>JAJJMB010009125.1:3703011-3773261 GCA_023531105.1 Papaver atlanticum | reverse complement strand
GTAATAGTGGAATCTAGTGTCTTGGTTATTTTCAATCTTAAAAAAAACAAATTTGGATTTAATTTTTTTTCTACTTTTAGTTTAAATAAGTCCAAAATCAATTGCTTTCACAAGTCTCATGAACCTTTTACTACCACTATTCAAAATTACATCATCATACTGCCAGGATCCCCATTCAAGTTATTGCTCGTACATGATATCATTGGAGCGAGAATTCTGGTAACCTCTTTTACGACTAAGTTCAATTACTTATTTCGTTTATAACTAGAAAAATCACCATCCAGTGCTTACTGCGGAACATGTTGTCCCTCATTAAGCAGATGACTTAATGTTGATGCTGGATTTTGACGGAGACTAAAATCGTAAAATCATAATTTTGCATATTTCTGACCTAGCTTCAGACACATGTGAAATTCATATTTTAGGATTCAGATTGAGCGTACAAACCTCATGTCATGATCTCTGACTGAGCGTACAAACCTCATGTCATGATCTCTGACTGAGCGCACAAACCTCTCAGAGCACATATGAATATGCAGTCATTAAAGTCTCTCAACTGAGATTTCAGCATATTTCATTAACTGAGCAATTTCAGTATTCACTTCTGTATAAAATCGATAGTGATTGGACGACTCATAGACATATTGCCTGCTAGTATAAAACGATATCGTCTTCAGGATGTCGCAACGTTCCCTGACTATATGGAATAAATATTCAGAGCGAGTATGATGCTTCTCCTATCTCATACCTCGATTATCGAATACATATCATGCTCCTAGACGGATTTCCTGCGAGTATAGATCCATCAAAAGAGTTAATTCTAGTCGTAATATTCATCAATTGAATTCCTAGAAAATAATCTATTTCCATCATAATATCCCAGTACTCCGTTTCATGGCTTTTTTTAGCTGAATTCCATGGATGAGTAATAGATATTCACTTTTCAGGAATTTGGGCCACCACCGAGTAAGCCCCGAGAAAATGGTGTGAGTGTACTTATCGATAATGCACGAACGAGCACCCGAAATATGGACGAAGGAGGAAATATGAAGAGCTAAAGAATAATAATAAAAAAATAGGGAAGCGGCGTCACGGGAATGGGCCCACCGGCCGGCTGGCCATGCCACGGCCGTTGCCGGTCCCACGCCTCTCATATTCCTTGTTTTATAATTATTATTTCCCTCATCTCTTGAAAACTCCATTGTTTTAGCAAAACTCCTAGTATTCCATATTAAAATGGGGAAGAGTGTGTTAGAGCATAACTCGGTTGAACTCACCAAGCGTTGGTATGTCAAGTTTGGTTGTCATATTTTAGTGTGTCAAAACTCATCTAAAGTCGCTTGATTATATACTAGAGTCAACTTCGTTTAGGTTAGACTAGAAAGTCTAGGAATGTTGAGACATACAAGTATTACTATGAATACCTAAAGAATGTGAAGAAGAAGCGAACTACAACGACAACATCATCCTTCCTCTTGAGGTTAGTAATATTGACTTGAACTATTTCATTTATAACGTATCTTTCAAGTCGTGCTATATTGAAAACATAACTGCAAAGCTGTATATACTGTACACATTGTATAATACTCTAATGATGTGACATGGTCATATTTGTATGATCATAGTATTAAGGAATTAGACTATGAAGTATAACGCTTATCTTTTGAACTTCGTAGATATGACATCGACATAATCTTGTATATACTGTTATGATTATGTGAATGGGTTATGGTGAAGATTTTATCTTAGAAAACAATGTTTTACATTTGTTTAAAGGAAGTACATTCATGAACTTGATTTATGAATCGAAAGGGAAATCGTTAGGCTTATTGGTACGGCTATTCATTGAAAATCTTTGGATTACAAATATGTATGAGATAGTATAAACCGATCTTAACCTTGGTTATGTATCTTGGTATAACTAATACCTAAGTTTCGGTTTTGGAAATTCCTTGGTGTCCAAACATCCTTGGTCTATAAATACCCAAGTTTGCATTTCTAGCAAACTATCCTAAGAGCCAGGCAAACTTCATTCTTGTTGTTTCTGGTGGAGCCGTCTATTCATAGAGGAAAGTATCCTAATTAGGTGAAGTCTCTTATGACCGCTCGTTTAAAGACTTCTGTGGGATCAAGAAGCTCTACGAGTACCGTTGGTGGGAAACTAGATAATTGCAGTGTTATTAGTTTTCGATTGATTTGATTGACTAACGGTTGTTGAAACTTTGATTGTACATAGTTTGTTTATTCTTGAGAGTCTTCTCTTCTTATATAAGATTCACTCAATCTAGATCGAAGTATCGACGGGATCTTTAGAACTGTTTGTAGATCTAAAGACATCTTGTGATAATCCATTGTTAACAGACTTCGTTCTGTGTGTGATTGATCACAAGAGATTCAAGTGTTGTTGAGCAGGTGTTTATTGAAGATCAAAGAAGATTTGAAGACGAAGAAGATTTTAGTTATCATATCTTTGTGTGCCCAAACCTTGATCGGCTGGGATCCAACTAGAATCGGATTTATTCGATTAATTAGTTGCATGAGATCGGCATCACTTTATAGCTTCTTGTTGGAATCTATATTGATTGATTACGAATTTAAACTTGACTACTTTGGTAGTTATTGGATAGATTGATCTAACTAGGAAAAGGAGTTTATTAGATTAAATGGAAGAGCCTTTGCATATAACTTGAGATATCTTTATCTTGGAATAATTAAAAGATTTGTTACTAAACAGATTTGTTGTTCCTTTGGAATACGATCCAAAGAAATTGTTCCAGTGCGTGCACTCATTGAAGTCGGAAGCGTACGGATACTGAGGAAACTAAGTGAACTAGGGGTAGTTGTTTGGTCTCAACTATGCGATGTTGGTGTAGATTTTGTATATCGGATTAATTCTGGGAGTATTCAATTCTAGACTAGGTCCCGAGGCTTTTCTGCACTTGCAGTTTTCCTCGTTAACAAAATCTTGCTGTGTCTTTTACTTTTCTATTTCCTCAATTATAATTGTTATTATAATTAAAAGTAAAATACACAAACGTTAACTCCGCATATACTTGATAGTGATCCTATAGAGTTTTGTTAAGTCCGAACCTATTATCAAGTATCATACTTCGTTGTCGTCTTGTATCCATAGTCAATCACACAAGTTATTTTGTTATCGTATTGTCTCGATCTCGTATCCATAGACGATCACACGAAGTGTGAACCGATTTGTTGTATTGTCTCGACTCAATCTATAGACAATCACTTTCGGTAGAGGACTTATAGATGGGTAAATAAAAGATTGTGGTGTATTTGGGTACCCTCGTCTTTTCAATTGGTATCAGAGCAGGCAAACACGAAAAGTTCTTAAAATCTGTGATTGGTGCGATCCAACCTATAAAAATTTAATTTATGTCTGATTCAGTTAACGTTATGCAAGAGTTTGAATACTCGAAAGTTGAGGATGTTACTCCTTAGCTAACTCATGATCCAGGAGTTACAAAAATTAAGAGCACATCTGAGTCTATCCCTGATAGAAAAGAAGATGCTGATAAAGAGTTGGAAAAACTCCTACACCTTATAAGATCTCTGTCTACAAGGATGTTAATATTAGAGACAGAGTCACATCTTCTTAATCAAGAGATCAGGGAAAAAGACATTCAACTGAATATTCTAGCCAAAGAGAATGTGGATCTCACGGTCAAAGTAGAAGCTCTTGGAAAATTTCTTGCTCAAGAACAAGAGATTCATCCTATGACTCTGACTAACGATTCTATTATAATTTCTTATGATGAGGAAAACAAAAGTCCTTGCTCGACTTTTACAGATCGTGATAACAAGACTTGTTTGATCACGTCTGAAACAGATCACGATGATGGAAGTTTTCCTAACTACATCAATTTAGAAGAGAATGAAGAACCATCTTCTACAACTACTGATGATCAAACAAAATCTTGTCCAAAGGAAACTTTGAACCGATTCTGTGAAAAAGATCTTAAGGAATACAACTTTCAGTCACTTGACAAGAAACTTATACTTCTTCAAAATACTGTGGTAAAAGTATTAAAAGAAGTTTCTTATCTTAAAAAACTGAAAGATCATTCCTCAGTAGAAAGACAGAATATACCCCAAACTGATAAAATCAACTAAAAAGAATCAGAAGAAAGAGTTGATAATTACTTCTGGAAAAAGGCTTCTCTTCACTCATGTCGAAACAGTCTTTGTTTACATGAAAAACATTTTCAGAAGAAAGGGAAGGAAATAATTTCTACCAAAAGAAACAATCAGGGAAGATTTCCAATAATTGTTTCAGACAATAAAACTTATGTGCATAATAAAGAAATTCTTATAATGAGAAAATCTTATGAAAATCTCATTGACAGAATTAAGAGAGATTTATCCATCTCTGAAAATTCTCACATCAGTACGATTTCTCCTCATGATCATATCTTTAGATCAAGGAATGATCATCTTCTTGGGAGAAAATACTTTGGGAAGAAACTTCCAAAGAGAAACATGAACTATGTTTCTGATACTCGTTGTAAGCTCGACAAGGCTTACTCCGACACAACCTAGTTGTATGGAGAATGTGTACCCTCATCCAAATTCGTGCTCACATTTTTGGGATGGGGAATCACATAAAACGAGAGCACATGTTATTGTGTTTTATGAGAAAAAAAATTGTGACAATTCTTGGATAAGCTGCGAATCCATCTTGTCTTAAAAATTATTGTTCATGTTTATCATGATCTTCCATAATTAGGTTTTATTTGAAATTCTTGAATTTTAATAAACCTTCCAGCTTGAGAAAGTTCGGACACAGGAAACAAAATATATTCTTAATATATTTTCGGAAATTCCATTATTTTTTCGGTCCGAAAGTTGTCTCTTCTTAAGAGAAACTTTCTTTTACTTGTATTGTAAAACCATGATTTATTCTTATTTAAATCCTTGAGCATGCCTCCAATAACTCGCAGTATTACGAAGTAAATAAGGAGGAAGCTCAAAGAGTTAAGGATTGTTAAGGAATCAATACAGAAAGGAAGAAGAAGATCATATCAAAAATCATGTCTGATTATGAATCTGGTAGTTCTATTGGATCCCAAGATGAGTCATGTCTGTTGGCTTACAACCTTTAAGATCCAACAAAAACCAAGTGGATTCCTTCTGATAGTATGGTAGACTATATCCATGGTTTTGAAGACTAAGAACCAATCTCATATTAACGGTTCGAAATCAAGATTGGCTCAAGGAAAGGATTGGGGAAACAAAATCTGATCTTGCAGACATGAAGGTTCAAGTTGAAAAGATTGAAAAACAAGAAGTGGTTGCTGACAAGTCTCTCGAGACATGCTTCAAGAGTTTAAACACTGAAGAAACCTCAGTGAACAATCTGAGCACCACTAGGGATTAAGTTATATGCTGTAATACTTAATCCAGAAAAATAGACATCAATGATTTGATTTGCGTCCATTATTGTATAAGGTCTATTTTGAACAAAACTATCATTATTTATGAATAAAATTATTTCTTTATAATTTTTCTTGTGATAGTTACCGATTACATAGCCTGTGAATGAATGTTTATATTTTTGCTATGTGTATTCAGTTTATGGGATGTCTTATTTCGGTTTTCATTAATCTTAATATTCGATCTCATATGATGTAACCCTTATGGTTTGTGTGACTTTTTGATTTAGCAGCATTAAGTTCTAGCCCATGTTGGTAGGCTTTATCAAAGGATCATAAGGTGTTCCGATTGAAACTCATATGTAAAAAGTCACAATATGTTGAATCAATTTGTGTTTACAAGAGTTGTGTTTAGCATAACATATGTGTTTCGGGTTTTCAACTCTTGTTATTGGCACGCATTAGTTAAAATCGTTTCAACCTTCTCTGGTAAAGGTTGCTTTTGTTGTTGTTCTTTTTCTCTTGCGAGGGAATGACAACATACTGGGGGAGAGTTCTTACTTGAACTTGCGCTTAATGATATATCTTACTGGGGAGAAGAGGCGGCGGAATCTGAGGTAACGAATTTGTTAGTTAATCGTTTTCCTGTTTAAGAAAAGCCTGTTTATATTGCATATATTTTGCTTTTGCTTAACAAAATTTCGGTACAATTAATATGTTCCATTATTGTGTATGGATGGATATGTATGTGCATATGATTCAATTGTTTCCGGTTAAGAAAAACTGTGTCAATTTATTTGGCTTATGGTTTGGTATCTTATTTATTGTTGGGTATCAGTGTTTTTGCTTAACGAAATTTGGTGCAATTGCGGTACTATATTGTCTATGTTTGTTTCAATGGCTTCTGATTAAGAAAATAATTGTGCAAGTCAATTTATTTTGGTTTGTATGTATTGTTTATGGCTTAACGAAATACGGGATCATTTGTTTAGTCCAAATCAATTCCGGATAAGAGAAACTAAGTTAATTCTGATCTTAGTTAGACTTATCAAATTGAAGGATTCAGTTATTCAAGTCTAACCAATGCCTTGACAAGAAAAACTAGTTAACTAAACTAGTGCTTGTCTTGTCTAAAGGGAAAGGTATAAGTTATTGTGTGAATAATTAGAGTCTGATGAGAGAAATAAAGTTAATTCTGATTTTTGTTTTGGTCTTATCGAAATAAGCGATTGTATGTTTGCAATCGGTTTAACAAGGGAATTAAGTTTCTTAGTCGATTTGTTAAACTATTAGGGAAAATTGCTTCGGGCAATTGTTTCCTTGATAACATATTAAAACTAAATTACTTGTATTTTCGGTTTTAATATTGGTTATCTAAAGTGGTATGTGAAACCTTCGTGTGTAACTCTTATAGGTTGTTTACAAGTCTTTTAGATTTGTAAGATCCTTTCGGTTTATCCTTTATTTGATCGAACCTTTGTAATTTTGTGACAAAAAGGGGGAGAAATATATGGAGTAAACAAGTGATTTGCAATCACTAATGAAAGGAAAATTGTGCTTAAACGTTATATCTAACGAAAAAGTAAAGCATTGACTAAGGGGGAGAAACATATCATATTGATGTTGTAGTATTCTGACTACAAAAAGGGGAATAACAAAGATGTGAGCTAGGTAATAAGTGCTCTCACCTTGAGGGGGAGTATAAGCTTTTGTTATTCAAATGTCAACAGCGGGCATTCATTGATTGAATATATGCAGGTTATTGTGCTATTGAAACTTGGAATCAAGCGTACGTAAAATGAATTCTCATGTAATTTGTTTATCTATATGTAATAAGAGTTTATCACTAAAATTGACAAAGGGTGAGATTGTTAGAGCATAGCTCGGTTGGACTCACCAAGCGTTGGTATGTCAATTTTGGTTGTCATATTTTAGTGTGTCAAAACTCATCTAAAGTCACTTGATTATATACTAGAGTCAACTTCGTTTAGGGTTAGACTAGAAAGTCTAGGAATGTTGAGACATATAAGTATTACTCCGAAGACCTGAAGAATGTGAAGAAGAAGCAAACTTGCAATGACAACATCATCCTTCCTCTTGAGGTTAGTAATATTGACTTGAACTATTTCATTCCTAACGTATCTTTCAAGTCGTGCTATATTAAAAACATAACTGCGAAGCTGTACTCTAGTGATGTGACATGGTCATATTTGTATGATCATAGTATTAGAGAATTAGACTACAAAGTATAACGCTTATCTTTTGAACTTCGTAGATATGACATCGACAAAATCTTGTATATATTGTAATCATAACGTGAATGGGTTATGGTGAAGATTTCATCCTATGAAACAATGTTTTACATTTGTTTAAAGGAAGTACACTCATGAACTTGATTTATGAATCGAAAGGGAAATCGTTAGGCTTATTGGTACGGCTATTCATTGCATATCTTTGGATTGCCAATATGTGTGAGATGGTAGAACCGATCGTAACTTTGTTATGTATCTTGGTATGACTAGTTTTTATTAATTGGTGTAACCGATCATAATGCCTGACTTATGATTTGGTATGACTAGTTTTTATTAATTGGTGTAACCGATCCTAAGTAATCACCATGAGATGGTATGATCGACATTTGTAATTGGTGTGACCGATAACAAAGTGTTGTGTAATTGGTAACCGGTCCTGGTAATTGGTTTAACCGATCCTGGTAATGGTGTAATCGATCCTGGTAACTGGTGTGACCGATCACAAGTAATACCATGAGTATATGGTAACCGGTCCTGGTAATTGATGTAACCGATCCTGGTAATTGATGTAACCAGTCCTGGTAACTTGTGTGACCGATCACAAGTATTTCCATATTGAGGTATAACCGATCCTAGTGATTGGTAGAACCGATTGAACCCATGTATGTGATATGATATTTGATCAATCACATAGTAATCTTGGAATACAGGTGAACCAATTCTAAACTTGTTTGGAAGTGTGGTATAACCGATTCCAAGAATGTAAATCCATGTAAATATGAATAAGGATTTACAGTGAAAGGATGTCAACATACTTTGAACACTTACGGTAACTCTTATAATTTATTGTTCAAAGATATTCCTTAGTACTCAAGGAGATCATGTGCCGAAATAAATTGAGAATCTTTTAATTAAGGTTTTTGGTTTTATATGTTTTAATTACGAGCAATTAAATGCATATCTCTAGAGAATAAAAATTAGTAATGTGAAATTAGAGATTTTCTATTGAGAGATTTTGGAAATTTTGGACAAGCATTTATTGGAATTAGGAAAACCGAGTTTTGCTATTCATTGCATATCTTGAGAATATTTTCGGTTTTGGAAATTCCTTGGTGTCCAAACATCCTTTGTCTATAAATACCTAAGTTTTCTTTTCTAGAAAACTACCAAAGAGCCAGGAAAACTTCATTCTTGTTGTTTCTGGTGGAGCCAACTATTCGGATAGGAAAGTATCCTAATTAGGTGAAATCTTTTACGACCGCTCGTTTAAAGACTTCTGTGGGATCAATAAGCTCTACGAGTACCGTTGGTGGGAAACTAGATAATTGCAGTGTTATTAGTTTACGATTGATTTGATTGACTAACGGTTGTTAAAACTTTAATTGCACCTAGTTGGTTTATTCTTGAGAATCTTCTCTTCTGATATAAGATTCACTCAAACTAGATCGAAGTATCGACGGGATCTTTAGAACTGTTTGTAGATCTAAATACATCTTGTGATAATCCATTATTAACAGACTCCGTTCTATGTGTGATTGATCACAAGAGATTCAAGTGGTGTTGTGCAGGTGTTTATTGAAGATCAAAGAAGATTTGAAGACGAAGAAGATTTTAGTTATCATATCTTTGTGTGCACAAACCTTGATCGGCTGGGATCCAACTAGAATCAAATTTATTCGATTAATTAGTTGCGTAAGATCGGCATCACTTTATATCTTCTTGTTGGAATCTATATTGATTGATTGCGAATATAAACTTGACTACTTTGGTAGTTATTGGATAGATTGATCTAACCAGGCAAAGGAGTTTATTAGATTAAACGGAAGAGCCTTTGTATATGACTTGATATATCTTTATCTTGAAAGAATCGAAAGAGTTGTTACCAAACAGATTTGTTGTTCCTTTATTGTTTGGAATACGATCCAAAGGAATTGTTCCAGTGCGTGCACTCATTGAAGTCGGAAGTGCAGGGATACTGAGGAAACTAAGTGAACTAGGGGTAGTTGCTTGGTCTCAACTATACGAAGTCGGTGTAGATTTTGTATAACGGCTTAATTATTAGAGTATTCAATTATGGACTAGGTCCCGGGGTTTTTCCGCACTTGCAGTTTTCCTCGTTAACAAAATCTTGCTGTGTCTTTTACTTTTCTATTTCCGCAATTATAATTGTTATTATAATTAAAAGTAAAATACACAAACGTTAACTCCGCATATACTTGATAGTGATCCTATAGAGTTTGATTAAGTCCGAACCTATTATCAAGTATCATACTTCGTTGTCGTTTTGTCTCGATCTTGTATCCATATTCAATCACACAAGTTATCTTGTTGTCGTATTGTCTCGATCTCGTATCCATAGACGATCACACGAAGTGTGAGCCGATTTTTTGTATTGTCTCGACTCAGTCTATAGACAATCACTTTCGGTAGAGGACTTATATGTGGATAAATAAAAGATTATGGTGTATTTGGGTACCCTCGTCTTTTGAGAGGAGTGGGACCGGGCCCACCAGCCGGCCAGCCATGCCACGGCTGTGGCCGGTCCCACTCCTCTCAAATTCCTTATTTTATTACTATTTCTTATCTTATCTCATGAAACTTCCTCGTTTAAGCAAATTTCTCAAATATTGCTCAAATCTCCAAAAAAAAAAAAAGTCAAATGTTCCCACGACCGTTCGGGCTTCTCACGGTAAATATTAAAATATCATTATTTTTTATTTTTTTTTTAATATTGGTCACACGAGCAAAGTCCTACTTACCCATTTGTGCAAAATTGAGAGTTTCAGTCAAGATCAAACTCTTCTGAAAATCCAGAATATTGCTTAAATGAGCAACAAAAATACCTAAAGTTCTCAGGAATGCACATGTGAGGGTCATGGTGGCTCGTGCACCACCTTGACCGGACCTGGCCGGTCCCCCGTCTCTTTATTATTATTTAATAATAATTCATATTTTCATAATTCTCGAAGAATGAATCCTCGTTCAGGGATATTTCCGCACGCTCGGACGTCCATCCACCATCAATGTCCAGCTCTCATGACCATTGATTGGTCGATATTTCTTCACCCACATTGGACAAATCTCCATCCCCAGGATCCAGAGTTTTCCAAAATTAGGGTTTCGAATTTATGATAATTCGACAACTTTTTTATATTGATCCATCAATCAATATTCTAATTTATATTTAATGTTCGGTCCTGCTACCAAAAATTTTGCTCGATTGAGCAACATGGTTCGAACAGACGACCATTCAATATCTACATCAAATCCAATACTCTGATTCCTACTTTATTATTCGATCATTCATGATATATTAGGTCAGAAATGAGCATTCTGCATAATTAAACAATATCCCTGATTTCCTGTCGAATAGTCGACATATCAGAATAGGTCCATGATCGATCAATCTAATCGGACACGCGTCAATCCAAATTATCAAAAATCATTATTCTACCTCAATTGGTAAAATGATATATCAGAATTCATCAAGACTCAACATTTGTCCATTATTTTGTCTCAGCAGACACCTTATGCTCAATCCATGAGTCTCAGAGAATACCACATTCGTTCATTATGCTCGACTCATCAAGGATAAGATCATGTCTAGTCAAGTCAACAATTGACCAATTAAACACACATCTTCCTTATAGACTCCACATTCATGAGACATCAATCATGTCGCATGGGGGGATATTCACTAGGGTTTTGGTCTGGCGGCCTACAACATGTGTGTACACCCACGATGAGAAATGTATGTAAGTCGTGCAAGTAGTTGAAGGAGTTAGCAAAGTAGTGGATGGACAATCAACCAAGTCTTTCGCACGATGAGGAACTGGTTCAAACACGATTTCCATTCCCCACTCTTCCACTCCTCTGCAGCCGTCACACTTACTGGGATCAATGTGTCTATTATTCTTGCAATATAAATAAGTTTCTGAATCCACGATTGAAGAACAAGAATTCTCATATAAACAATAACTCTCAACAGAGCAGAATTCAATCAATCAGAACTTATCTTATTCAAACTCAACAGTTCAAAAAACTTGCACAAGTCTACAACAATCCACATGCTTTGATCATCATTGATCTCTTACACACACTTATCAGCTTCCCTCCTACATATCGACCATCATCCCTCATTGTGACCGAATTGACTCTGGAACGACCATTGTCTTAGTTTAGGCCGGAGTCATACAGATTGATCTCTCGAACTCTAAGCACTCCCATGCAGTGCAACTGTTTGCAAAAGGTTTAAGCAATTTGCTCATTCGAGGAACCGTTCGTCTCACCACTCTTCCTCAAAAAATCATCAAATCGTTTTCACCCATCAACACTAGTACACCACCAATTTTTTCTTTCTTGAACCAGTATGGATCCTTATATAATCAACAAGTATATATCAATATAAAAGGTCCTTGTACCTGATTGTAAGACAAGCACGAAAAGAATTCCAACAAAATCAAGTCTTGCAATCTATTTTTTAAGACACGAATTCACAAGAATAAGTCTTCTAGTATCTATGAAGTTTGAGTTAAAAAAATATATATAGGTTGGTAAACGTGCTTCTTGTGATATATTTTAATTATAATATAAACAATATAATACGAAAAAGAAATAACACAAGACACTATAAAAAAAATTAAAGGAGGAAACTACAATCTTGTAGAAAAACCCCGGGACCTCGTCAAACTTGAACACCACAATGTATTAAACTGCTACAAATACTAGCCTACTACCAGACTTCGAAATGCAATGTATTTGATACCTAACCGACCCTTCGAGAAATTTAACTATAATCCTGCTCCTTACATCTTTTAGATATCACAAAACCAAATGCATTTGATACCCCTAGTTGGACGTCTTTTACAGGCCTAGAAGTTGCTTCAGCAACGTCAAAGACTTTTAACTACTCTGCCTCTAAAAGATAACCTACTGATTTCCTTCGAAAGATATACAAACAAGGTAATGGAAATATCAAAGGATAAAAAAGAAATCAAGTAAACCTCAAAAATTAGGATAACTTACTCTTTTCAAAATGTTATATACATGCCTAATAAAGTTTACCTCACAAGATCAGTCTAACAACATATATAAAACATGTGGAGATACAAAGTCCGAAATGTAGAGAACTTTATGATTTACATTAGTCTTATTCCATGATCGATAGTTCTTGAGTGGTCATATAACATAAGAGACGAACCCTAAAATAAATAAATTATGATGATCAAGATAAGAATCCCGATATCAGTAACTATCAGGTAAAATATAGTCTGATCGGGCTTCATGAATCCCTTAATAAAGACTTCAAAAGTCATAACCTAATACAGTTATCTAGTAAACCTAATGTTAGAGCACAGCTTGGTAAAACTCACAAATTTTGGTATGTCAAGCTTGTTACTAATTTTAGTTTATCAAAACTATGTCTTGATTTATAGTTCATTAAAGTCAGTCTCGAACTAGAATTAGAGCATGGTAGTGAATTATCAGAATTCACCAATCGACCATGAAGATTGAAGACTGAAGACGGCGTCAAGGGGAACTTCATCAACAAAGGTACATGAAGATTGGTTACCATATTTAATCATATTATATACCATTATATCTACTCAGACATGTCGTATGACTTTAGTATGATGAACATTTACGAAGAAGAATACAATCTAAGGAGTAAATCAAGTTAGTTCTTAAAGTTCACAAACTGTTTCACCAGTTCACGAACTTGAACGTTTAAATATAAACACTTGATATCATCCCAATTAACTAGCGTACACGAATTGAACTTGTCAGTTCGCGAACTAGTCGATTTTTGAGATAGTACTTGACATTATTTAATTCAAAGGTCGACGAACTATTTTGACAGTTCGCGAACTAGCTGCCTTTCAATGTTTCTTGTACACGTTTTGTTTCCAAGTAGACAAATTGTTTTGATAGTTCGCAAACTTGCTAAGATCAAAAGGTTCCTTAGTTACGAGACGATTTTGAGTTCACAAACTGATTCAGTCTTGTGATAATTACCCTACTTATGCTTGACAGTTCCAGAACCACTTAATCATGGCTTTCTGGAAAACCACTTGGTGCATTACTATTGGACATCTTTTTTGTAAGTCAAAGCAGACTTCTCACATGATTTCATGCGCAATCTATATAGAGAAGTTTCGCTTACTTGACAGTTCTATACAAGGCAATTGTTCATGAACTTAGCTTTCTTTGTAACCTACCAAGGTCGTTCATCAATATAAATAGATGACTCCCTACACACTACGAAATTAATTCTAATACTTCTATGTCCTAGTTGAAGACTAGAGTCGTCCTCTAAAAATCTAGGTTTCCTCTAAGAAAATGTATTAGGTTACGACTTTGAAACACTTCACTAAGGGATTCGTGAAGCCCGGTCAGACTATATATTACTTGACAGTTCTTGTTATCCGGATCTTGTTCTTATTGATCTTTTAGTTTCCAAACTATAAATGAGAAACTTGATGAATAGAAATCACAATATACTCTTCATCTCAAACTTTATGATTCCACAAGATAAATATCTAAATCACTTCTGGTTTAATTTTTTTTTTGATTGTTCTTGTGATGTAGAATTGATGATGCATCTCTATAACTTTTGAAGAGAATAAGTTCAACATAATCTTTAGTTCGCTTGATATCTTTTTTTTATGGCCCCTCACATCATAAGGATTTTCATACCTTGATTGAATATCTTTCTGAAGGAAATCAGATAGACATATGTCAGAGGAAAAATAGTCATAAAAGTCTTCACTTAGTTTGAAGCAACTCATAGGCCTGTAAAGGACGTTGATGTGATTTTATGTTGTTGTAAAAAGTGATAAGTAGAGTTCGTTCAACTCGGACTTGTGAAGACTCGATTCTAGACTTATATTCCGATTAAAATAGCAAATAAACAAAGATGATATCAATATTACGAGAGACCGGGACTTAGGATTCCACCAAACTTTACAATCAATTGGTTCATACGATGATTCATAACAATACTAGCTCTTTTATAGACTCTATTCCTTTGCCAAAAGTAGATTTTATAAAGCATTAGATGTAAATCATAAGCATAGTGCATCAAAAGTTCTTAGACTAAGCATACACTATCAAACAAAATCACAAATAATCAACGAAAATCATAAATCGATTGAAAAGCAATGCAAAAAGTCATACGAATCAATTATAATTACCATCAATTGTGAAACATGGCTTCCTCCGTCATCCCAGTGTTGGGGTTTAGCTCCTCATGGTAAAAACATGCTCAAAAGATTGATTTATGGCTCAAAAAGTGTTTTTATTGAAGAGAAATAATAATACAGCGAATCTGCAACGCTTTTCTGGCGTTACAGAAATCACCGTTACAATGAAGTGTTGTTAATAAACGATAAATCGGTTCTGCTGTTGAAGAACGACACTCGTCTGCGATTGTTCCGTGTGGGTCAATGTTCTTCGTGTTCTTCAGCAGCAGCAGAACCCGGTTTCCCGCACCTTTGATTTCTCGGCTCTGTCATGTTCTAAACTTTCCCTAACTTTCGACACCCCTTCTATATTACCCAACCAATCTATTTATATAAAAAAGAGCGATTAAATCTCTCCAAAATCTTCCAAAATCTCTTCCTTTCTCTTCACGGTAAAGTTGCGGCAATTTCTTGTTTTAGAATTTATACGCGTTTCTGAGCTTTCCTTTTGATTCTAAACTCTTCCTTAGATAGATACTAATCTTTGGGAAGGTTTATAGCACTTTAATCTCTCTAAAATTTCCTAAAATAGGTCACACACGTGACTTTCCATATTTTGCTGTTGAGATAAAAATCCGTCGATTGAGCCCAGTTTAATTGATTTCAACACCCATATTAGATTCCTAGACCCATAAGGAGTCTATCCTATGAAAATCAGAGGTTTAGTCGACCTCAAACTCCTCCAAATCACTACCACCAAAACTGCCAGAAACATGTTTTCTGTTTTGGTTTTGGTTTCCCGCTAAAAACAGAATTTGAACGTGAATGGGAAAGGTTACCCCTTATCCAGTGGTCGCCCCTTATCCATTGCTGGAGTCCGCATAACACTCGTCCCTTGGGTTGCATTTATCAACTTTTCGAGCCAATTTCGCCGCAAAAGCTTATTTCTCCAAAAACACCTACAAAGAGATAAAATACCAAAATAAGTACAAAAATGGGTACTAACAATATACACAATAGAGATGAAAATAGACACATAAATGCGTCTATCAGGCGTCAGCTAGGGAATCATGCTGCGTAGGGCCTTACGAGATCCAAAAGACGTAAAGGAGCATAACTGAAGCTGAATTATTCTTAGGGTCGACCCGGTCTCAATAACAGTCCATTCTGAAGTATGATAGTAGGTTAGTGTCTGTAACGACTTAATACAGTGTGGTGATCAGGTTCTAGACTAGGTCATATGGTTTTCCTTCTTTCTAGTTTTCCTCGTTAATACAATTTCCAGTGTCTTATGTTATTTCTTTTACGCATTATATTCTTTATCCGTATAGTAAAAATATCACAAGTAATTATAACATACATGATTTATTCTTGGAAATTCGTATCTTGAAAGAAATTAAGATTAGTTATGTAACAATCCGGGTACATACTAGGTTATTACTTGGATATTGATTTCTGAGATCATCCAAGTTAAACTTGTATTCATATCAGATATCGGATCTAGAATGTTGATCTGTGCTAGTGGTTATGACAATTTTTTCCATACAGGTTTCCAAATCAAAATTTGGTCATGTACTTGTTATCTTTTCTTTTTCAGAACAAATATTCACTGTAACCTTAATTGTATTCTACGTGAAAAATGGGCTTATGAAAAATAAGAATAGTAAAGTAAAATAGTAAATGGGTTGGGCTTAACATTAAGTAATAACCGAAGAAAACCTAATCAACTTATCCCCCTTTAGACAAAAATTTTATCCCCAGCATGCAACCAACAATTCCTACTCCAAACCCTTGAGTTTCACAAGTAGAAGTAACACAGCAGTCAGCAAATAATGAACAGATACTTACCGGAGCTAAAGTATGCCATGGTGATGGGCAATCAATAGATCTCTTCTTTCCCTATGAAAATAGGGTCGTGAGAAGCGTGACGAGCCAGCGATAGATCAATAGAGGTAAAGAGCAATATACCAAGATGGGTGACTGCTTGGGAAGTCCTCTTGTACTTTTGTTTGGTTGAAAACCACTCATTCATTGGAGAGGGAAAAAGCGTGCAATTAAGATGGGTGACTGCTTGGGAAGCCCTCGTTTTTCCCTTCTTGTTTGAGACTAAAGGCTTAGAAGAATATGAAGAACCCATATATCACGGGAATCCTCAACCGATTCTTCTAGGTGATCCACGGATGTATAGCGCAGGAAAGGCATGCTCTGATGCCACATGATACGACACAACAGAAGCAATTGAAAACAATCGATTTCACGGAGAATCCACTGCGGTAAACAGGACCAAAAAGTGATAAACAACCCCAATCCAGAAGTAAAGTAATGAATAACGATCACTGATGGTTTTAACCCAGAAGGTATTTTCATTAAACGAGCTATCCAAAATTAGAATTATAATAGAGCTGAATATTTATAACTTGCAAACATAAAACCTAAAAGTCTAGACATCCCCATATCACTATTTTTCTGGCCGTCGAAATTAAGACCGGTTGGTTATGAGGTTTTATATTTCAGAATGTGCTCATTTTTGGTAGGCATATAGAACTTGGTAAGATGAACATATCCTCAAAATATTAGCTTCAAATCCGTTACGGTTTGGTTTTATTTAAAAAAATGACGTCCAACATGCGAGATAGTGTGATAATAAAAGTGTGAAGGGATCCTTCCTCGTAATGAGAAGGGATCCCCTCATAAGTAAAATACTCCTTACTTGGTAAATATTCTAGATTTAGCCAAATCTTGGAATAGGTAAACCAAGCCAAAATACGTCGTACCACATTGGCAGGGGATGTAAATAAACTTAGTTATTCATTTGTTGTCTGGCACTATCATTTGCTTTCTACTAGAACTCTTGGACAAAATCAGAATTACTTCCAAAATACACTCAATCTCTCCCTCAAAGAGTTCTGGAGCCTATGAGCTAAGAGCGAACTATTTCGTGCACCTAAAACTAAAGAATATGGTGATCTCCTTACAATTTAGCGGCATATGGCTATTTGTGTTTGCAATTCAAGTAGTCAAAGTGCGACTAGAAATCTAAAAGTGTTCATTTTCAAAAGTGTCGTAATTCAGTTGTTCTACATGCTGCTGGCTGGTCAACTTTTCAGAAAATGGCAATTGTGTTGTAGTGATGTGTTAATCTGTCATTCTTAACGATGCCACAACTTCTGTCACTCACTTCCGAAATTGTTTACGTTTTTGGCGTTGTGGCTGGTGATCGATTGTATCAATGACAAGGGGTCAAGGAAATCAAGAGAAAGGAGTCCTTTACAAGTAAACTGCACATTGTAATGGTCTATACACAGACAGATCTTGGTCTTTCTTTTTTGAAATATGTCTCTGGTCTTGGTCTACATGAGACCTTCTGCCGTATGCCCGTATCTGTGTGGCAGGCGCTGTCCCAAGATTATTTCTTGGGAAAAGCTGTTTTACTATCAAATTTACTGGCTAAGCAGTGAAAGTGGCAAATCATTATACAGACACATCACACATCTCAGCTATGTTTATGGATCACCATCCACTCCACTCACTCCTAAGAAAAAAATTGATAAGAGTAAAAAATTATATAACTAAAATGATTTGCAAAGAGAATAAATAAGTTTTCTGAAGATTATGGAAGGAAAAGCAAAGTGACTAAGTTACACATATTATTCAGAAAAATTATGGCTTGTGCGAATGGCATACGCCTATGCTTGGAGGATTTTCTAAAAAGTGAAATTCCACTAACAACAAAATTCATTTTTGTTGTCACCCAAGGGTAGTAGAAAATCCTTGTTCAAACACAATGATGAGTCTTCTTATATATAACTTGTTGATCTATCTATAAACTTATCTCTGCTGGTGGGTTTATGTTGGCAGCAGTTACTTATCTCTGCTGTTGTAGATGTGAAACAAGCGAAGTTAAGATCATCAACCAAAAGAGTGACATTGTTCCCGTTGTAGGTGTAGGACACACTGTTGTGGTGGTGGATGATGAAACGTGGGTTTCAACAACAGTGAAGGTCGAATTATCCCAAACGATTCTCACCTATTAGTATTAGGTATAAGTTGTTATTTAGAGTTGAGTCTTTAAAGTTTCAGCAAGAGGAACAAAGATGTAACTTCAAATTTATAATCCTAATGAAAAATCTGTTCCTTTATTGAGTTAAATTCTGCTCTTCTGTGTTTGTTATTGGTTATTTATGATGTGTTTGTGTGATCTGACTCACTAGATCATGAGATTATTGTTTTGACAGGTAAAGAGAGGTCAACTTCTGTTTCTTCAGCAATTGGTTGTAGCCAAACAAGTTTTCCTGGTTTTGTTATTGGCTAATTTCTTTTCTTCTTCTTACTCTGGTTCCCACTTGAAATTGAATCAATGGAAAAAATCATCATGTTCAAATGCTGAAACACAAAAGTTGGATTCCTGGAGCAAAGTGATCTCTACTTTTAACACCCAAAAAAATGTGGGGTTTCTTTTTCAGTTACAGGAGAAGAGGTACAGGGAAGGTATGGTACAAGATCTAGTAAAGATGCAGGTACCTTTGGCCTCTGGAGAACTTTAATATGTCAAACAACCAATTTTGTGCTCCACCCTCAAATCTCTAAGGCATAACACAGTCAGTCTTACATATTTCTGTAAATCCAAGCCAGAGTCTCTAGATTACAAGCCATTTGTAGTGGCTTAGTTAAAGTTCTATCATGTATGGTTTCACCTAACAACTTACCACCTCTATTCAAGATTCACTTCGTATTAATACAGATGATCAACACATTACAGATTTTTCACTTCAATGGTGGAAACAATTATCATATGAAATGACCTGTTCATAAAAAGGCTACTACATTTTGTAGTAGTTGGCGACAGAACTAAACAGAGATGATAAATTTAAAACTAAATTATTTTACAGAGATAATAAAAAGAGACTGGATTTACAAAGGATTTCAAGGGAAATTGACAATGGCAATGTTGTTTTCTTCATATGCGATAGAGGAATAATGAAACTTATATACAAATCTATATTATCTTAAACTAAAATGGACAAATCTTCTATCCAATTGTTTCTGATAAACCCATGGTCTAGTTATCGAGAAAAGTTGTATTTGTGTATCTACTGCTATTAAGCCAAGTTCGTCCACAAATGCACCTCCATTGCTATCTCCTTCTCCCCATACCAAGGAGCAAAGACCTCTTAGGCACTGCTGCTCTTGCCTCCATTACGGTAAGTCCAGCGAAGTTTAGCAGGAGTACGCTTCAATGCTTTCACTCCAAATAGGTCATTTTTGCTCTGTTGCACATCATTACATGGAAAGTGTCAGTTTGATATGAGCACAATTTGACCCAAGAAACCAGCAAAAGAGCAAGGCTTCCCAGGAACTCACATAGTCGCTGCAGGATGCTAATATAGCTCCAAAAATAAATAAACAAGTGGATTTGATTCATATCTTACCAGTTGACAGGTTCCAGCTTCAACATTGCAAACGGGGTAATCATGAGGACAACAACTGTCGTGATCTTCACAACACGTAGCAGATTCAAGTGGGCAGCATCCCCAAGCAAAGCAATACTTTCCATACTCATACACACAACAGCAAGTGGTGCTTTGTGGGCAGGTGTAGTAATTGTCACAAACGGACGGTGGTGCCACTGGAGTGGGAGGTGAAGGACCAGGGTTTGGAGGGTTGTCTCCTTTCTTGGTTGGGTAGGAAGCTTCCATTGCGATACCACACTTTCCAGTTGTAGTATCAGCAAGGTTACGCTCCATCCTGATGTACCCTTTCTCTCCCCAGCTTGCACCCCATGAGTTCTTTACAATCCAGTAATCTTTACCATCTTCAGAGCCATATCCAACAGCTGCGACACCATGATCCAATGAAGTTCCACATTTTCCACTGAATATACCCTGCAAACACAACAAAGAGAATCGGAAAAATGATGATTATTAAGACTACTAAAAACTTGGAATTTCTAATCGTATATGCTAATGTAAATCTCAAAACACCAAAAATGGAGCTTAGTTTTAAAATCATTTTCTTAACTACTTACAGATGAGTAGAGTTGGAATGCTCTGCCACCAGCTTCAATGGCAACAGCAATAGGTTGGTTAGCAACAGCTTTTTGTAAAGCTTTCTCATCATTCACTGGAACATCTTCATACCCATCAATTGAAACAACCTTGGCATTTTTCTGCATCAAAGGTACACTCAAATTAAGTTCATACAACAATCACAACAGAACCCTACAACAAAAATTAAAAATTAGTTTTGAAGGCTAACCCTGTATGAGTCACAAGTTCCATCTCTAGCTTTGTAAGGATAATCCTCCTCACTATCAATTCCACCATTATTAATGATGAATTGAAAAGCATAATCCATTAAACCACCATTACATCCTTCATTGTATGATGTATCACAGTCTACCAATTCTTGCTCAGACAATGAAATCAGATCATCTGTTACAATCTTGTTTATTCCTTCTACTGCCGCAATTGTAGAAAAGGCCCAGCAACTACCTATTATATTTACCAAAAACGTTTGTAAATAAATTAAATTCCACTATAATGATGATTTAATTTACAAATAAAAATTAAATTGGACTCTAATCATACCCAGACCCACTTATGGGATGATGTATTAGGTGAGATCACTTAAAAAAATAAAATCTCCAAAAAAAAGTGAATCTAGACAAGAATATGGATTCTTCGTCATCAATAGAAAATAAAAGTAATGTTTTATTAATGGATTTAGATTCCAAAGAGAATAAACATTCTACTCGTAAAAGACCAAAATAACCTTGTTTGGACTTTCTATGAGGAAAAAATCTCAGAAATACGTGCGATATTTTCTTTCTCTCGTTATATCAAGAATTCATGAAATCATGGTCGTTAGATAACTGTAAAAAAAAGTAAAAACAGAGCTTAAAAGAAGATAAATCTAACACAGTTAAAAGAAGAATGAAGATTCAGAGATGATAAATACTAACCACAGCTTCCTTGATCTTTAACCGGAGCAACAGCACCTTTAGTTCTCCAATCAATAGAATCAGGCAAATCATCACCATCACGAACAGAGTAACGATCACTTTTAGGACTGTAAAGACTTCTTTTAGAATCAATTTTTGTACCTAAATACATCTTACGGTATTCATCATTAGTTAAATCTGCAAATTTGTTTAATCCTACTTTATAACTCAATCCTATTTGAGAATTATATTCATCAATAAATTTAAGATTATCTTTAAATATCTCAAATCTTCTTTCTTTTTCACCCAAAGCGTTATATACTTTCCCATGTTTAATGAGCCATGATTCATACAAATCATTCATCTCTTTCTCTGTTCTAGTTGATGAAACAGCTGATGTTGTATCTATGATCGAAAAATCTAAAGCAAGAGAAGAAACGAAGAAGAAAAGTACGAAGAAACCCATGATTGCCATTGAAGACGAAGATCCGAAGAAACTCATGTTTTCTGATTTCTCGAGAGATAGATAGGAGTGTTTGTGTGGAAAGTGGGGAGGAGGGATTGGGTATTTATTGGGAGAAGAGTGAGAGGCACTGTTTTGGCATTATAGGCAAAGATGCGCAAGGTCCTACTCGTGAATTATTAGATTCTATAAGGGGTATTTTATAATTTTGTGTGAGATAAGATTAAAAAGTGATGACGTGGCGGAATCCGTGTGGCTGTGTAGTGTAGAGAGAAACGTGTTAAACTGGTGAAACTAATAAGATCAAAGTCACCCCAATGAAATCGGAGGTGAATATATTAGACAGTAAATTCAGAATCCAGATACAGATTCTGAGGAGGACACGGACTTCACGGTGCCAAATTTACGGGTTAGACATGGCTTTGACCCGAATTCATATTTTGGATAGAACTAATCCAAACTAAACTAAAAATAGGTTTAATCTGTTGTTGAAGTCTTAATTCTTTTCAAACTCCAAAGAATGCAATTTGACGACCTGGAGATAAGGAGAGGAAAAAATCATAGCCAATTTATGGGATTATTAGATCCTAAATTGCTGGTTGTGTGATAGCAATGCATATGGATATGATATTTAGATCTGAAGGCATTTTTAATTTAGTCAAGGGCCGCAACGTGAATTTTACTGTTTTGGTTTAGAATGTTCTGTTATTTTGGCTTGTATCATATGGATGCATTGGCATGTTGCCAACACTATCATTATTTTGTGCATCATGTTATGTGTGATCGGATTAGTGTTCCTTCTCAATACTCAGAAACTAATTAATTCGAATATTTGGATATGCAACGGAAAGTAGTTTTTCGATTTTTAAAAGTTAAAAGTAAGAAGTAGCATGAGTATAGAGTTTCAGAATGAGGATTTCTGTTTCCGATTTCGGCTTTCCAGTATCTAAACGCGCTATAAGCTCTCTTTTTCTAATGTCTGATCGCTAATAGCTTGCTTGGATATATATCCAACGATTTTTAAAAGTAAGATGAAAGTCAACTTTTTGTGAAGCAAAATATTTTGTTTTTGACTTCTGCTTCTGATATCCAAACACGTTCTAAAATTCAAGACGACTAATTAGGCTTATGAATCAGACAAAGAGAAATATAAGTCTTACCAGAAGAGTAGATGCCATAGAGACAAACGTTTGTTTGGTAGGTCTAACAGATCTTACTTTTAGACCTCCTCGATCGACCCATATCTGAACCTCCGATCCATTATCCACATTATCTTCTAACTCAACCCATTCGTTACCAAAAAAAAAAAAAAAAAAGGTTGAGAACAAGACACTTTCCACGTACAGCATTTGGCCGCGTTGCATGTCCAAAATGCAGTAATAAACAAAGTTTAAAAATATCTTGACCACACTCACATTAACTAGCCACAATTGCAGTCCTTTTCAGTATTTCCGCTGTTATCTCTTTTTGTTCCTTTTATCTTTTTTCTGTTTTAGTGATAAATCGATTTTTCATTCTTGTATTTTATTTTCACTTAAATCAACAATTTTAGTGCCATCTAAGATTCTGATTGTTTTTTCCATTAAGTATTTCTCCTGTTACTTACCAATTCTAGGTTATTGTCCTTACTTCTTTGCCATAGCAGTTGTTTTTAAAAGTCTTTTCTTCTTTACCTTCACATTTGATGTGGAACAACAAAATGGGAGGGATAGGAGTGCAATACTGAAATTATTTGATTGTGACAAAAAGTAATCAATACGGAATTAACGACATGTATAGAATCTACGTATGCTGGCTTTCTCTTGATGCAGACACTTCTGATATTCGCAAAAAATTAAGATATTTTATGGAAAACCCATTTAGATGACATTAGACGCGTATAATTCATCATATAAGCCCAATTTCAATAATACTTAATCTCAATTATCTATTTTTGAAAAAGTTAACCTCTTTAGACTTAAGAGCATTTGGAGATAACGACATTTCTGCATCCTAGAGGGAGTTGGTCAAGTGGTGATGTTATCTAACACCACAACTTGGATTGGATTGTATGACCTGATCGGTTTGTGATTCTCATTCAGGGCTAGTCCAGGCTATTCTTGAGAAGGCCTGGAAGTTGGAAACAAGAAAAATGTACTAGTGTTATATTCATGGTTAAGTATGGTTGCGAATCTTGTGATATTTATTGGTAAATAGTACTAATCACAAGTTTGACAAGAGAGGAAGAAACATTATGGTTAGGTAAGGGAACAGGATAATACATCATCACGAGCTTTGACATTGCACTAGACGAAGATAGGTAACGCCGTAACGGGCTCTCGCATTGCTCAATAAAGACATTAGTTTGGTGGTTAATTTGAGGGACTCTATCTCAATGGTGACAATCCTAGATGACCAGTGTTATAGTGGTTGAACCGTCCAGTCTCTCATAAAACTCTCATTCCGTAAGGATTTTGGTACCACACAATGATCAAGGATGATGCTGTATCGGCTGCTTCTTCGTGCCCAAATTATGACGGTCTACCAAGTTATCCTATGTCGCAAAAGACACCGCATAGCGAAATGATTGGATAGCATGAAATAGTCTATTTTTTCTTTTGAAGCACAACATGAAATAGATATATACAAAGATGATTTTTTCCTTCCATTTATTAAAAAGAGAGACTATTATTTGTGAATTTTGTACAAAATAATAGATTACTGAACCATTGATAATAAGAAAAGGTAAGACTATAAATATAGTTGGACTTCCTCTGCAAATATGCATATAAAATGATGAATCTTTCTATCTTATGTGAGTAAAAGTGTTATCTACAAGCAACTTGTTTCGGTTGGTTGAGACTTGAGAGACGAGAGCATTTGAAAGACGTTAACTTATGACGGGCACTTCAAAAACATACGGAGAATAAGTAGACAGCAATTTCTTTTTGCTTCACTAAAATGTAAGCTAACCTTTTAAAATCTAAGTTTCTACGTACCATATTTACTTTCGGAGCATTTCTTTTTAAAGGAGAAAAACAAAATAAATTGTTGGAATTTAATTCCGAGTAAAACCATCATTCTTCCGATTTAATCGGATTTTATTCATACTTGTATTTGTCTTATTCCGGTAATCCTTCTCTTTCTCTTGTCGGATTTCTCGGTATTGTACTCTTACGGTATGTTCTTGTTACTTTGTATTTTCTTATTTTCGATCTTAAACTCATTATAACCTTGAAATCTCATTAATGAAAAGATTCATTGTTTATAAAAAAACAAAAAACATTGTATGCTAAAGTATATGTTTGCTGTATAATTTATTTTCATACCATATGGTTTTGAGTTTCGCCCTTCTTCCTATAAAATGACATTTTGTCCGATAGATGTTCATGTTTTTGACTTAGCAGTATCTTTATTTTTATGTTGCTACTAGAAAAGTAAACCATGATTCCTCGGAGCATCCATGACTCTGGATCTAACAGTTGGCTATATATAGCTGGTATTCGGCGGCCCACTTGGCTGTTGTTCACCACTAGTTTACATCATCAATTATCATATCTTTTAGAGAGAGGGTAGTCATTAGCGTATGCATTTCTGCGGTTGAACCTTTCGGCATGCGTCTGTTACCTGTACAAGTAGCTAGCTTCCAACCCAGCTCACTGGAAATCCATGGATATCAAACTCTGACTACTCTGGTTTTTCTAGTTTGCATTATTAGGGAGAGCCACATGTTAAGTTGCAAAATCCTTGATCTGATTGGATAAATTATTATGTGATCAGATCAGATGGTATGGAGAGATTGCATGTCTTTATACTGTTATTAGAGAGTGCAACTAGTTGGGGCTCAAGGGTATGGGACCTGGTGGTCCCACATGCACCTCCATTGCACCAAATTGTCTCTTGGATTTTCTTTTGGATTTCAAAATGCAGTTGGATTGCATCTATCGCACTGTATATGAATGATGTTTTGGGGACTACCCCAAAAAGGTGGGGACTACTTTGTTATATGAATGTCCTTTCTAAATTTTAAGGGGTGTCCTAAAAGATTAGGGAAGACTAATCTGCCATTATCCTAATTAAGGTTATAACTAATCCTAATAACCCACTAATTTAACCACTACCCACTAATCTACCTCTAAATTAAAACCTAAAATCAGTTTCAAAACCCTTTATTTTTCTTTTATTCTTCTTCTTCATCTTCTTCTTCTTTTTCTTCTCATCTTCTTCGTATACATCAACGTTAATCGTCGATTCGAAAAAAATTCATCGTCGATTAATCAATTTTTATAAACAATGCGTTCTAAGCAGACACCAAGAATTCCAGGATTGAGTCCGGGTCTGGTTAATATAGCGAATCTCCCAAATCAATTTGAAGTTGATAAACAACTTCAAGCAAAGTTGGGAGACGAAGTCAAGCATCCAACATCAACCAAGAAGTCCGATTCGATTAAAAATGAAAATCCGCAGGTAATTTCCTTCATACCCATTCCTTTGAATCGTTTTTTGTTGAAGAAATCGATTAGAAATCATCAAAAACCATTGAAAATAGTCGTTACAGTATAGATTTCGACTAGGAGAAATTTTGAAAACCCTAGATTTTGGTAACCGAACTTTCAATATGAAGAACAGTTTGGCCAATTAGGAATTTTTAGGTAACCGAACTATGTAGTTCGGTAAGCTCGCAAAAAAAAAAACGTAACCTAACTCCTTCTTTATATGAAAATTTTGAGTTCGGTTTAGTCGATAAATTTATATAGGTAACCGAACTTTGATAAAATATAGTTCGGTTACTTCGCAGTTTCTATGTGGTAACCGAACTTTGATCTTTCAACACCAAACTTGTAATTCGGTGACTTCGCAACTTATACCAGATAACCGAACTTTCCATATTTTAACATTTTGTGTTTGATGTAATCCCATGTTCAATTTTATTTGATAAGACAATATTCTTTTTAGCTAATAATGTGGTTTTCATTCATTAGGAACAAAGGGAAAAAATCTAATCCCCACCTAGCCGAAGATTTGAGAACTCCCACCCCTCGAGGTAGAATACATTTGGATTTCCGAAACCGTGGTACTAAAAATGCTAAACATGGAGGGGGATCGTTACAGGAATTCAATCAAGAGGTGATGGAGAATACAATTGATAATGTTATTGAAGAAGAGAATGATGATGAAGAAGAGCAAGGAAATGAAAAGGTTGAACCACATAGAGAACACGTTGAAAATGTAGAGGAAGAAGAACAAGGACAGGGCAAAGAAGGAGAAGGACAAGAGGAAGAGAAGGATGAGGAAGAAGATGAGGAAGAGGAGGGAGAGGATGAAGAGGAAGAAGAGGAGGGAGAGGATGAAGAGGAAGAAGAGCAAGAAATTGTTCCTGTTAAAGAGAAATAGAAGACGAAGCCGCCTTGTGATCGATACTCACACATTCCCCCTGATAATTTATGTTTGCCTCCAGTGAACCCAACTTATGGTACTCCAAATGATGGAGGGGCCACATTGTTTGGCTACAAACACTCATGAGCTGTGAAGATCTATGCGACAAAGGTATTCTTTAAGTTCATTCTTAACTAACAAAACGATTTTTTTTTTGGGACATGTTTCGTCAAGTATTAATAGTGTTATGTTATTTTCGTAGGATCATAATGATGCAGTTCGTCTTATTCTTCGTCAAAAGGTGTCCAAATGGGATATTTCTTTGGAGTGTGACGAGTTTCAAGCGAAGGTTAAAGAATGTGTGTTATGGAGAGCTATTGAGTACGCACATGTGGATTATGACGTTGTTGCCGTATCCGCATTTCTCAAGAGGTATTATCCCGAGACATATACAATGCATCTTCCATTTGGCGAGATGGGAATTACTCCCGATGATTGCTCGAGAATCACCGGCTTACCAGTGGAAGGTAAATGTCTTCGAGAAGGCTACAACCCCTCGATGCATTATGAATCTCTTGAAGAATTGGCTCTAAAATGTCTAGGATGGGATGCAAGAAAGGTTCAATGTGAGTTTAGACGTTCTGTGAGGTCCCCTAAACATGGCGATGAGTATAATCCAAGAGAGGTAAATGGAGCATTGAAGAAGATGGTGAAGAAATATAAGTTGGTAAGGTTGAAGGAAGCATTTGGAGGGACAAGAAAGAAGGTGGAGAAAGGAACCTTAATGTTCGAACAAATTACACCATATATGGAACGTCAAGCATATTGTGTGCTAATGGAAACACAACCTCTATTGCATTCATCAATGCGACTTCATTGTCGGTGACTATAACCCCGGGAATATCATCACCTCAGAAGATTTCCTTAACTTGTTGTAGTGCCCAAATGTAACTAGGTTCTTGCTCGTCCCTTAAGAAACAAAACGCCACGGTAAACGGTGACTGCGTCGAAGTACGCCCAATAATATTCAACAATGGCATCTCGTACTTGTTCGTCTTATAAGTACAATCCATTATGAGAACTTCATGAAAGCATTGAGCCAATTGAACACTCGTTGGATACGCAATGAAGAGTTGTGTTATCTCTCCGTCCGAATCCACATCCTTTTGAACCGCGTAGTCTTTCTCTTTGGCCAAAAAAAACAATTGTTGCATCACTTGTCTATCTCTCCATTCCTTCTTTCTAATTTTCATAATTGCATTACAAATGGTGGACAAAGATGAGTGGTTATCCTTGTTATCCTCCTTTAGTATTTGGAGCATTTGAATCGGTGAAACACTCATTTTCCTCATTTTAGCTACCTTGTCCATCTCTTCAGGAGTTAGCTTGGCCGCCATGAAATGTCCTTCAAGATGCTCCGGACGAGGGTGGTTATGACAACCTTCCATAACCTTGTAGAGAACCCATCCACCCAATTCTTCGTTGTAATTAAATGCAAGCTTGAATGGGCATTTAATCTTCTTTGAGAAAGTTTTGTTCTTCCTATTTGTCTTTCCTTTATAAACATAACCCTTCCTCTTGTGGCTTTTATCGGGATCACCGCTTCTCTCACAAACCATTTCAAAGCGGGTTTTGCTTTCTCTCCCATTCAATACTAATACGCACATGTCTTTTAGTGCATGTTATCTAGCCCAACTCTTTGCCTCTAAAGGACTTTTGAATACCAAGTCATTCATGTAGTGATGGGACGTGTCATCGTACAAAATATCAACAGGGGTAGGTTGATTTTCCATTGGTTCTATTGGATCAGATGCAACCTACGAGTAATAGCACAACGTCAATACCAACTAAAAATAAGAAATACTTAAATTTTCGGCAATGTAAAAATAAAAACGATCCTGCCGAACAAAAAGTTCGGTTATGAAAAAAAAATTGCGATATTGCCGAACTTGTTCTTTGGAATTTTCTATGGTATAGTTCGGCAACATAATTACTACACTCGACTAAACCGAACTGCAAAGTTCGGTTATTTATTCAATGAACGTGATTTGCGAGCTTGCCGAACAAAAAGTTCGGTAACAAAGGGACTAAACTCGACTAAACCGAACTATTAACTGTATACTCTATAAAATTAGTTCGGCAACGTTTTCTGGAAAAAGATAACCGAACTCTCAAAAACCTCCATTAAAACAGAGTTCGGTTACCTGCGTATGCTGAAATGAGTAACCGAACTTCACATACAGGAGAGTTCGGCTACCTGTTCTGCCGAATTGCTAACCGAACTACTTTGACCTAGCCGAAATTTCTTCCTGAAATTTTCGATTTGGCCAATTTTTTGCACAATTCAAGCTACATTAACTAAATTTGAGACATACCTGAGTACCCATAACTTCATCTTCTGGTTGTGGTTGATAAAATTCATCATTTGGGTTGTTAGGTTGAGTTTGGGGTAAATAGCTTTCATCATCTAACAAATAACTCATATCCGGATCATTAGAAATATTGACAAATATATTAAGAGATGAAGGAGGTTCTGATTCTGAGGAGGAGGTATCATCACATGAATCACTCATATCATATTTACTAAACTCAAAATAAGATTTTGAGGGTTCTTCCCTCTTTTTCTTCATCTTTATCTTCTTCTTCTTCTTCTTCTTCTCATTCTAACAAAACTATCCTATTAATAACTCACTAATCACTAACTAATCAGTAATTAATCATTACACTAACACTAACTAATTAATAAACTAACTAATTTAATTACCAAGGGTAAATTTGGTATTATTATTATTTTAGATAAGGGGTGACCCAAAATTACTTCAAATATCCACCCCAAAATAGAAGAGTAGCCCCCCACCTATTTTGAGTAGTCCCCAAAACATCATTCTAATATATAGTGAGTTGTGTAGTCTGAACTCTCTAGTGGTGAAAGCCTAAAAGGACAAGGGGATCATTAATTCTAATCAGCCCACCATCAATCCCACCGACCTTTTCTAATTTTTGGTTTTTCTCTTATTCGATTTTAATTCAGAAAGCCTGCCAGTTGTTTTTCGTTTCTCTCGTCTGGCTTCTTCGTCCGTCCTCGAAATCGAAAAAGAAATAGAAACTCCTGTTGAGTTTATGGCAGCTTCTGGTTTGCCTAATCATGATGTCGTGCGAGTTATTTCCTTTCAAGATTTTTATTTTAATAATTTGATTTCAATTGAGATTTATGTTGTTGGATGGCAATTAAATGATCCATTTTTAAGAAACGAATTGAGAATATGCAATGTGAACATTGATTTTAACTTATAGAGATACTAGGATATGATGGCACGGGCTTTGGTATGTTCTTGCTAGCGCCGAATAATAGCTTCTTAATGTATCTGACCTTATCCTATTAGTGTATAATTTTGTTTTTTGATACATGGGTCCGACTTATCTTAGATGAATCTAAACGTTGTAACAAACTTAGTATGACCTTGATAAAGCGAGTTATACATTTGGGTGTTGTGGAAATGGTCCTGTGAGTTAATTTTCATCTTCAATTGTAAATAGTTTTAAGGTGTTACATAAATGATTTTTATGGGTTTTTTAATCACGAAGAGAAATTAATGTTTTTATGATTTTCTTTGGCATGCAAGAACCGTCCATGTTTTAAGGTGTTACATAAATGATTTTTTTAATCACGAAGAGAAATTAATGTTTTTGTGATTTTCTTTGGCATGCAAGAACCGTCCATGAGTTAAAAGATATGATCATAAGCACTAAAAGTATCGCTTGATGTTAGAAATCAATCATAGGACAGGTTGTGATGTTGGTTGTATACATGCCCCTGTGTTTTCCTCTGATTATAAAAACCCAAGAACAGACAGGCCCAATATAAATAAAGTCTTAACGGAAACAACACATCCTATATCACAGATAATCAACTGAGTTTGTTCTTTGTTGTACGCTACAAACGGCACAGCCTATATTACAAATAATCAGCTGAGTCTGTTCTTTGCTGTACACTACGCAAGGTTTGAAAAACGGGTCACGGCCCAGGTCACGGGTACTAGCCGTGAGCGTTATACCGCGTTTTAACGGGTGTGAGCACATTATGGGCCAAAACGCGTTATATAGGAATAAAATGCGTTGTTTTGACGTTTTTTTTTTAAATAACGGGTGTGTTAACGGTTAAATAGGAAAAATAAATAAATTGTGATCTGAATTTCCTATCTAACGGTAATCACATGCGTGAAAACGGTTACAATGGGTCTAAATAACATTGTGACTACGTTTTTTCATTTTTTTTTTTTTGCTTTATTTGCTTTATTTGATTTTTTATTTATTTGTTTTAGGGTTTTTTACATACAAATTTATGGATATCTTGTAAAAATTCATAACCATGAGTTTATGACTTATAGCAATGCATTGTAGTTATCGTCTACCGAGTCACCGACAATATTTATACACGCATACTATCACTATCAACTTGATATTATCAAGTTGTCACTTGAATAGTTGAATGCACTCCTCAATATTTCTAATAATGCATATCCGTATGCAAAAGCAGTCAAAATTTTGTTGTCGATGATAAGTGAAATTGATAAAATATTATAGTAATAATACTCTTAGGCTCTTAGCTACTTGCTACAAAACTATCCAACAAGGAATGCAAGTGGAAGAGACTAGCTAGAGAAAAAGATAGTGAGAGAGGGAAGTTATGGAATCAGATTTTTTTTATGGGGATTTGGAGGTGTGTATAGTTGCATGTGGTCTAGACTAGACTCAAAAGTTAAAGAAATAAAACAAAAAATAAAGTAGTTGGTTTCATGATCAAAGACATAGCTAGCCTATGTTTCTTTACGCATGCAACCAGAATCCTAATGTTTCAAGAATATATTGATTACCTAGCTAGTATGCTTTCTTGCGCAAAGGAATGCTTTAAAAGAACAAGAGGAGAATTGAAACGAAATCAATACCTCTAGTTCTCTGCTTCTCTGCTTCTTGTGCAAAGGAAAGCTTTGGATTTTGAATTTCTCAAATACGAGTTTAAGAGGTAATATTAATTTTTCTTGTAGAGTTTTCTGTCAATTAAAGATATAATTTGTTGATACGTTGTTAATTTATTTATGAAATTATCATTTTTTTCTTTCATGATGTCGGAGTAGTAATGTTAATGTTGATGTTAAAAATTATCTTTGAGTTTGAATTGAGCAGTTAAAATTTTGAAAAATTTGTTTTAAAAAAAAAACATAAATACAATCCATGATTAGGAGTTTTAACTTTTAAGCTTTAAAATTAGAAATGTTTTAAGAAATGTTAATATTCATAATTCAATATTCCACCAACTTGAATCAGTTGATACGTAAAGAATCATTGTTTCTTTATAGAAAATGGTATGATGAATTGATATATGGTATGTCGTATGCATGTTCTCAATCATGATTAGAAAAAAAGAGGTTGCATGATTGAATGCATACGGTAAAGAATGCATATAGTTTGTCGTAAAGAATCATCGTTTCTCTCATATTTTTTTTATGCATATAGTAACGTATTAAATGGATCCTTGTCCTTTAAGTAATATATGTCACTTATTCCTATGTAAAATTTTCTATTTACAGAGTATAATGGAAGGATCGACATCCACACAATCTGCAAAACGAGAAGTTTTTCATGGGAGGACAATATAATACTAATAAGGATTCTCAACCTAGCATGGCGAATTTTGGGAGAAGTAAAACATGCCGGGAAAAAGTTAATTCTTCTGTTGGACGTTTTTTCTATGCTAATGATATTCCCTTCAATGTGGCCAACTCATCTCAGTACCACGAGGCATTCAATGCAGTTGCAAATTTCGGCAAATCCTACAGAGTTCCGTCTTCCTATAAGTTGTCGAACCCATTATTAAGGCAGGAAAAACAAAGGATTCAGAAGGATGTGGTGTCGGTCCAACGACATTATTGGAGAGAGTATGGGTGTACACTCATGTCAGATGGTTGGAAAAACAAAAATAACCATACGATTGTAAACTTTTTAGTTTACAGTGGCCATGGAACAACATTTTTGAAAAGCGTTGACATCGAGCATAATCGGTTGACAACAGAGTATTTGATGAGTTTGTTCAGACCAGTTATAGAAGATATTGGTCCGACAAATATTGTTCAAATAGTAACTGATCAAGGATCCCAATTCAAAGCTGCAGGTAACTATTATAACTTAATTTAATTACATGTATTTATTTATATATATTATTAATTCATTTCTCGTTTTGTTTTAATAGGTATGACATTGGCCATAGAGTATGGTACATTTTTTTGGGTACCTTGTGCAGCTCATGTGTTGGATTTAATGTTGGAAGATACTGAAAAATTCCCGTTTGTTAAAGGTGTGATTGCAGAAGCTAGAAAAATCAGTAAATTTATTTATAATCATGCTTGGGTTCTTGCTAGATTTAGACAACATTCTGGGGGACGCAATCTATTGCGCCCTGGTTTAACAAGGTTTGCGACAAATTGTATCGCAGTACAGTTTAAGATTAGAGCAGCAAAGAGTTCAAGGTAAAGCAAAGCGACATAACATCGATGTCCACGATATTCATAGCCTGCTGACAGATGAAAATATGCTTGACTGGATATCAGGGGATGACGAAACACCAATTTTACCTCATGAAGAACATTGGTTAAATGAATTGGAAGAGAAAGCGGCTAATAATCCAGAACCTCTCCCTCCACCGTACGAATGGCATGATCCAGAAGTTGAAATCCCATATCAAAGGTTGCCGGTGAGTAACTTTGTTTATGACTTTGGTAATCTAACATTTGGAGACAATACACAAGGTCATGAAAATGTAAATCCCATATGCAATTCTCATTACACTGTCGATCGTCCAGAAGAAGATACCCGAAGAATAAATGAAGCGTATAATTCCAATATTGATATCAATAATGAAGTAGATAATCGTAATGATGATGAGGAAGAAGACTATGGTTATGAAGATGACGATACTGTTAATTACGACAGACAAATGAATTATGAGAACCAATATGAGGCGGAGGAGGAGGAATCAACTAAGAATCATCGAGAAAATAGACAATACTTGAATAAGTCGAAAAAGAAATCTGCTTCAAGTTGGTTTGTTTAAGTTTAAAATTTCAAGCACTACTATCACTAGGTTACTTATTGTAAGTTTATAAAATTGGAAGTGTTTGATCATACAGGTACGATATACCTTTGTATTATTTTTAAAATTCTAGTTGTAAGTTTGAAAATAAAAATTGCATAAGAATTTCTCCAACTTAATTGTTTCCCCTAAAAAACGGGTATAACGGGCGTGGAAACGGAAAATACGGTCTAAAAAACTTGTGTTAAAATGTTATTTAGAAGAAAAAAACGGAAATATCAATTTTAGAAAAACGGAAATCACATGCGTGAAAACGGTTATAACGGGTCTAAATAACGCCGTTTTTTCCTATTTATCGATGTTATTTAGCCAAACGTATCAGTGAGCCTCACGGCAACGCTATATAGGCGTGACCGTTATAACGGCCGTCAGCCGTTTTTCAAACCTTGACACTACGTATCTTCTGGTATTATGTTTTGCTAGTTTTTGTCGAGTTTTCTTTTCTCCCTTACAGTTTCAAAATATAAAAAACCAATAACGCGTGGAATTTTAGGAGTCCATTCCACTCCAATCCAAAGTTGTAAAATTAAAAACGCACAGGAAATTTCATTATAACAAATCTGGTGAAGTACAGTTAACAAACCTTTATGGAATCATTCTCACATCGTCCAAGCAGTTGGGTGGTGTCGACGTGGGCGGCCACATCATAGTACATAAATATAGTAAAAATTGTACCCTTAAGGTTAATTTCAAAGAAAAAAATAGCAGTAACCTGCAGTTTTTGAACAGCTTTAAAATTTCTATATCGCGCAATGAGATACAAATAACATGATTAATTTTATTTTCTAAATAACATGCTTGAGTTTTGCAGTAACCGGGATGAATAATTTTGGCTTTCAGTGAATCAGAAGACCAAGAAAGTGTACTGCCAACAACTGTTTATTGCCAAACAGAGTCCAAAAAAGTGTTATTTCTACCGAATCTCTGAAGTATGGGATAAAAAGAAACAACTCGCGAGCTAATCAATGAACTCCACCTTGAAGGGGATGAAGCTTGTCAAGAAAACCAAAAATTAAGCTTCTGCAACAACAAAAAAACAGAAAATATAAAATTAAGTATGTGCAAAGACAAAAAACATAAACACCGAGTTTCCCTACACTACCAAAATATTAATATAGCTGATAAAATTGGTTTGCCCCATTGGTTGTATTAAAACATAAGGCCAGAGACCTTCGTGTTTAACGTCACCAGGGTATCTCTAAAGTGATATTTTGATAGTTCATGTGAACTGGTTGACCCATGAAACAGTGTAATAGATCATAAGTGGTCCAATTTATATAGGAAAAAACTAAAATAAAATGACAACTTACTAATGGAAGGACTAAAAATTGCTCAGACAAAACCAATCTGAAGGTATCTGATTAAGTCCTCCGGATAATCGGCCATGTTTGCAGTTCTCAAATCTCTACCTTCAAAAATTTTCATTATAAAACCGAAACTACAAATAAACAATGTAAGAAAATCAGAACACTTCCTACAAATAAATTGACACACCAATTATTGAACAACCATAAATGGTAATTAGAAGAGGGTTAATTATTTACCATTCATGATCCATTTTAAGCAAATACCAAATACTCAAGTGTGCTTTGAAAGCCACCAAAAGGTGTAGTGGGCTACACAATATCTGCAAACATTTGATTGTATTCCATTTGATGACTTTGCATTAAAACCATCAACGAATCATCAACAGCATATGGGATACACTTTATATATATAAATAATAAGAAATTCTTCATATTTGCTTGTAGTTAGCTTTAAAAGTCTCGGAACTTTTTATAATTGATTATCACTCATCCTATTTGAAAAGAAATTATGTGTTCCAAATTGTATAACACGAATCTTTAGAATCAATTAATTAAACACATTTGAACTTAGACGCTACCAGTCAAAAATATCCTTGCATCATGAAACAAATTAAACTAAATGTGAAAATACTGAACGCAAGTTCAATTCGTCACCAACCTGTAAACTCTATAAATTTCCAATCCAGCTAATAGAGAAACTGGACATGCCACACGTTTATATTCTCGACTGCTTTTTATCTGTTACCTCCAAGGCTCCAAGCCTCCAACCACTGAAAGCACTCCAATCCTCTTTACTCTAATCACTTTAAATGCCTTGAAAATAGGTCCTCTTCAGACCCCCTACAAAGAAGGAAAATAATAAGAAAAAAAATAAAATAATTAACGTGCCTTCGTTTGTTTGTTTCGCTCTCCCTTACTGTTCGTTTTCTCTTTTGGTTTTTCATCCAGTTTGGCTTTGTCCAAGCTTTCTTCCTGTTTTGTTTTTTGCTTTGGTGGTTGGTTGGGTTGCCTCTTTGGCTTTCCCTCATGTTCTAATAAATATTTCTTTATCGAGCTAAAAAAAGAGAAAAAGATAGATTATCAAACGACAAAAGAATATATAATCAACTACAGGTCACAACTGATAAAAACGTTTTCTTTTTTCTCGAAAGATTATTTCCATTGCAACGATGAGAGCCAGCACGTTCAATCTCATCAAATATACATCAAGCACACACCAACATGTCAGACTAACATTTGATGAGGAAAATTTAGCAAATCCTAGATCCTTTTAATTAAACACATGATCAGTAAAGCATCATATTCCAAATCTGACTCGATGGTAGTTCTCAATTTTGATAAACTAACAGACTAATTTGAAATGATAAACATAAACCACGATTGATAGATAAAACTTACATGTTGTAATGAGATCAATTATTTACTGCATAATTCTTGTGACCTAATTTTTTTTTAACAGAGATTATTAAAATCGAAACTGTATGAATAACCAAATTAGAAAAATCAAAGAAATTCAATTCACACTAAAACAATTCAATAATCAAATTAAAACTAAGCCCTAAATTATTATCCTCTGGCATGATCGATGGCGGAAATACCTGATCAGAATACTTTTTTTTTTTTTTGTAGGGATGAGAAACAGATTCGATCAAAGAAAGAAGAGTACTCAACAACGCTAATGAGTGAAGAAATAAAAACCCCAGTAAACAGATCGTGTAAGGTTTTCCTTCATAGATTTATACGTGTAAGTGTCATCATTAGGAAAAAGAGAAACGGCTTTGTCCTTCAATGAGAATTAACTCCACAAAATAAATGAGAGACTTGGGTGAGTAAGTGCAAGCACGGCCTTAAGGGAGGTGATTGAATACACTTATCTGTAAATCACCGTCCAATTATGGTCAGATTGAATCTGGACCATCCTTTATATATCCAAATTATAGATATCTGTAGGTAAAAAGCATGTCACAACCGTCTTTTATGTGTCTAAACTGTGGATAACCGTCGATATGGTAAAACACCATTGTCACTTATAATATAGATAGAAAAGAAAGATATAGATATCTTTGAAAAGTTCAAGAAATATTATTTGATTTAGGATTTGGGTGTTGTATAACTTGTTATATATTGTTTTTTTTAAAGGCAAAGGTTAAGAGCCTGTTTGGTACCACTTTCAAAAACAGTTTTCGAAAGTAGTTTCCTAATGTTTTTAAAACAGACCCCTTTTCACTGTTTTCATTTTCTAAAAATTGTTTGGTATGAAATTTGAAAACTGTTTTTTTCATGGTTTAATAATGAGCATGATAATGATGTTGGATATACGTAATACAGAATAACATGGGAATTCACTATCGATTCAAGAAGATCCTTCTTGGCAAATTCTGCTCGCACATCTACAAGTTAATTCTTTATTGTCACATTTTATCAAATACCTTTGTGGCATGTTTAGAAATATAACAGGGCATCTACTAAACAGCTAAAAGAGAGCACAATCAAATAGGTATTTCCAGACTATAATCGATGAAAATTCATAGTCACTCCTCCATTATGTTTTTTTTTCTTCATTTGATTAGATTGACTTGTAATGTTACTTAGGGATCAAACTTATGCATTCAAGATCGACAAATAATAAAGTTTGTATGGCTATAACAATAGCAGCAATTGTATATTCGAGAGAGATGGGAGGAGAAGAAGTGACTGGAAGAGACTGGAAGATTGGTTCATGCAAGGAGTAAAGATGGAGAAATAGAAAGTGGAAGAATTGTAAAAAAAGAAAGAAAGAAAGGAAAACGATATTTTTTCGTTTTCAATTTTTAAGGTTAACATCCTTGTGTTTTCAAAAATGATTTTTGAAATCAGTTTTCTAGTGAACTCTACCAAACGTGTTTTCTACCATTTTCTGTTTTCAACGTTTTCTAAAACAGAAAACTGTGTTCAAAATTCAAACCAAACAGGCTCTAAGTTTTATTGATTAAAAAAACGGGTCAGAAAAAACCAAAACCCGACAGATTGTCTTTAGCCCAACCAGAGACCAAGACCTAACAAAATAAAACAGATAGAATTACACAAAAATTCTAACTGTATCCCAAAGATGCGTTCCAATTGAAGATTATATCTCTGAAACTGAGAAATTCAAACCATGAGTGCAACTCTCCCCATTGGAAAATCATTCGTTTGATTTCAATGATGACCATCTCCTTGCTCCTACCTGTTTTATTTGTCATTTTTCTTCTATTTCTTTCTCCCCAAATGATCTAGCAGATTGCAAAGGGAAGGATTATCACACTTTCTTTGCTAAATTCCTGCTTCTTGATGCATGCCAGAGGAGGAATTGATCTTTTAAGGATGTATGATGAGACCAGGATGGTTCCATTGAACAGGTGAAGTGATTCCAGATGCTTTTGAGTCTATTTGGTACCCCTTTTGAGTAGATTATCCACTGTGGGTATTGCATTCTGGATAGCAAGCCATACTAGAGTCTGAGCCTTGGGTGAGACTTTCTTGTTCCATACATACTTGAAGTCTTCACCATTACCATGTGTTTGCGGCATAAGCCATTGATATCCTTCCTTTGGTGTGTATGTGTTGCTTGTAGAGTAGTTGATGGAGTCTGAGGTATCATCCAAAACTGGGGGAGATCCAATAAGTCAGTAAGTTCCTCATCTCCTCCATTGTTGCAGTATCTGGATTGTGTCTAGTTTGTAATCTTCAGTTCCCATTATGCACCAGATTTGCAATCTTTGCATATTTTATTGAGGCTGTTTTAAAAGCTAACCTATGTGTTGTGCATAATGGAACTTGAGTTTTCCAAGGGTCTAGCCAGAATTTTATGTGTTGCCCATCTCCAATGTGAAAAGTTGAATTCCAATGTACTATTCCTCTTTCATTCTCAATTCCTCTCCAGAATCCCCTGCCATAAGCTGAGTTGCAACTATTTGGAACTAGATCTTCTTTATATGTTTTTGTATTATGCTGGATGACTCCACAATTCCTATTTTTCTTGGGAGTATCTCCAGCTCCATTTGCCCAACATTGCTTTATTGGTTGCTTTTAAGCTCCTTATGCCTAGCCCTCCCATTTTCTTGGGTTTGCACACCCTTTCCCAAGAGATCCAGTTGATTTTTCTATTATCTGAAGTGGAGCCCATAAGAAATCTCCCATGTGTTTTCTCAATTTTTTCTCAACTGATGCAGGTGTTAGAGCATTGCTTGGTCGAACTCACAAGTGTTGTTATCTTAATCTTGTTGTCAAATTTAGTTGTCAAATATATCTTGATTCCTAGTCTACAATTAGTTAAGTCTCGGTCTAGGATAGAGGTAGTTGAGAAAAGAACCAGTCATCATTTGCAATCTACCGTTTGAAGGCGAAGATCACCGAAGCTTTTGGAGAACTTCATCAACAAAAGGTAAGTGAAGACTGAACCACTTATTTCTCAAGTTATATTCACTTTTTTTTTATCCTTGAGACGTTTGTCGCGTAACTAATTAGACTAGCTTGACAAGAATTTCGAGTCGAGAACTAATTATTTAGTTTACGAATTTCTCGAAATATAATGACCAAGCTTAATGAACATTTGTTCATACTTGATCCATTTCGGTGGAGAACAATTTATTTTTTGGAACCAAATCATGATTCAAGTTTATCATTCGAAAATAGTCTGGAACAGTGATATGTGTCATTGATGTTATTCGAGAATGTTTCGAATTGATTTAGAGAAATATAGAACTATTATATTCGGAATACAAGACAGTGTTATCACTCTTACAAACTGAGAAAACTGTTATAAGTTTGAAGCCGTATTACATATACTCGTACACTTAGCGGAGTAGCTATATATCGACTTACAAATTTGTGTGATATGCATATTCGTATGCACATGATGGGAAAATATGTTTGTTTCATGATCCGGATAGGTATACAAACCATTTTGGAGCTATGGTAAGAGAACCGGGTTTAAGTATTCAAACAGGTATGCGAACCAATACAGTTCTATGTTCCTGAACCTGAACCAGTTTAGTGCCCAAACCGGTACGCAAACTGAAAAGGTTTTGTGAACTCCGGAACCGGTAAAGTCTTAAGGTTTCCAAACCAGTTTGCAAACTGAAAAAGTTATGTCAACTCCGGAACTCAGTTTTGCACCTAAGTTTGCAAACCGGTACGTGAACTTAAAAAGTTCTGTCAACTCCGGAACTTGTCTTTGCTCATAAGTTTGCAAATCGATCTGCGTACCATGACTTAACCGATTCACGAACGACTCATGTGTTTGTTGTTTTTGCATTTACAAACTATGTCGATTGTGTTCAAATACGATTAAATTATTTATATAAGATGATTTGCATTTGATTGATTTTCTATTAAAACACAAGAATCATCTGATCACATAATTGTGACTCAAGATCAGTGTCTTTGTGTTCATGAAAATGAGTGTTAAGCTTTTGTGTTCATGAAAATGAGTGTTAAGCTTTTAAGTTCATACCGGCTAGTTTCGGCTAACCATGTTGGACATAGTCTTTGTACACGGTTCGGTTACGGTTTACCCAACCAAAGTGTATATCTTGTTTATGTGAATAAGATTCAAAGTTTTCATCTAACGGTGAATATTGTTTGCTTGGTTCCAAAGTTATCTTAGATTAAACCTAAAGCAACCTATGCTTTGAATGTCTATATAAGGGGAACTCTTGGCAACTGGGATCTTTGAATACTGACACTACTTTTTGGTGTGTCATAGTTGTATCTAGAGTCGTCCTCTCCAGAAACCCTATAAGGGTTTAGCGACTATCAAAAACTTTATTGGGACTCGTGAAGCCAGGTCCAGTTATCTTTTATCTTGATAACTTGAGTATCCTGATTTTGTTCGATTGTTGATTTATCACTTGAACAAGATAGATAAAAATTACAAAGTTTTATTCGTCTCAAACTTTGTGATTCCACAAGTTTTATACTTGTGCGGTGAATAATAATCTAGGCCGCACTTCGAGTTGCATAAGTCCGAGTTTTGAGGATAGCTAGACTTCTGTCAAATTGCTATCGATTTCCATCACCTTGATCCTACGTTTGATCTGATCATCCGTTTCGATCGTATAAATAAGGAAAATAATTATATAGGCTTAATCTGTGGGAGGAAGATTTGGTTTAAAGTCTTCAATTTAGTTGAAGCAACTCTTAGTTGGTGTGGCGTCATCTAAGGGAATCAATTACGCGGAGTTCTGCTGGGATTCAAGAAGCATAAGGAGCGCGACTGTACCTGAATTAGTGGGAGTCTGAGTTCGGGCTCAACTACATTCCAGACCGAAGTTAATAGGTAGTAGGCTAGTGTCTGTAGCGGCTTAATACAATTCGGTGTTCAAACTGGACTAGGTCCCGGGGTTTTTCTGCATTTGCGGTTTACTCGTTAACAAAATTTCTGGTGTCTGTGTTATTTCTTTTTCCGCATTATATTGTTTATCTTTATAATTGAAATATCATAGGTTGTGCATTGATCAATCAGAGTAGATAGGTCCGACCTAGTTTTGTTAGATACGACTTGAATGATCCTTGGATATTGGTCTTTGGTACCGTCCAAGAACTCTCTTTGTAATTAGGTTCACGGATTCAATTTTATAAATGTTCTAATCACAAGATCGATAGAGATATAACTTTAGACACTTTCCTTGATTGATTTTGTAACTCTCGGAGTTGTGTTGAGTTTGTCCATACAGATTGCCTACGAAAAAGTTGGTGGTGTATTTTTGTACCCCAGTGTTTTCAGCAGGCATTTGAATAAGATACATGAAGTAGATGGGTAAGATGGTTAATGCACTGTTGATGAGTTCAATTCTGGCTGATTTGGAGAGGAATCTTCTCTTCCATAAAGCTAGCTTGGCTTTGAATTTCTCCAGCACCCCATCCCAGATGCTTGTTTATTTTCTTGAAGCTCCAAGTGTCATTTCCAGGTATTTGACAGGTAAGGATTTATTTTTGCAGTTGAGGATTCTTGCTAAATCCTGTATTTTGTTATTTTCCCCAATACTTATAACAGTGCTTTTGTCGAAATTCGCCTTGAAACCTGTAATAGCTTCATACACCTGGAGTACCATAAGCAAGTTTTATATTTTTTCTTCTTTTGCATCAAGGAATATGAGAGTTTCATCTGCGAATTGCATGTGTGACACACTCTGTTCAGCAGTGGCTTTAAATCCATATATCATGTTTAGAGCTTCTGCATTTCTCAATAACCTTGTGAGAGTTTCTGCCACTAATATGAAGAGGAATGGAGATAACGAGTCTCCTCGTCTGAGACCTTTTTGATGTTTGAATTTAGTTATGGAGCTGCCATTAACCAGAATTGAGGATTGTGCATTGGATAAACACCAAAAAATCCAATTTTTCTACTTAGCTCCAAACCCAGCCTTTTTCAGTAAATAATCTAGACAATACCAATTGATGTTGTCAAAAGCCTTCTCTATGTCTAGTTTACATAGAATTCCTGGTATCTTGGATTTTAATCTTGTATCAATTAGCTCACCAGCAATGAGGATGCCGTCTTGAATTTGCTTTCCTTTGATGAAAGCTCCTTGATGTTCACTGATGAGTTTGGGAAGAACTGTTTTGAGTCTTGCAGCTAGTAGTTTTGAAATGATTTTATATACACTTCCTACCAAGCTTATTGGTCTGAATTGGTGTGGGGTGTTAGCTTCTTCCTTCTTAGGAATTAGACTAATAAATGCCATATTAATTCTCTAATCCTTCTTTCTGAGCCATGAAATTCTTAAATAACTTCAATCAATTCTGCTTTGATTATCTGCCAAGACACTTTATAGAATTCCATTGGGCACCCATCAGGCCCTGGTGCTTTGTTTGGACACATCCTTTGATTACTTACAAGACTTCCTCTTCGGTGAAATGTATTTTTATCCAACTATTCTCAGTGCTAGAAATTATAGGGCAGTTTGGATCTTTCAATTGAGGTCTCCATGAATGTGTTTCTTTGAATAAGTTAAAGTAATCATTGAATTCAATTTTAATGTCTTCTTGATTGAAGTTATCCCTTTCATTGGTCACTAATTTGTGTATTGTGTTCTTCCTCTTCCTTCTATTTGCAATTTAATGTAGCAATTTTGTGTTCTTTTCTCCATTCTTCAAAAGTTGAAATTTGGCTCTAGCTTGCCATTTTATGAATTCATCAAGTCTGATATGTTTGAGTTGTACTTTCCATTACACTCTTTCTACAAACTCAGCAGTTTCCAAGTTCCCATCTTCTTCTTTTAGATTTAACTTATCAATTTTGGTGATCAGTGTCTGATGTGATTTCAACTTTGTTGTAGTAAAAGGTTCGTTGAGACTTGTGAAGATTCGAGTTTTTAAATTTAATAAAAATATACAATAATATTACAATTGGTGCAAGAGGTACTGGGACTAAGGATTTAGCCAATCTTCATAACATAAGGTTCACTTATTTATTCTCAACAATTTTATCTCAAGAAATATAAACATGGACTCTATTTTTGCCAAGGTAGATTCTCAAAACATTGATTGTAAATGTTAAGCATGGGACATCAAATCACCTAAGCTAAGCATGACCCATCTAATCAAATGACAACCAATTTAATCAAATCATATTTCAATTAATTTTAGTGCAAAAGTCATAAAAAAGAATAAAACAAATTTACCCATGTATGAAGTTCGGCCTCCTCCGTCGTCCCAGTGTTGGGGTTTAGCTCCTCATATTATAGACACTCTCAAAATATTTTTTATTTGCTCAAAAATTGTTTACAATGGTGAAAACGGTGAAAATAGTGAAAAACAGTAATTTGCGACGCACAAAAATCGTCACAAAATGAACGATACAAGAGAAGTGCTGTAGACTCTGTTCCGCGGTGGCTGGAAAGGAGTTGGGAACTGTCGCATTTAAGTGACAGTTTTCAACGACTTTCCTTTACAGGCTTTTGTTCTTTGTGTTCTTCAGTTCTGCAGCAGCAGAACCCGAGTTTCTGCAACTCGTGATTTCTTCTTCTCTGGCTCTCCTAAGCTCCCCAAACTCTCGACACCTCTTCTCTGAGTCCCCAACAACTATTTATAACCCAACAACATCGAAATCTCACGTAATAACTTCATATAATTCTCCATTATTCTTCACGGCCTGTTTAGGAAATAATTCAGATTTTTGATTTCTCCACGCGTTCTGAAGCTGCCAAATTGCCATATTTATCTCTGCCACGCTCCAAAGTGTTGCTCGAGCCAACAAACTTCTCCAAATCCCGTGAATATCTTTTCCATGCACGAACTGCCCTGTTCTCAACTCTTGGATTATCTAGCCCAATTCAGTCGAAACTAAAGCCCAAAACATGTTTATTAGGTCATATCACAACTACCCATCAAAAATCAGCTCTTGAATCTACCTCCAACCCCATCAAATCTTTGATCGAAATTCTGCCAGTGAATGAAATGATTTCCCGCCAAAACAAGGAATTCAAATTAAGAAGAAGGAGTGCCTTGAATTCAAAATGCGGGTGCCTTTAACAGCTCGGCTACCTTGGTGGCGCCCTTATCCATTTTGAGGGTGCCTTTAGTAATTTTGGTGGGTGCCTTTAACACTTTTTCTGGGGTGTTTTCAACACTTTTTTGGGGTTCCTCCGGTGTATTTCTGGGGTGCTTCCGGTGCATTTCTGGGGTGCCTTTAGTACTTTATCCTGGGGGTGTAAAACACCACTTTATGAGCCAATTTCGCCGCAAGAGCTTATTTCTCTAAAAATACCTACAAAGACATAAAATAACAAAATAAATACAAAATCGAATACTAACAATATATACAATTGAGACATATTAGACACAATAATGCATCTATCAATGTCTTCTTTGCATCACTTTGTTTTCCATATTGTTCTCTTGCCCACCTTTTGATATAAAATTTCAGGTTTTGTAATTTTTTTGCAAATTTAAAACTTGGAGTACCACTAAACTCCATCGCATTCCACCAGCCATTTAATTGTTGTAGAAATGTTTTATTATGTAACCAATAAATTTCCAGTATAAATGGAGAATTAATGTTATTGATATTACCAGTTGTGAGCAGGACTGGAGAATGATCTGACACATTTCGAGGGAGTAGGACTTGAGCTGCATCGGGGTATTTTGCTTCAAATTGTGGGGTGATGAGAATTTTATCTAATCTGCGGAGGATAGGATCTGGTTTCATGTTTGACCGAGTGTAGAGTCCACCACTCACAGGTAGATCTATGATGTTTTGGTTTGCCATGAATTGAATAGCCTTGTGCCTAATCTTGAACCACCATTTTTGTTCCTTCACAGCTTCTCCTGATAGAGTTGAAGTCGCCTGCAATGCACAAGCTGTTGTGCTCTAGCTCACCAAGCAGTCCAATTCCTCCCAAAACTCCTCTCTTTCATCCTTGATATAAGGTGAGTAGACATTAGTGAGAGTCCATATAAAGTTGTCACATTTGTTCCTGAATTTGTGACTTATAGTGTTTGTAGAGTAAATTTCATCCAAGCATTCAAGTCTGTCAGCATCCCATATTGTGAGCATCCCTCTTCCAAGCCCTTCTGATGCTATCATGTACATCCATATTTTTTTCATTTCCCCATATGTGTTTAACCAACCAATTACTAATTTTCATCATTTTAGTTTCTTGAATACAGACTGCAATTTGTTATAAATAGTTGTAAATGGTGGAGGGTTAGAGACAAAAGTGCTTTCTGATTATGTCTTAGTTCCCTTGCAGTATTGATCAGTTGGTGAGAATTTAATAACAGCAAAAGTGCTTCAGAATATTATTTTTTTAAATGCATAATAATAATTTGTTATATCCTTCATTTAGATACACAATTAATCTGTTACTACCTGCAATTAGATACAATGCGTCCTAGTTTAGTTTCAAAACATTTGTAACTTTTCTAGTTACATGCAGCTCCTATTTCTTTGTATTTTCAAATGAACCTAAAGCTACAGAGTCTTTCATATAAAATGCACGAGTGGATTTGATAAGTGGTGATTGGGATTGTTGTTAGAATTACCAATATTTCAAACTTACTAGCCAGTTTACACATCAATGGATTATATCTTTATTTCTGTTGAAAAGTATCCATCTTTTGTCTTATCAAATTGTATCGTCGTAAATGTTTCGCGCGTATGAGTTACTTGATATTTAGGTGTCAAGTACTATATTCTCAAATGGTCCAATCCTCTGGAGATAAGACTTATTTCATTCTTAATGAGCAGGTAATATATAAAGTTATTCTCATTGACATGCTTGATGTAATGTATATCTTATGTGGTTTGAACGTAAGTCATGGAAACACTTTTATACCTTTAAGGTTAGAGTTCCTGTTAGGAGGCTTACTTTAGAGTTACCTAATGAAATGTTGTATGATGACAATGGTGATATGATAGGCACATGAGTAGTTCGTGAGGTTACGTTTTCTTGCTTCCCATGGATAATACTCATCAACACTTAGTATTGTCAATCTTGAATTATCATAAGTATTCTTGTTTAGTTTGTTTGGTAGATGTTCACATGAACCTTCTCTTGATGATACTATGGTTAGAAGTTCTTCTATGCTGTCTCTCAAGGACACTGCATTTCTGCAAACATCTCGCACTTTTTGAAAATTGTTCATTTGTAATTGCTTAGATCTCAATTGATCTGAATTTTTTCATCTAGCACCGAGTCAGTTACCAATGCATTCCTAATACAAGAAGTATGAGTTGAATAGTAATAAACTTCTTTTTGGTTCTTGCATGTTTTCTTTGGTCCGACAATTTTAACCTTAAAGTCATTGAAAGTCTACAAAAAAAAAAAAAAAAAAAAAACAGATCCAGTTTTTTTTTTTCCTTTTTGTTTTCCATTCATGTATATAGTTTTTATTGAGGGTAGGCTCTTTAACATCTCCCCATTTAGGTGTATTTATACTTTTTGTTATCAATGAAATTTTGTTTACATAACGGATAAAGACATAATTTCAGAGCAACTTAACACTTCATTACAATCTAATTTGCATTACACTCCATTACAGAATTTCAGAGCAGATCAGGTACCCTAAATGTAGGCGCAACACTCTCACAATGTCCACAAGGTGCTCCCAGGTACTGGATTGTGGCATTTTCTACATAACTGCAAGCTGGTTTTAGCAAAGCTTTTAGTAGAACATACATAAAAAAGGAAGATGCCCTTACAAAATTTGGGATGAATTATCTACAAAAGTGGTACCATACTGTGTTTTCCGTGTCTGCAAGGCACCGGAGAATGCATCTTAAACCTTCCTTTTTCGTAAGCTTTTCATGGATCATGAGGTATTGATCGCATGTGGAAGGTCTCATGTTGATAATCCTCTATACAGATAACTACAGTATGATAATAATACAGTTTTATTGGTCAAATTATTTGCGAACATTTATCATCTAGAAGAAAGCTTTACCTCATTTTACTCGAGGAATTATACTAATTTTTGTCACTGGCTCTTCTGACGGAGTTTTGGTTTTCCTTTTGGACTGGTCAAACACAATCTCAATCTCATGGCAGGGGTCCCAAATCTTGGGTTTTGAAGCCTTCTAAGGTTTCTCCATAGTTTGGAATGGTAAGAGCAATGGCTATGGGTAGTGTTTGAAAGAGTGAACTACCAATAGTGTAACACTAGACGGGGATAGTCCCCCGGCTGGAAAAAGAATGATAGACAGAAGACTGTCTCCCGTGCATAAAAAATAGGTTTGGATGGGGACAGTCTCCCATGTGGTTATTTTTTATGTTAGATGGGGGACTGTCCCCCGTTTGATAGGTTTTTAAGATATAAACGAAAGATAGTCTCCCTTTTCAGTTTTGAATATTTTTTCTGCAACGGCTACATTTCAGCCTGTAAAACCAACAACTCCAACTCTTTCTTCTTCATTCTACTGCCACTTTTCTTTGCTTAAATTTTCTTCTTCTTTTCAACTCAATACTCTCCATCCATATCTTCTTCACCAACACTGGTGTTTGTTCCCAAAATTATTTTTAGGCACTAAACACGATGATTTGATGATGATGATACGAAATAAGGGCTAGAAAACGATAAATAAAGAGTGGAGACAAAAAATTTAACGTGATTCGACAAGTGATGCCTCCATCCACGGAGGAATCCCATAGGGAGAGTATTGTATTCATATGAGATTACAATAGGTATTGTATGGTTAGCTAACCTAGGATTCCATGTCTTTTTAGGGTGTATGACACATATATTTATATAGTTTATGTAACCTTAATTCTGATGTGAACTTAATATGCAAGCAACTTGGGCAACAAGACTTCTGGAAACTTCTGGAATCTTCTATCATGGGATTGATTACGGGCTCTCCGCGTATAAAATACACGGTACAAACATAGCCTCCTCTTAAGCTCCAACCTGTTGCGGGTTAAGAAGTTTGATTTTCCTTCTGCGATGACGTAACTCGCCCCCAAGCGTAAGTAGAGATATTACAAAGATGCCCCCAACTGTGATAACCTGCAATGAAATTTGCTCACGTGCTAGGCGAGACTTTTTGCCACTGTGGTGGATTTAATGCTCGAGAGGAATGTAATGTGTGCTTGCAGCTAAGGCAAGGCTTTTTGCTTGCAACGTAACAAGGGATGTAGCACTCGCTACTCGGGCTGGCTGGTTGTTGCTTGTGTTGAGTACGAGTCTTTGGACCAATATCGGGAATCGGGCTCGTGATCGAGACAAGACTTTATGCTTTCCAAGGTGCAAGTCTTTCATACTCGCGTGCAAGACGAGATTTTATGCTTGTGATCGATAAAAACAAGACTTATGTGCTCACGTGCAAGGTGAGGCTTTAGGTGTCTGCGATGTGATGCAAGGATAAATATTGAAGGGTCTAAGCAATCCTCATCTCGAACTCGGTCATGTCGCTTTCCGCTAATCTCGAACTCGATCATGTCGCTATCAACGATCCTCGAACTCGATCATGTTGCTGCTCCAAGTGCACATAAAAGTTTCTCGTAAACAGGAAATTTTGCTTCCATGTTGTAGGGAATTGAAAGATGATTCTAACGAGCCAAAAATCACTCAATTGGGACTTAAAACGAAGAAGTTATTGACAAAATAAGATTTTCACGAAGCGCGCATGGAGTCGCAGACGTGGCATTGATGACTGGATCAATATGCTGACATGGTTGTCGCTGACTGTATGCTGACGTGGCATATTGTTGGTTCGCTCTGGGCCTGGTTGGACCAAAACTGAACCGGATGCTTGGACCGATTTCTAGTTGGTTGGAGCTGAACCGAACCTGTCTAGGTGAACCAGATGGAACCAGTTAGTGAACCTGCTTCTTGGCTCGGCTTCAATCTGGCTTGGCTCGTATCTGTGCGGCTTGAACAGCTCGACTCAGGCTTGAGCGGCTTGGCCTGGAGAAGCTGTTTGTAACACGTATTTCTGTTACTTTTTTATAACGCTTCCTGTTTCTGTTTCTGCTGTTGTTTCGCCACGGTTGCTGTATCTGCTTCCCAAAAGTTTCTTCATCTCGTTCATAACAGTTTCTTCAATCTTCGTAACGGTTTTTTCAACCTTCGTAATGGTTTCTTCAACTGTTTCGCAACAGTTTTTCTGAACCCTATTTTATTTTAATTTTTTGTCTGCTTGTTTTTGCATGGAATCCGTGCACGATTTGTTCCACACTCTTCTCACTGGAAAAGCATGATCGTTTTAACGAATCCCCTTAGTCGGCGCCAATGTTTGTACCCAAAATAAATTTTAGGCACTAAACACGGTGATTTGATGATGATTATGTGAAATTAAGGTTAGAAAACGATAAATAAAGAGAGGAGACACATAATTTACGTGGTTCGGCAAGTTATGCCTACATCCACTTAGAAATCCCATAGGGAGAGGTTTTATTGATATGATGATTATCATCAGGAATGGTTAGCTAACCTAGGATTCCCTATCTTTTTAAGGTTCAGGATACATATATTTATATAGTTTATGTAACCCTAATTCTGATGTAAACTTGATGTGCAAACAACTTGGGCAACAAGACTTCTGGAAACTTCTTGAATCTTCCATCACGGGCTTGATTACGGGCTCTCCGTGTATAAAATACACGGTACAAACAACCAGCTACTTCAACAAAACAAAAAAACTCATAGGAAGCAACAAATCAAATTTACTACGGCGGAAGATGTAGCTCTTTACGAAGCACATATAGTAATTAAGGGTGATGGTAGTATCGGTGCGAGTCAAGGAAAAACCAAGTATTGAAATCAAATTGTTCCACTATTTATCGAGAAAATGAAAGGTAACCCAAATGATAGAGGAAAAAACTAGTTTATAAAACCTAATATGTGTCATAAAGAAAGAAATTAAGCTATTTGTCGGAGTTCTTGGAAAACTATACCGAGGAGCACGACTAAGTGGTTACTCACCCGAGCACACGGTAATCATTTTTTCTTTCATACTTTTGCTTAATGTTTATAAATGAGTACTAAATTGATAAGTTACATTGTAGATGATACGTGGCCGTATTGATTTCTTGAAGATACATGGGAATTCCTTCGTATATGAGGAGTGCTATGAGTTATACAAACATGAACCCGGTTATGATTACACAAAGTTTGACGACGTAACCCCGCCACCCCCACCACTCGTAGTCCAAGTTGTTGATGTCGATGGTGCCTATGAGGAAGAGACAGAATGCGATTGTAATACAAAACTAACGATTGACGCTAAAAAAAAAGAGGGTGACCCGGGAAGAAAGCACTCAATGCTATTAAACAAGCAAAATATCAATGTGGTACTTCAAGTGATTCCATTGAATCCAACTTTAGTGAAACTAATAAGAAAATGTTAAGCTATTTGAAAGAGCAAGAACAACAACTAAAAGAGGGGAATGAAAGTCGAATGAAAGAAAAGAAAAAGGAACGTGTAGAAAGAATCATGATGGTGGATTTGTATAAGCTATTTACCGCTGGCCGCGAATGGCTTGAACAAAAACAAAACAAGATACTAGAGAAAAGGAGGTTGATGGAGCAAGAAAGTAGTGATGATGAGTAATGGGTCTATTTGGTGTTGTTTGGAAATGTTTTCCTAGTTGTAATTTTGTATTTGATGTTTCCTAGTTGTAATCTCCTTTCAATTAAAATATTGTTCTCATGAACAGTATGCAACTTAATGAGCTCAATATTAATGGAACAAATTTAAGTTTTCCCAAACAACAAAAAATAAATCAAAGTTTCAATAAAAGAAACTAACTTTAATCACCTTGTTCTTACGGTTCATCCATTTGTTGCGCTTCCTCCGCTTTCCCCAGTACCATGTTGTTACCAAAAATTGCCCAAACCCTTAGTCGAAGATCATTATACATGGGTTCATGAACTAACTCATGATAGTTAACGCCTTCGCGAGGTATAATTTCACGGTAAACCGCATAATCTTCATACCCATAGGTTCTCCATGCCCCATCTCGCCTCTCATGTTGTATTATCATGTTATGCAATATCACACAAGCTAACATTATGAATTAAAAGTCTTCTTCATCCCAATATTCTACCGGACATCTCACTATATGTCATTTTTCTTGTAAAACCCCAAATGCACGCTCAACATCTTTCCGAGCCCTTCTTGCATTTTGGTAAAACATCTTTGTGCATTGTTTTTTGGTTGTTTATAAGCTTGCACAATATTAGATAACTTAGGATATATCCCATTGGCCAAGTAGTAACTTATATCCAATCATCAGGCATCCTGTTGGAGGCAGGGTAGCGCTAGTCTTCACAACAAACTATGGAGAAACTCTTAGAGATGTAAATGACATCAGTTGGGGGAATCAAGTGCACGTGTTCTTGCTAAAATAAATATATTTAGGGGGGATCAACAAACTATAACAAAGTAGCTTGGATTGTTTATTCTTTATCAACTACATTCAAGACTGAAGTCTTATAATACATTATATCTTCAAACTGGACGAGGTGCCGGGGTTTTTTAGTACAGTTTTCCTCGTTACAAAAATCTTTGGTGTGTACTTTGCTTTACCTTTTAATTTCCTATCATATCGATTTTATCTTTATAATAAAAAGTACAAACAAGTTGTACGTTAATCAATCCTTGTGATTCAAGAATATTTTTCTGAGATTATCCAAGGAGTTTCTTGTTTTCTTTAATCCTGACTAAAGTTCACGCAAGGAGTTGTCTATAAGTTCTGTAACGAAAAAGCTGATGGTATACTTGGTACCCTCCCTCTTTAATGTGTAATGATAACAACTAATGTAAATATCGACACAACATTGGTAGTTATGATGAAGCCAAGATTACATCACATTCATTTATGAATGTTGAACTTCAATGACAGTATGTAGTTGTTTGACTTTTAATTTTCTTATCTATCACTCAAAAGTCTATCTACTCTATCTCCTATCTTGAGACAAAAGTCGTATTGCTATATAGACTTCGATTATACAAATTTGCTATTTCGAGCCGAGTTTATCTCACTTATCTATTTCTCGAAATATGAGATTGATTGGGGTTCAACTACAGTCCAGACCGAAGTTAGTTTGTAGTAGGATAGTGTCTGTAACGGCTTTATACAGTGTGTGTTCAATCTGGACTAGGTCCCGGGGTTTTTCTGCATTTGCGGTTTCCTCGTTAACAAAACTTTTGGTGTCTGTGTTATTTCTTTTCTGCATTATATTTTGTTATATAATTGAAATATCACAGGTTGTTCGTTGTATCAATCAATTGGTAAATCCAACCTTTGGTTGTTGATTGAAATTGATTGATCCTTGAACATTGGTCTTTGGTACCGTTCAAGGTATTTATCTTGTATTCAATCAGGCTCGCAGATTTCTACTTGTTTGAGTAAGGATTGAATCGAGAAATTGAGATATAACTCTTTGATATACTTTTTATTAAGATTGAGTCTAACTGTCTAGTTGATTCTCTTAAAAGTATATTGGAGTTAGTCCATACAGATTGCTAAGAAAAATATTGGGTGAGGTTGTTGTACCCCCACTTTTTCAGAAGTTTGGAAAAATCCATATAAATTGTTTAATTTTAATTACCAAAAATTAAAAGACCGCACTCATAGTATCTTAAGTTGTTATAATAATAAAATAATAATATCTCGAATCCTTGTAAGATTCCTGATATCAAAGATATATCATGTAAAAGATAGTATGACCGGTCTTCACAAAAGCCGAGTGAAGTCTTCAAAGTCGTAACCTAGTTATGCTTCACGAACAAACCTAGGTTTTAGAGGACGACTCTATCCGCAACTAGTATACATGGTGTAGGGATTGATGTTAGAGCACGGCTCGGTCGAACTCGCAAGTGTTGCTATCTCAAGCTTGTTTGTCAAGTTTAGTTGCCAAAACTAGAAGTCTTGATTTCTAATCTACTATAGCTAAGTCTCGGACTAGGATAGTAAGTGTAGTTGAGCTATAAACTCCACGGCGTTCATCATACAAAGACGAAGAACTACTCAAGGAACTGGTGGAACTTCATCGACAAAAAGGTATGTGGAAACTTATAATTATCTATCACTCAAAATTCTATCTACTCTATCTCCTATCTTGAGACAAAAGTCGTATTGCTATATAGACTTCGATTATATACATTTGCTATTTTGAGCCGAGTTTATCTCGCTTATCTATTTCTCGAAATATGTGTTGGTAAGCTTTCGCTTTGGCCAAGTTCATCTTTACTCGTGACGAAAGTCATGTTGAACATTTCAATTTCTTGAAAATAGCTTTGATGAAAAATAGTTTGTGAATAACAACTATATAACATCCTCTAAGAATGTTTCAATGATTGAAATGAGAGTTTAGAATATATAACCTTGAATGGATATAAACATTGTATGTGAACTCATACTTGTGTAAGTCCAAAATCCTTGAACCAAAGTATGCGTACTTTGTTGGTTTAGGATGACCGGAGCTAAGTTCTCGTACCTGTACGCGTACTGTCAGAAGTTCACATCCCGTGAATTTCTGCTGGATTTTGTGAACTAAAAACAAGCTCAGTTCGGGTACTTAAGTATGCGTACTTAAGTGGGTTATTTTCTAAAAACGGTTTATTCGTGAACTAATACATTTATAAATTAAGGAATGCATATTTGCAGACCGTGGCTATAATGTTCATAAATCGATTCGAGTGAATCAAAATCGTTTTTGCTTCGATTGTGTCTTGTATACTTCTATGAGATCTAAGCAATTGAACAACTCTCTAACTAGTTCATTTGAGTCACTTGAACTAGTTATGGTGAAGATGAATAAGGTTGATATGAAAGTGCTCATATGGCTAACCATTGGTTAACTATTGTTGAACCAACTAGGTGTACACGTTTAGGTACGGTTACCCAAACCTAAATGAACGTGCATTTCATTTGTGTATGGCAAGCTAAGTTCGATCTAACGGTTGAAAGATATTAGCTTGAATCTAATCAGGTTTTCATCTAACGGTGAATATTGAATGCTTTGTTACCAAGGTAACTTAGATTGCAAACCCTGATTTGAAGACTATATAAAGGAGAACTCTAGCAACTGGGAAACCTAATCCCCACACCTCCTGTGTGATACTAGTTGTATAAGCTAGAGTCGATTCTCCTTTAACCTTAGGTTTCTATCGAGACCCTGTAGGTTAACGACTTGAAGACTTCATTGGGATTGTGAAGCCAGACCCAACTATTTTCTTTGTAGTTGCGTGATCCGATCTTACTGTTTCTATCATATTTTAGTACAATCGTAAAATTGGCTTGAGAATAATTTCTCCGATAGGTAAGATAGAAAAGAAGTCACAAACATCTTCGTCTCATCGTTTGTGATTCCGCAATATCTTGTTTCGCTAGTCGATTAAGATTATTGTGAGGTGATTGATAATTCTAGGCTGTTCTTCGGGAATATAAGTCCGGATTATCGACTGGATCCTGTTTACCTTGATTTATCAAAAGACGGAACAAAAACTCGTAGGTATTTCTGTGGGAGACAGATTTATCTATTCCTGTAGACTTTTCTGTGTGAGACAGATTTGTTTATTAAAGTATTCGACTTTGGGTCGTAGCAACTCTTAGTTGTGGGTGAGATCAGCTAAGGGAATCAAGTGCGTAGTATCCTGCTGGGATCAGAGACGTAAGGAGCACAACTGTACCTTGGATCAGTGTGAGATTGATTGGGGTTCAACTACAGTCCAGACCGAAGTTAGTTTGTAGTAGGATAGTGTCTGTAGCGGCTTATTACAGTGTGTGTTCAATCTGGACTAGGTCCCGGGGTTTTTCTGCATTTGCGGTTTCCTCGTTAACAAAACTTCTGGTGTCCATGTTATTTCTTTTCTGCATTATATTTTGTTATATAATTGAAATATCACAGGTTGTGCGTTGTATCGATCAATTGGTAAATCCAACCTTTGGTTGTTGATTGAAATTGATTGATCCTTTCACATTGGTCTTTGGTACAGTTCAAGGTATTTATCTTGTATTCAATCAGGCTCGCAGATTTCTATTTGTTTGAGTAAGGATTGAATCGAGAAATTGAGATATAACTCTTTGATATACTTTTTATTAAGTTATAGTCTAACTGTCTAGTTGATTCTCTTAAAAGTATATTGGAGTTAGTCCATACAGATTGCTAAGCGAAATATTGGGTGAGGTTGTTGTACCCCCACCTTTTCAATTGAGATTCTACGCTGCAGAGAATCCTTTATTTATAATGATGAAACATGCTAGATTGCTTAAGGTTCAAGCAAAATTTCTTGTGATCAAAGCAAGTTCGTGAATTAGTTTCCATGTTTAAGAATTACTTTGAGCCCATTCAAACTAAAGCTCTCAATATGGATTGATTCAAAAGAATGGAAACCATGTAAGCTTGTGAGAAGTTTGTCTTGTAATACAAAGAAGAATACGTACTTATGTATTTGTCGATTAAGGAACCGTGCATAAAAGTTAGCTCATGAATAACCAAGTATGGTTCGTGAACCATCAAGCAATATTGGAGTTCAGTAACACTCCAAAACAGACCAGTTCGCGAACTAAGAAAAGCAATTCAAGTGTCCAAGAACATACCTAAAAGTGCATAGTTCATGAACACACAAATTTCAAAAAGTATCGAAGAACACCTTGAAATTGCATAGTTCACAAACTGAGAAATCAATTTGTGATTACTCGTATGCCGTGGAGTTCAATAACATCAGTAAATTGCATAGTTCGCAAACTAAAAACTCAGTTTGTGAACAAAAGTAAAATTTGACATTTTTAGGATTATAGTTCGCAGACAATTTTTTTAACAATAAAAATTATTCTCAACATCAAAATTAATAGGACCTATGAACATACAATGCTTGAGTTCATGTTTCATGATTTGTCAAGTACAAGCTTGAATTCAAAACTTATTCTGTATGATTTATCAAATACTAAAGCCATATGACATTGTCTTAGAAGATAGAATGGTAGAAATAATGAGTAAATTTGTTGATAAAAAGTTCTCGTAGATGTATTCGTTGTTCTTCAGTCTTCAATCTTCGAGGGTATTCGATGATCTCTAATACTCACTCAACTACCATGCTCTAATCCTAGTCTGAGATTGATTTTAGTAGGCTATAAATTAAGATACATTTTTAGTCATCTAACACTGACGACAAGCTTGACATACCAATAATTGTGGTTCAATCAAGCAATGCTCTAACATGGATCTTGATTTCAAAGAGTTGATACTTATGTTTTGGTCTTTTTCAGTTTGATGATTTTTGTTGTAATATACTTTTTCAGTTAGTTGTAACATCAAACTTATAGTGCGATTTATGCAAGAATTCCTCAAACTACCACGATCGTATCGATGGCACGGCCACTACGTATCCCCGGTTTTAGTGGCGGAAGCATGAGCCATGCTTATGACGATCAAAACAACAACAAATGATAACGGACGAAAGTTGGCTTAGAGTCAAACTTACAAAACCTCATTCATTTCACCAGAATCCGGATCGGGACACCACTGTACTTGCGGGATATAATCAACAAAATCAGAGCCCTAATGCAATCTATTTTGCATCATACAAACCACCACATTTATAAAGAGGCCAACCGGATGACGTATGTACTAGCAAATCAGGCGGCAGGCAGAAGTCATCAAAGATCTTCCAGTGGCATAGACAAAACAAACAAAAGTAGATGGCTAAATGGGATTGAAAGGTACGATGTACTCACAAAACAAACCGCATTCAATTACAATTAGATAGTTTGACTATCAACAACTATGTAAGAGCACTAAAAAATCAAGTTGTAAGAAAAATTAAATTTTTGGGCCCTTACAATGTGAGGCTCTAGGCAATAGCCTAGCTGGCCTTGTCCATGAGACGGCTCTGACTGCCGCAAACAGACATATCACCTTTTTCCACAGATGTAAAAACACCAGGAAGAAAAGTATAAAATGTTGCATTTCACTTATTGATTAGCACTTTGCCCTGAACCTTGAGTTTCTAGTATCCTTGTTGGTTCACGCTTCCTCTTATTTCGTGGAGAACTGTGTCTCGACCTGGATACCCGACTTATTTTAGTTGGCAGCCTGTCTGTCATGCGTCCTTCAACGCCATTGAATATCAATACTCTCTCCTCGGTTGGGATTTCTGGGGGAGCATCTGGCCATGGTGTACGTTTTGCAGGGGCAGTAACTTCCAGAGGAGGGTCAATTATCCATCTGCTCGAACAATGCCACAAAGGTCAAATAAATGAATGAAGAGCAGCAGAGAGGAACTATACCAGTAGCACAGAGATATACATAAAACTGCTAAGACTATTCAATGATTTAATCACTTGCAAAATGTACACCTAATTGCTTGATGTTGACTTAGCTTTAAGATTTTTGGAAGTGCAATACAAATATAAAGGAAAATAGACCAAAATTCTCTTGCGTATTGCAGTTACCAGATCCATTACGGTACACTCACAATGTAAATAAATATCAACAATTGCAGATCAGATTTCACACAAAGCAGACCACATGTTAAGCAAAAATGAGTCAAATGACAGAAATAATTTAGTTAATGGAGCATCCTATAATCATTGATGTCACATGTAAAAGTTAACTATTTCCACCAATCCAAGTTTACCATATCCCATCTGGAGTGTATAAGATTAGTCCATCACCTTTCAAGGGCATGATAAACACATACTCATCTACCGAGAACAATGATAAAGAAATGGCATGGAATATTTCACAGTTCTATCTGAGTTATGTAACACCTAACCTCGTACGTAATATCTATATACTACTGAGCTACCACATTAAGTGCTAGAATAACCTTTACATATATGTATCACGAAGGAATAACTGGCTGACATCCAGCAGAAAGACACTTGGAGACATAACAGGAGCCTAGATGAACAAAGACATTTACACTAACACACAAAAAGGAATCCGGGTTTCTGTGACTCGCCAAACAATCTATTCTTTTCGATTTATTAGAAATTACAGTGATGTGTACATCAACCCCCAAAGGGTATAGCTGGAATATCATATTAATACTACTGTGATGAGCCCTGTAATAGAAACCAATATTCGTCAACACGTACACAATCATTCGACTCTTCTTCTTTTTCTTTTCTAATGCCATATCATTCTCTCTTCTTTTACTTCTTTTAGTTCACAGAAATGGAACCTATGCCTTAATTTCTTCCTTTAACAGGAATTTTTGATGATTGACAAAACCCTGACTTGTTTCACAATTCAAACGACCTACCTAATCAACTCTTCACGGAGTTCCTTCTCTCTGTGCGTATACCCACTCAATTTTGAATTTGATGGTACATTCATAATCTAGTGTGAAGACTTCACTAGGGTCTTTCTTAAGCTGCGCATACTCTTAGGCTCTACGAACACTCATTCTTAGAGATTATATAGTAGAGTGTTCACTTCGCTGATCATCTTGTTTAGTTTGGAACTAATTCGGCCAGTGTTCTACTCTTAGGCTCTATGCTCAGTTTTACTGTCAACTTCCAAACCACATTTTGACTGGCCTAATATTAAATTTCTTACGATTGGTGCCTTGCAACGGGAGGTCAATCTCACAAACTTAGTAATAGACCTAGAAACTTTTAGCTCTCCATATGACCTAGAAAATAAATTGATCACCTGTTTTATTTTTTGCCCTCCGTGTGGAATCCACTTACCGCAATAATTCATTTTTTTTATCAATTACCTTGGTAGGTTACTTTAAGGCCTTGACTATTGATTCAAACACATGCATCTGTGCCTCAAAATGCTAGTCTTTCATCTCTATTTGTAAAGAACATGTATTCATGAATTACGGACAGCAGATGTTAAAATACAGTTGGAACATATGAGCTTCAATGCTTTTACTTTAATAGGACCATGCATGACAGATTATATGTAGCAGAGACGTAATTACTTTACCACTATCTTCTTCATGCCCGGACAAGGAAAATTCAGTATAATAAAAGAACGGCAGATGATATCAGCACACCACAAAACAAAACAACTCAATGAACTCATGCAAGATATTAAGAACGTATATCCAAAACAAGATGAAATCACACCTTATGGTCATTGGTCAAATTGAAGCAAGAGACAATAAATTTAAGGTCAATGCTAACCTGGGAGGGAATTTGCTATCTCCGCGTGCTTCAACACGGAGCCACCAAAGCATAATTTTGCGACCACAATTACCAAGAGGCTCAACAAAAGAAGCATCTTTCAAAAGCGAAAGTGGACTATCAAGAATGTCACCACCTTCAGCCAATGTATCAAGGTCATGGACCCATTCTGGCTTATCTTCAATTTCTTGCCAAACTAACCTAGAATTTAATACAAATCCCGACCATTCCAACTTTTTCGGCAACACCATTGCCCCATCACCAACATAAGTCCCACTCTTATCCACATAAGGCAACGCATTAAAAGTATGCCAACCAGCTAAATGCCCGGATGAATTACAAGCTGGACCCTGAACAGGCATCGACAAGTTCTCTTCATTCTCTTGTTTCTTAGAGATAGAAAATTGATCATCTGTACTCCCAGAATGAACTAAAATACCAATTGAAATAGCACCAACCCACTTCACCGACTGAATCTCATCAAACAGCTCCATACTATGCATATTACTATCATCAGCAAACATCACAATTCCATCCAACTTTTCCTCCCTCACAACTCTGTTGCATTCAAAATATTTTTGTACCAATCATATTAGGAAAAAAACAAGCAATAAAACGGTAAAAACAGCACAAATATATTCACCTCAACGCGCGTAGACGCATACGAGCTTCAACCCGATGACGATCCTCCCAAGAAGTAGGCATTTTTTCTTCGAAACCAATATGAACAGTACGAAGACCAGAATTAGCTAAAAGATTAGCAGTTTCATTTGAAGTACCACCAGCTTCAACAACGATCCATATAATGTCATATGGAACGAGCATTAACGAATGAATTAAACCCATAAGATGAAGAGTTTGAAATGTACGAACATAAGTAGGAGTAATCACAATCAAAGTCTTAGGGTTTTTAATCAACCCATACTGAATTCTCTGCTCTTTTTGAACTCTATCAATTATTTGATGAGCTTTCAGCACTTCACTAGGATTTGGATGTGGCCATGAGCGTATCAAAATCCCATGTCTACCCACAACAACACGACTATTACTAGTACGATTTTCAAGATTCGGAATGGAAATAAGGGGTTTATCAAGACCTAGGGTTTGATCTTGAATAACATTGGTTCCAGTAATGGTTGCTGTGTATGAAGATGATGAAGTAGTAGAAATGAGAAGATAAAGCAGAAGCCGAGAAAATCTAAACCCTAAAATGAGACTAATTAAACAACAAACACAATGAAAAACCAACCAAAAAAGAGTTGAAAATGATTTCGAATTGGGATCAATAGAAGCAATAGTATCTAATGGAATTGTTGTACCTCTGAAACTATTATTATTATTAGTTCTTCTGCTGTTTGGTAATATAGACATCTTCATTTCTTATTCTATCTCTCTCAACTCTTCAAAAAAAACTAAGTAAGAATCTCAGTTTTTTTGTTTATGTTGTAATGAGAGAGATAGAGAGAGTTTGTGTTTGTGTTGGAGTTTTCTAGGTTTTGATGAAGGAAGAAAGTGAGAGGGTAACTAATGGTGGTGGTGGTTAGATTGAATTTGAAGAAAGGTGATGACTTCGATTATACATTTGATTCATGATGAATTTATTTGGTAGTTGTGTTGTTTTCAGAAGAGTGTGGTGGAATTCTTAATTATTTTTTTCAAGCTCTGAACAAAAGTGAGGAAGAAACAGTAGACCAGAAGCAAGAAAGGAGATTGTTATTCGGACAGAGTGACGAAGTCTGCGGGTCCATGCCACCAAACTTTTAGGAGGAGCCGATATATTGGTTAAGCGGGTCCGAGAGAGGGGTGTCAACATGGATTCGTCCAACACTTCTAGTAATGCAACTCAAGGTAAAAATATCATTTGGTCCTTTTATGCCCGGGCCCATAACCATAACAGTTTGGTCCTTTTAGAAATCATCTTTTTTATTTGGTCCATAATTAATAAAAAATACCAAAGACACAATAATACCCTTACCTAACTGTTACCGCCTCCAACACACGATCTCCCTAAAAACGCGTTAATCGTCTCTCTCCTTCTTTTTTCCATTTTCAGTCTCTTGGTTTTCATTTTCAGAGAAAACACAACTTCTTCATCTTCTTCTCTTCAAAAACCCAGAGAACGAACAACATCAAACTCAAAAAATCGAAAAATCAAAACCACCAAAATCGGTCGAAATAAGTCGAAATCATTTCAAATCGAAATCAAAGCAGTCTTCAAAATCAGAAAACCAAACCCAAAAAAATCGAAAACCCTAGAAAAATTAAAAGAAATCAAAACCATAAAATGGGGAAATCGAGGAGGAAAGTAGTAGTAGATTCATCTTCAGACGAAGAAGTTGAAGAAAGAAACAGCCAATTAGTTGTTTATGAAGGAGATAATCAAGAAGAAGAAGAACCAGTGACAAAGAAATCAAAAGCAAAGAAACCATTGAAAGGTACAAAAAACACTAATTCGAAGTTGATTTTTGGTCTTCTGAAGTTGAATTTTGATCTGTTTGTTGTTGATTCAGTTTGTATTCCAGTTTTTCTGCTGTTTGCATGAAGTTGTATTTCAGTTATAGGTAGGGTATATCTTGTCGGTGTTCATTTTGTAGAATGAAGTTAGTAGATCTATATGAAGAAGTTGTAGAATGAAGGTGTATATTTGTTTGATGTTTGATGAATAATACCAGGTTTTATGAGTTCATTCTTTAGAATGAAGGTGTATACCATGTTTCTTCTTGATGTTTGCCGGACTTCATTTCTAGAATGAAGTCTAGAAAAATTGTACTGAGTTCATTTCTACACTGAACCATGTTTCTTCTGAAGGTGTATATCTGTTTGATGTTTGATGAATAATACCATGTTTTATGAGTTCATTCTTTAGAATGAAGGTGTATACCATGTTTCTTCTTGATGTTTGCTGGACTTCATTTCTATAATGAAGTCTAGAAAAATTGTACTGAGTTCATTTCTACACTGAACCATGTTTCATCTTTGATGTTTGCTGGACTTCATTTCCAGAATGAAGTCTAGAAAAATTGGTGATCTAGATTTTACAGTTCATTATATAGAATGGACATCATTTGGGAGAATGAAGTCCATTATCTAGATTTTTCTTGTGTTGGTTCTTCTTTGTCTGAGTTCATTTTGTATAAAAATGGAACATGTTTCTTCTGTAAAATTGTATACCTAGATTTTGTACAAAAATGAAGTAAGCAGGTGTTTGACATCAGGATGTTTGCTGGACTTCATTTGGGAGAATAAAGTCCATTATCTAGATTCATTCTTGAGTTGGTTCTTCTTTGAAAGCCTCATTTTAATGAATGAACTTCGAACTGCTTGAGAGTTTACCCAGTAGAATGAAACTGAAGTATTGGTCCTTCTCAAGCCACACTTTATCTTCTTTATCAGCTAATATTTATAAAAAAAGTAACCATTAATCTTCTTTTTTTTTCTTTAAAAAAATGTAGATAAGAAGATAAAGTGTAGCTTTGCTGGAGCCATTGCTCTTGCTGATAAGATTAAAGCTCTTCCAGAAAAGGAGGCTTTGAATGAAGAACAAAGAAATGCTTTGTATAGGAGTTCTTTGGGGAATGTAGCCAAAGTATTTCTGGAAGACGACATTGTTGCTACTGAATGGAATAAGTCAACGTCTGCTGTCCAAGTTGTCTGCAATGCACACCAGTTCATTCCTGATACAAATGATCATACATTCGTTTTCAAAGTAAAGGGGGAAACATATGTGCTAAGATCCTCACTTGAAAAGTTGTCGTTAGTGTTTGGAATACCATGTATCCCTGGAGGTGGAATAGAAGAATCTTTCTTGGACTCTAGAAACCTAGCTGACTACACTTTTGGAAGGTTCTATACAACCTACAAATTTGTTCCACCAAAAAAGAAATCTTCTGATATAAAGAACACAGAACTGAAATACAAAATCATTGAGTTGATTAGGAATAGAGAATCTATTGAAGATGTTGTAACCATGTTTGAACTCTTTTCTCTTGTCTACTGTTTTTCTTACTACTGGTGATGGAGGTTCCATCCACACCAAGTACCTAGCATGCCTAGAGTCAATAGATAGAGTATCTCTGCCGCATCTCATACACAAGCATTTGATGGAAAGATTGAGAAGAGGTTCTTATGAAGGGTGTTACCTTTACTTGTTGGTGAGATGAAAAACTATTCATAATTATGTTTCTTCATTTTGATGTTTGATGTTGAAATGAATTTTTGCTGATAACTGACTAGTATAATTATTCTTTTTATAGCCTTGGTTTGCTGAGCATTCAAAGAAATTATAACCCAAGTGGCAGGTGCGGAAATCAGTAGACTACCGTCCAAGATTTGCAAGGTGGAAAATCGATATCATTTGCAAATACTTAGCGATGAATGTTGATGATTTTGGAGAGGTAAAAATCTAGTTTAACATGGTAGCATTATGTTGTATTTCAATTTTCACATAATGAACTATGCTGCTTTAAGACAAAACTGGGAGTTCATTCCACAAAATGAACTCTGACTGTTAATGTCGATTCCTCTGACATTCTGGTTCATTCCTTGTAATGGATACCTACACAATTGAGTATGCAATTGTGTGTTCATTGTGTGAAATGAACTCAAAAAAATTGTTGATAATATCTGATTATTTGAATTTTGTGTGTGCAGCTATCACAAAATTTCTTGGAAGAATATACTGAGGCTGAGAACAAGCTACTGCAAAAGCAAAAAGCCAAGACAAAAGCTGAGTTGCTTCAAGAAGAATTCAATCAAATGACCGCCCAGATAGAAACTATGAAAGCTACACATGTTCAAGAAATAAAGGACCTGAGAGGTAAACATGCTCAAGAGATACAATAGTTGACAACAAAGCATGTTGAGGAGATGACGAATCTTTTTTTAAGGCAGGAAGACCTTGACAAATCACTTGCAGAAGCCACAACTTCAAAGACACTCTTTGATAGAAAGATGGAATGCCTTGAAATAAACTTGGCTTCAAAGCAAACTGAAGTTGATGCATTGCTAGCTCAAGGAGGGAATGTGGCGAAATTCATGGCATACCAAGCGTCAGAGTACATGCGTACACTTTTCATTGATGAGCATAAGAGTGCATTGTTGAGCGATCAAATAAACAACATATTGAATCAACCAGTGGATGAAGCCGTGGAACCTGGTGTTGGAAATGTGAATGAAGATGTTGGAATGCACAGTGCTGCTAAAGATATGCAATCAGTACCAGATGCTGCTGTGGCTGAAGAAATTGGAACTGATGATGTGGAATCGGCTAATGATATGCAAGATCCTGATGATGTTGAAGCTGCTGGAGGTTCTGATAATCTCTTTCCCATCTTATCTGTTGGAGATCCTTCTATTGAAGTTGATGCAAGTGATATTCAGCAAAAGCTCCTTGATGAGATGACTGAAGAAGAGCTTCCTTCAATTCCAAAAGATAACACCGCAATTCCTCTCAGTATTGATCAATGTGTGAACCTGGGTAAGAATTCCAAATCTTTTTCTTCCTTCAGCAAAAAATTTAGATTTATAGATTGGAGTTCATTCTGGAAATGAACTCTTACTTTTCAAGCATAGGTTGGAGTTCATTCTCATGGATGAACTCTGGCTACAATATAGAAGTTGGAGTTCATTCCGAGGGATGGACTCTGACTTTTCATGCAGAGGTTGGAGTTCATTCTCATGGATGAACTGTGGTTACAATATAGAAGTTGGAGTTCATTCTGTAAATGAACTCTGAATTTTCATGCAGAGGTTGGAGTTCATTCTCATGGATGAACTCTGGCTACAATATAGAAGTTGGAGTTCATTCCGATGGATGAACTTTGACTTTTCATGCACAAGTTGAACATTGGAAAAAAATGATTTATGCTTCTTGAATTATTTTTAACAGCAAGTAACAAAGATGATATATTCGTGAGAGAAGAGCATGTGAGTCTGCAGCTTATTGATGACAAGAATAAGAAGAATGAAGATTTGAATGATGACGAAGCTGACACCATCATCAAAGCTACAGTAAATGAGATCAACTGTAGTCCTCCTAGTTTCTCAATTGGGATGACACAGTACCAGACCACCCCTGTGTCACAAGAACCAACTGGAGCGGTTACTAGGTCAAAGAAAGCAAAGACAACTGCCGCAGATGTGGAGACAGCATCGCAAATAGTTGCAGAACTGAATGAAACAGGCCTTAGTTCATCGATAGAGCAGACTCAGCACACACCTGTGAAAGTAGTACCGGAAGAAAGTAGTAAAATGGCTACTAGATCAAACAAACCAGTAATACCAATAGGGGGTGAATTTATATCTGGATCAGATTACAGTGCAATAAAAACAAGATTCAAACTGAAGTTGAACAAAGAAAAGAAGGTAGTGTCAAAGAAATCACCTGAAGCTGATAGAGATGAAGAAGAGAAGAAGAATAATGTACAGAACCCTGTTGGTAAGAGGATCCGAGCCTGCAAATGTTCAGGGAGATCGGATTCAAGAAACAGCACCACAGGCTCCTAGAAGAGTAAGATAAGTAATCAAGCCAAATCTACCAGAACTGAGAAGATCTCATTTTTACCACAAATTTGATAATGCTGCCCTGGCGGTATTTGGGGATTTCTTCCGCAAAGCTATGACTACGTATGTTTCTCTTACTAACTCTTTATATGTTTCTCTTCAACAATTCTTTTTTGGTATAAAACTTTTGACAGTTCATTTTTCTTTGTATTTGCAGTCAAGCATCTTGGAAAGCAGAGAATCACAAGAAAATTCCAATATCAGTTCAAGGGAGTGAAATTGTTTCTTTGTTGTTCAATGAATACTTGGACACCACCTTGTTGGACTACTATATATACAGAAAGTATAAAGCTGCAAACAAGGATAGAATGTTCATAGATAGCGAGGACAGTGAGACTCGAAGAAAGTATATCAACTTCGAGATTATGAATTCAACAGCATTCGTAAGTGTGTTTCTTCCTATTCATTTGATAAAAGTGAACTGTTTGCTTGCAGTTTATTTGATTTAGAGAAAAATGCATGGCTATGAAGGTTATTTGATTTTTATCTATTTGAACTGTATAATCCATCATGCATAAAATGAACTTCTTATCTAGTTCATTTCTGTTTTTGTTTTTAAGACATATTTTGCGCAGCACAATGAACTGAAGAGAACGGAAGAAGTTGATCAGTTTATAACAGGCATGGATGACAAAACCGAAAAGCTGCTCATTCCTATGAATACTGAACCACACAGTGGTAATGCGAAATCAAAAAGGCCTCTAGGTGAACACTGGCATCTGCTGGTTTTTGACGTCGGCAACTACACATGGGAGCATTATAACTCCATCAAAAGGGGAGAGCTTGGTAAGCAATGCAAGAGTGACGCAAACAGAATGGCTGGTTACTACATGAAACACATCAACTTGTGGCTACAAGCTCATGGTAAGGAAAGATGCACCAAAGTTACCTTTGAAAATCTACCAGGAGTGCCAGATCAAGGAGCATTCCCAGATTTCCTGCTGTACACCTGCTATTGGATCAAGAGAAGTGTCAAGCCAACCACAAACAAGTCGCAGAGTATGATGAAGAAAGCTGACATGGTAGAGAGGATGCAAGCAAGAAGAGTTGGGATGGCCTACAAACTTTTTACTGCATCAGGAGATGAAGAGAGCTGGGGTGAATTTACCAACTCAGAATACCTTAGCAATTGCTTACTTGGAACAGATTAAAACAAAAAAACTCTTTTTAACTATAGTATTTTGGACAGTAGATTACTTCTTACTGCAACAGAAAACTCTTATGTCTAATATCACCTGAATTAGCTTCTGATGTAATTGATACTCTAGTATGTTTTATATTTTCATCTATAATATTTTGGATAGTAGATAATATCAATGTTCTTTTTTATGTCTTGTCTTCCTGTATTATGCCTTGTCTTACTGTCTAATGGATACCTGTTCATTCTTGTAAATGAAGTTCATTCAAGAAATGAAGTTCATTCCAGAAATGAAGTGGGTTCATTCCAGTACTTCTAAGAAAAAATGGACTTCAATCCAAAAATGTTTTATCTTTTCATTTTGGATAGTCTTATGTCTTGTCGTACTGTCTAATGGATAAATGTTCATTCCAGAAATGAAGTGGGTTCATTCCAGTAATGAATTTCATTGCAGAGATGAAGTGGGTTCACTCCACTAAATGAACTTATATAATAGCAGTCCATTCTGAACAATGAAGTACATACCCAAAAATAGAAATAACATTTCAAAATAGCAGTTCTACAAAAAAAAAAAAAAAAAAAAAAAGGAGTTCATTCCAGAAAATGAAGTTCACAAAATAACTTCACAAAAAAATGAGTTCATTCCAGAACAAAAACAAACTTAAAAAACACCAATTCATATCAAAAACTAACACCAGAAAAATAATAAAAATGTTCAGGCATACTACTCCAGCATTAATACACGACAGGTAGCTTTGTTGTGGTTCCCAATCTTCTTGCAGTTTGAGCACTTCATAGGCCTCCTCTCCTTCTCATAGGCACTGCGAATACGCTTCTTTGGTGTTCTTCCTGGAGGTGGCCTTGGAATACCTGGAAGGAATCTCTCTTCAGGTTTATACGCTTCTGGCCTGTCGTAGTTGGGAATGGGTCGAATTGCAGGAGCATAAGTATTGCGAAAATGATTTGAACCAAAGTATGGCTGAATATACATTAACATCTCAGCACCCTTCATAGTAATAGCAGCACAGGCGTGAGCACAAGGGAAACCAAACACTTTCCATCTCTGGCAAGTGCACGTCATCTGCATCAGATCAACAACATGAGAGCTGGGAGAGTGAACCTCATATTTATCATTACCTGACTTGGTAACATTCCATGGACGACCTATATCAACATGCGACTTGAGTAATGCTTTATAGATGGGAGTCAAACTATCTAGATAAGTTCTACCAAGCTTACGTCTTTCTGAACTCATCCACATGATCTTTATCCTGAGCTCATCAACAAGAGCAGCTGGAGGCAAATCCCTTTCACGATGAATCCAGTTATTGAAAGATTCTACAATACTTGATGAGTGTGTCCCATACCTACATCCTACGAAGAAAGCATTTGCCCAGTGCTTGGGATCGATATTTCTGATGTACTTGGCAACCCAACCACATCCTATGATGCACATCTCATTCAAAGCAGACTCATATTCGGCAACGTTGTAGCAGTATGCATCTATGGAACAAATCCAGAACTTGTTTATACTTCTCATGTCCTTTCTTGATTGGGAGGTTATTCTTCAAATGATAAAAACAGTAACTATGATAAGAGTTAGGAAAAAACTTAGGAATACTTTGCTTCAGCCCTTCATGACGATCAGTGATAAAGGTGATAGGACGAGAGTCGACACAGTTCTTCAAGTTTTCCATAAACCACTCCCAACCTTCAATGTCTTCTGAAGGAACTAAAGCAAACGCAAAAGGGAAAAAACCTACAGAATGAAAGAAAACAAAAGAACTAAAAAGTGTCAGTTCGTTAAGAAATCAATGCATACAAAAACTTAACAAAAAAATGAAGGTTCATTCTTAAAATGAAGCAGCAGGAATACTTCTTAAAATGAAGACCTTAACTAAGTAAAAGATAAACAAATCAGCAGGAGTTCATTCCCACTTATGAACAGCTAAAAAACTTAACAAA
>JAJJMB010009125.1:3498297-3703001 GCA_023531105.1 Papaver atlanticum | reverse complement strand
AGCAGGAGTTCATTCCCACTTATGAACAGCTAAAAAACTTAACAAAAATAAGGGTAATTCTTAAAATGAAGACCTTCTTCTTAACAAAATAACAAAGTAACTGATAGGAATACTTCTTCTTTAACATAAAAGGAGTTCATTCTAAAAAATGAAAAGCCTTAAAAGAGAAACTTCATTCATTCACATTGCTCTTAAAAAATCAAACAACAAACTAATATGAGTTATACAGAAAAGAAAGAAAATTTACCTTAGTTCCCATTCACACCAGTGGCAGCCATCAATGTTCCCTTGAATCTCTCAGTGAGAAATGTTGCATCACAGTAAAGCATAGGGAAAATAAACCTGTATCCTTCGATACATGCAGCAAAACATATGAAAAGCCTCTTAAACCGTTTAGTCTCTTTATTATATTCAAACTTAATATAGCTGCCAGGATTGGTAGCCTTTATTGCTTCAACATACCAAACAAGATCTGTATAACTTTTTACATTATCACCATATATCTCTGCCTGAGATGCTTCCTTCCCTTTATACGCATGATGGTATTTTATGTTAATACCGTAACAACTCTTCACCTGAGCAACCATATCATTAGGCTTTATCGACGGATTTGACTGTATTTGATCCTTGAATAGATGTTTTATCAATTTGTTCTTCACAGGGGGTTCCTTCAGCTTATAAGCACCACCGCATGTATGATTCCCATCGAATTCCTTGATAGCAAAGACACTTTTCGCGGTATCAATTGGAATAGAGTGCAGATACCAAGAACAATCTGCATCCCTACCACACTTGACTATGTACCTAAGTCTATCATTCTTAACCTTTGCAACTGTATAACCAGACTTGCTACAATATTTGCTGACAGCTAACCGAACTTCATCAACACCACCATGAAAAACTTGACCAACACCTTTAAAAATATCCTCCCAACCGTCAGATAAAAGAGGTTTTAATTGCTCATGATCTTCTGTCAGGTATTTAATCTTTGAAGTCTCAGTGAACCCACTACATGATTCATCGTCACTGAGCGACTGCGTGGAAATACCAGATGAAGAGCTAGAAGCACCAACATTAGAAGCCTCCTTAACGAACAAATCAAAATGTGACAATTGCTTTGAACAAGAAACAACAATTAGTCCTTGAAGAGAATAATCACAATTGATGACAGCTTTATCACAACCTTCGCCATCCCTAAATCTTATGCTCCGAGGAGTCAAGTTTCTCCAATAATCACAAACATGTATTTTGAGGTCACGCATCATCGTATCTAAAGAAACTTCCAATGGAATACCATCCCCTTTGTAATACACAACTGCATAACACATAAAAAGGGCCATACTGAACCTGGAAAACAAAAATGAAGGTTCACATAAACAATTGAACACACACAATAAGCTAAACTTCATTCCAATAAATGAACACCTAAAATTCTCAATAAAAAAAGGAGTTCATTCCAACATATGAACAGCTAAAAAAACTTAACAAAATAAAGGTTCATTCTTAAAATGAAGACCTTCTTCTTAACAAAATAACAAAGTAAAAAGATAAACAAGCAGTAGAGAATACTTATTCTTAAACAAACAAAGAGTTCATTCTAAAAAATAAAGCCTTAACAGGGTTCATTCTTAAAATGAACTAATAAAAATAAAATGCATAAACTTGATCTTCTTCTTAACAAAATTAAAAGATAAACAAGCAGCAGAGAATACTTATTCTTATACAAAATAATGAGTTCATTCTAAAAAATGAAGCCTAACAGAATTCATTCACATTTGATCTTAAAAATTAAACAACAACCTAATTGTATGAATACTCACTAAACATGATTCGTAAGCACACATTAGGTTTTGGTTACTTCACTAAACCTAATGATCTCCCGATAAGAAGAGAAGCACAGCCGATTTACAAAAATTACTTCAAATAAACAATTAGAAAAAGAATTAGTATGAATACTCACAAGAAACAAAAAGAAAATTCAGATCAACTCTAATCTTTCGAATATCAAATCAACTCCAATCTTCGAATATCAAATCTTCGTAAATTTGATCTGTAATTCAGAAATCAACAACGTCAAATCGAATAAATCTTCGAAAACCAAAATCAAATCCGTTAAAATCGAATCAGTCTTCTAAAACCATAAAATCAACTACGTAAATCAAATCAGTCTTCGTAACAATGAATTCCTCATTAATCTGCTATAAATCGAATGAATCTTCGTATCAAAAACAGAATCAATCTTCGTAAACCCTAGAAAATGGTTCTGCAGCAGCAGAAAACCGAGAGCAGCAGATGAAGTAGGAGAGAGAAAATAAAACTGAAACTGATTCTTGTTTTTTGCTTATATGCGATAGTGAAAGGGTATTTTAGTAACGGAAAAAGAATATTCCGTGTGGGTGGACAAAACCCTAGGACCAAACCATAAATTCTAGGACCAAACAATAATTTATTTTACCAAAAAGTACCAAACAGACAGTTGACTGAGTCAACTGGACCAAACTCATCCTAATATATTATTTCTAGGACCTATTGGTATTTCCTACACTCCAGAATTCTATAGATGGGCTTCGTATATTATCGAAGCCCGGCATTAGGTTTAGCTGTTTAGGGGTAGGGTAGGGTGTTACACCCACAAATGCATCTTTGTATGACTCCCCAGCACAAAGATTCAGTTATAGGGCATTTAGGGGTAGGGTAGGGTGTTACACCCACAAATGCATCTTGGTATGACTCCCCAGCACAAAGATTCGGTTAGCGCGTTTGGATACATATCCAGAAGTAACTTTTTGACTTCTAGAAGTCAAAAAGCAAGAAGTCAATTTGGGTGTAAAATTTCAGAACGACTTCTAGAAGCAGAAAAGTCGAATTTTTGTGAAGCAAAATATCTGGACTTCTGACTTCTGCTCCTGACTTCTGTTTCTGGAAAAAAAGAAGTCGGAAGCAAAATTGTATCCAAACGCGCTATTAAACTTTTTTCACTCACTCGTACTTAATCTTATAAGTTTGCACCAATGCAAACAACAACACTCCTGCTAGATAAGTAACGAAAGACTTTGATTTTCTCTTTACCTTTGATTGTAGCCATATTACAAACAGGGATTTGTGTCATGATTGTACTTCGCTGGAGGCGGAGTACTTACGAGTAATAAGAATACGTAGACAAGTTTTAATCCAATGAAATTGTTCTTATTAACTTAGGGGAAGATTGAAAAAATCATGTCAAATCAATGGACTAAAAAGTTATAACTACACTTAAACTCACTCTACTACGATATTGATGCCTCTATTATTCGAAGACTAACAATCACAGAGGTTCTCTGGCTTATATATAACACCAAGAAATAACCAAACCGTTTGCAACCACCTGCACAGCCTATGGACAGTCATCTATTTATGGGCAGTTATCCTACCACCAAAGTGCTTTGCAACTGTTAGATTTTGTGTTGTTTTTCCAATTAATGTCGAACCTATCCTTGGTGGTTAGGCATTGCCAAACAAGGTTATAAACCTATTTTATAACAATTTAGGCCAACTCCTTGCTCTCCCATGCGTGTGATGTGCATACAAATCATAACCGTCAGTCTGAGCCAATGTACCATCATCATTGTGTTATATCTATCTTGGACTGAGCAAATGTACCGCTACCATTGCGCAATAATTGTCTTGGACATGCTCTTAACTCATTTCGATACTACTGTATGAGTTAACTCATGCCATTCATGCCTTGGTCTGCTGCTTAGCTTAGCTCTGTATGGTAAGTGCATCACTTGCATTCTTTTTACCGAACAATAGACAATAATGTCATGTTTGAAAACACCACTGCTGCATATGCATTGTCCAACCATTGGCTAATACTCGGGCCAATGTCTAAGTTATCCCATGACATATATGGCATCTATAATCCATTTCTTGAGATGAACTAACTTTGGATTACAGATATGCAACACTATCGCACAATGCTGCACATGTCAATCACATGGCTTATCTTTAGCTATGAAGTTTCATTTCATCGGATAATGCGCTTCATGCTGAGCCACTGACTATCCAGTATAGCGCCATCATTGCGCTTTACTGATTAGACTGGTAATAGACCTCACATACCCCACTCCCTCTCAATCCATTCAACGTCCTCGTTGGATGACTTGGACTTATACACTTCCGAGCTATCTCAGAAATCAGCAAACTTGTTTGGCCATTGTCCTTGAAAAAACTTTATGCCTAGTCTCATATGAAATCACTTAGCTTACGCGCCTTACCATTAAGCCAATGAATTTCAGTTTCGTTGTTACATCGTCGACCATGCTTCAATTCCACTTATTCATATCTTAATACCCAAAAGTTATTCAAAATTTGTTGTTATACCCTTGCACCAACACCCAAATCTTTTTCTAGCCATTCTGTGCCTAAGTCTTCATCCAAATGACTAACATATCACCCACATATGTATGTCTTGTCCTACAGCCTACAACTCCAACTTATGTTCAATCTTGCAACATAAGTTGCCTTACTGTAGACTAAGTATTTTTCAAACACATTGCACTCTCTTATGCAAATGCATGACTTTATCCATGACTTTGGATACCAGGGACATGTCATTGTCAACTTGGACTAGGTATCCTCTTCACGCGCCTTTGAAACCAACATGCCTCACTTTTTCTTTCAAACTGCTACGTTTTAATGTATAGGAAAAACAACATGTTCTTCCAAGACATTAGTCAATCTTAACTCATGTAGTGATCGGCTAAATAAACTTCTAAACCCAGACAATCTGTCATGGACAAGCTCATCACAGTATGTGACGCGCCTGTATCGGCCATACCCCTGAGACGATGGTTGCGAATGCCAACTTTCACATATATCAGGCCAGCAATATTCAGCCCAAATATTGTGCAACTACCTTCTTTTGCGCTATTATGTTGCATAATTGAAACTGATTGACATGCTCTAATGACCTCGGGCATACACTAGAAAGACTAAAAATAAAAATCCTAATTGGAAGGGAAGTTCCAAGCGAACAAAAGCAAGGCTGACTCCATTACAACAAGCCTATTGAATCTAGCAAACAAAAAGCATGATGGCTCCACTTAGATTTTTTTTATGCAACTTTTATTCCCCCGAAAGTTAACTAGTTACAATTTTAGCTAACTCTTAGAATGGTCTGAACTGAGTAAGTCGAAAAGAAGCAAGCTAAGATCTAAATAGCTTGAATAACCCTGCCTCTTTGGCAACATTTCCTCGAGTTATCGACTTACAGTAATCTTCTTGTTCTTTGAGTCAAGCTAACAAAGTAACTAATACTTAAAATCCTTTCGAACGACTTTCCTACAAGCTCGCCACCCTGTTGGTCTTTTTCTAGTCAGTATTTTAAGGATTAGGTCCGTGTAGGTAACGTGTTCTTAAGGAGGGAAAGAAGAAAACGGTGATGAAGTCTGAGTCCTTATCTTATATGGTCAATCCTTGCCCTTTACTATAAATTTAAAATCGTTTTTAGAGCCTCAACATGTATGCATTACAAAGGCGTCCAGAAAACCCACTGATAGGGAATCTGTGGGTGGTTAAAATTCTTACATCTCATTCGGGTGAACCGCTGAAGTTGACTCGGGCCACCGACTCCTATGTCATTTTACGCACCCGAGGGGCTGAGCCAGTATCGTAACTGTCGTCCTCCCCTGTTGCAGTTTACATTTAAATCTTACCCTTCCTCAGGGTTCAAAAAATAGTGTCCAAAGTCAATGTACAAAAAAAGAGTTCAAATATAAAATGAAAGATTACAAAAATAGAAGATTTCCCAATACAGTTTTCTTAAAGAAAAGGAAACAACTAAAACCCTAAAAATTAAATGAAAATAACTAAAAATCTTTGTCTTTCTCCATTATTTTGGCTTTAACTTTGGCTCCACGTCTTTAATCACCAAAATCATTGGCTTAATTTCTTTTCGATCCAAAATCCAAACCTGTAGCAAAAAAATATATCCAACGAAATGTAAAAGTAAAACAAAGCAAAAATCATACTAAAAAAAAACTAAAAAAAAGAATCTAAATCTTTAAACCTAAAGACAAGTTAGCGTTGGTGGCGCCAAAAATTGTTCGGATTTTTGATAGTGGTACATAAGATTCGTTCAAGACTTGTGAAGATTTCTGATTCTTGATTTAATTTCTAATACTAAAATAAAATAAAAAATTAAATTGAAAGTGATTTCAAGATTTTAAAAACAACCAAGACTCTGGATTCCGCTACTACTCATGATCGAATGATGTTATAAAAATTTCAGCACTCTAGTCACCTTTTAAGTTCTTTTGTTTCTAAATTCACTAATAATCAGGCATATTCTCAAATATTATTTGTACCCATTAAGCATAGATTATCAACTAATTTGACAAAGTATAACCTATCAAATTGAATCACATATAATTAGGAAAATCATGCAAACAATTTAAAACTCCACAGAAGCAGCAATTAAGTCAATTATGTAACAAAACTAGGGAGAATAAAATATTATTCATCAATCATGCGTAAATAGCTTCCTCTATTGCCTTAGTTATGTGAGATTTAACTCATTATGGTAAACAACCTCTCAAAGTATTTATTCATGGATCAAAATTAAGTGAATCACATATGATTAGGAAATCATGCAAACAATTTAAAATTCTGCAGAAGCAGTAATTAAGTGAATTATTAATAAAACTAGAGAGAATAAAATAATTACCCATCAATCATGCGTAAATAGCTTCCTTCATTGCCTTGGTTATATGAGAATTATCTCATCATGGTAAACAACCTCTCGAAGTATTTATTCATGGATCAAAATTGTTTACAAAGACGAAAAGGAAGAAAAATAATGAAAATATGGTTTTTGCAACGTTTATAAGCGTTGCAGAAGCGTTACAGAAGAAATAATAATCAAGACTGTCATAGGAATGACAGTCTTCACTCAGAGAATAAGTGACGGTTTCTCTATGTTTTCTTCCAAAAGACTATGTCCCTTCACAGACCCCCCAACACTCTTTATATACCAAACAGGCCCCTAATCTCGCAACAATCAATCGAATATATTTTCACTAACTCTCGAGAATAATTCCATTTATTTTTATCGCAGCAATCAATCCTTCTTCAGTTGTCAAATATTTCTTAAACTAGATTGAAAAGGATCCTGAGCGAATATCTTCCTCCAAACAACACATAACTTCCATAAATAATACAAGAGAATCAAACACACGACCCGAAAATAATTGTCTTTCATGTTTTGGAGAGATATATAGAAGTCTTCCCTTGTTTACTATCCAATTTAAATACCATGCATGTTTTGTGTCAACAATGTAAAATCAATCCAAATAGACAATGAAGTTAGAGAAAAACTCGTTCAAAATTTTGCCAGAAAAATTCGCAGATGAATAAACTATTTTCCCGCCAAAAAATTATTTACAAATAAAAACGATGGAGTTCCCTTAACCAGAGTAGGGGTGCCTTTTGCACTGGAGTGCCCATAGCCACAACTAGGGTGCCTTTAACAGTTATTCTGGGTGCCTTTAGTAATTTTTTGAGTCGATTTTTTCCCAAAATGTTTCTTTCACATAAATACCTACACACACATAAAACACCATAATAAGTACAACAATGAGCATTAACAACATACATAATTGAGACAAATCAGACACAAAAATGTGTCTATCATTAAGCAAAGCATTTATCTCCCTTGAAAACATAAGCTTGTATCTCCATGTTGTCTTCTGCAAACCCTAGTTCTTTTGGTGCAAAATCCTTACACTTCAGTGCTTTCACCAATCAAGTTCAATTAAGGTAAGATGTATTGGATCCCTAACTTCACTGTAACTCGAATAATTTCGATGAATTTGGGTGTTTTCCTAAGTTTCCTAACTTTTGTTATTTATTTGGATTGTGTCTAAGATTTTTGTCTTTCATCACTTGTAAAATCTTCATAACTGGTAAAATGTTCTTCTTTACCTTATTTTTACTATCTTAGTAAAGTAGTTCTGTGGGTTTTTCGTAGTCTTTCAATTCTAAAAATTATAAATTAATACATAGTCATGTTGGTGATATGCAAAATCATACACATCGTGCTTATACTTAATTGTTTCTTAATTTTATAATTTACAAAGTAGAAGTGAAGACAAAAATAAGACAAATAATTAAGGTTTTCTCGATGAATTTATTTTGTTTTGTGAAATCATGGTTTAGTCCATCATATTGAAAAATAAATATGTTTCTCCTTTTTGGATTGTGGTTTAAGAGAAAGCCTATTTTGGCAATACCTAGCAAATATTGGTAAGCCTGACCCTAAAAAAAAACAAATATCTTACGCAGATACCTTTGAGATTAAGAATATGTAGATGTAGGATATTTTGCAAACTTATGTATGCATCATTCTCAAAAACCCGCTGAAAATCCATTGCTATACAGTCAAGGACCTGTTGATACTAATAAAAATGATGAGCATTCTGCTCATACTCACCAAGTGAGGATATTCCAGTGCCTTTCGAAGTTATCTAACCTAATGGTACGTATTGATCTCTGTACCTTGGTGACTATTATTATAGAGGCGGAATTCAGAATAATAATAGACGATAAACTTAGAAAAATAGAACACAAGTAGTAATTCGAAGAAAATATCTTCTCTAGATTATGAACAAGAAAACGATTACAATTCTCTTTTTGTTACGCTCGCAATCTTCTCTAAACAGTGGATTAACCTTAAACTGTTTGCTAAGCTTGCACAAGTATTGTTCCAAGCTTTATCTAGGTTTTCTATGTCTAGTATCTGTCCTTAGCTATTAGCCAAAGCCCTCTATTTATAACCTTCATCGTACTCAGGAATTCTGCCTAAAACAAAACTCTTCCCTGACTAGGAAGTCTGCCTAAACCAGGATTCCTTCCAAGAATAGGTTAGCTTGAGGTTGACTAAGTTCCCTAAAGGAGTACGGATACACCTGTATCATGGGTCCTCCTTTTAAGAACTTGAACTCCTGTGAGAGTTAAAAATGAAGGTTAGGGAACTCGAGATCCCCTTTTTCCTTGTTAAACCACTTGGCCTTGTTAGGAACTTGACCTTTACATCCAATTAGAAAAGCTTCTTTCTCTCCTTGTCGTGTTTTAGTCACTTTTCGCTCCAATACGCAGTATTCCTTGAGTGGTTCATCTCTATCAAACCATAAGTCTTCTACCTGTGGTAAGATCATAGTGTCGTCATCGTCATCATCTAGTAATGGTGGTTCAAACAACTTCAAGTATTCGGCATTTATAACCGAGTACATTCCTAGATAAGGTTGCAGATCCAGACGAAAGGCATTGTCACCAATTTGATCGAGAATACGAAATGGTCCATACCTCAATGGCTTCAACTTCTTACCTTCCCCCTTCAGTCGTTCCTTTCCTAATTTTAACCATACCAAGTCACCAACACCGAAATTACAAGGCACAAGATGCTTGTCATGCTTTGCTTTGTATTTGGCTTGTGACTTCTTTAATTGTGCTTCAACAGTTGCATGAATCTGAGATATCTTCTCCAAGAACTTTTGTGCCTTTTGCCGTTCACTTCCTTCCTTTCCCCCCATTGAGGTGTCACTAGAAAATACTAGATCGAAAGGACTAGGTGGTAAGTAACCATAGCACGTCTCAAAAGGAGATTTTCCCGAAGAACCATGAACTGCTCTATTGAATGCAAATTGTAGATATGGTAAACTCTCATCCCAAGTTTTTGGATGCTTGGAATTATATCCCCTTAACATGTGAACCATAGTCCTGTTGACCACTTCTGTTTGTCCTTCTGTGTGTGGATGAAAAGCTGTACTCTTCTTCAACCTAGTGTCCATCATCTTCTATAAAGAATCCCAAAAATGACTAAGGAATCGACTATCCCTATCAGAAATAATCGAAGTAGGTAAACCAAAATGCTTCCACATATACTCAAAGAAGAGCTTTGCTACACCGGCTCCTGTTACCGTCTTTGTACATGGAATTAATGCAATCATCTTGCTAAATCGGTCGACCACAACGAACAAGTAATCATAACCAGACTTGGTCTTCGGTAATCCACCAAGAAAATCCATAGAAATACTCTCCCAAGGCCTTGATGGTACTGGTAATGGTAGATATAACCCACATTTTCTGTTGGAAGGTTTAGATGTGCTGCACAACTTACACCCTCTAACCAACTTAGCCACATCATCTTGCATCTTTGGCCAAAATACATAACGACGAAGGTTAAGAGAGTTTTATTCATCCCAAAGTGTCCATCAACTCGAGATGTGTGTGCCTCTCTCAACCATTGTAAACGATCTCCATCTTCTGGAATGCAAAGTAACTGACCTTTGTATACAAATCCATCTCGGAGTTCAAACTCGCCTTTCAAACCACTCTTTATACCTTCTAACACCTTCTTGAAGTATTTGCTAGATATGTATGACTCTGCATACTCTTGAGGAACAATCGGTTGAATCCTCATGGCCACCATTAATGCTCGGACTGGTGGACGAGACAACATATCTGCCAACTTGTTTGCTACTCCCTTCTTGTACTTAATGAGAATGTTGAAACTCATCAAGTAAGACATACACTTCATATGTCGGGCTTGTTGTAGTTTCGTATGTGCATGTAGATACTCCAATGGTTTGTGATATGAATGTACCACTACTTCTTTACCTAAGATATACACTCGCCAATGCTTGATACATTGATATAAAGCATAAAATTCTTTGTCATAAGGTGCGTAGTTCTTGATAGCACCTGAGAACAATTCTGAATGGTACTCCACTGGTTTACCATCCTGTAGCAACACTCCTCCTATTGCATAGTTAGAAGCGTCGGTCTCAACTTCAAAAGTACGATGTAAGTTAGGCAATGGCAACACCGGTGCTTCTGAAATCTTCCTTTTTAGTAACTGAAAAGCGTTTTCATGGGTTTGCTGCCATTCAAACTTTGCCTTAGCTCCCGTCAAACCATGTAATGGTCCTTCAATATTCGAAAAATGCCGGATAAACTTACGCAAATATGTGGAAGCTCCTAAGAAACTCCTGATTTCAGTTACAGTACTAGGTCTAGGCCACTTAGTGATCACTCCGACCTTCCTTGGATCAATCTTCCGTTGTCCACCACCAACAATGAATCCGGTACACCAACTCCTCTTTTCCAAACTCACACTTGTTTCCATTCAACTTCAGCTGGCCTTCATGTAACACTTTAAACACCTTCTCAACGTGAACGATATGCTATTCCCAAGTTCTGCTGTATATTAGGATATCATCCAAGTAAATAATCACAAAATCTTCTATAAAAGGTCGTAACAAATCATTCATCAAACGCATAAACGTCGCTGGAGCGTTATACAAACCAAAAGGCATCACCAACCATTCGAACAAGCCTTGTTTGGTTTTGAAAGCAGTTTTCCATGTATCATCTTCTCGAACTCTCATATGGTGATATCCATATTTGAAATCTAACTTTGTAAAGACTCGAGCTTTTTCCAACTGATCCATCACGTCGTCTATCCTAGGTAGAGGGAACCGATTCTTGATAGTGATATTTTGTAATGCTCTATAATCAATACACATATGCCAACCTCCATCTTTCTTTGGTACTAACAATACCGCTGATCCACAAGGTGAAGCACTTGGCACTATCATTCCTAATTCTAGAAGTTCCTGGACTTGTTTCTTGATCTCATTAGATTTCTCTACGGTCATGCGATAAAGACCTACATTAGGAAGAGATCTCTCTCCGGTCAACATGATCTCATGCTCCACACTCCTCTTTGGCGGTAATCCCGTGAAATTTGAAAATAAATCCTTAGACTTCAACTTCAACCTTTCAGGTCGCCTTCTTGTTGTGCAGACAAGGATGCCAAACAAACTCTACTCGGCTTCTCCTTAAGAGAACGGATCACAAGGAGAATGAACTTCGTGCTAGCATTCACCAACTGCTTAGCCTGAGTGGTTGTAATCAAGTTTGCTCCCTCTAGAGGAGAATCTATAGCCCGAATCACAAAACTTTCTCAATCTTTGGTAAAGGTGTACTTTTGTTCCCTCCTGTGTAGAGTTGCATCTCTATCCCATAGATAAGGACTACCTAGTACTACCTAGCAGACATCCAAAGGAACTACGTCGCATGTAACTTCATCAATATATGACTCATCTAGAGAAAATTTGAACGTGCACTTCCGTGAAACTTGTAAGCCTCCTTCTTTTTGAAGCCAACCTAAAGGGTATGGTTTTGGATGTTTGATAGTCTTCAATCCTAACTTCTGCACCAAAGAATGTGAAAGTAAATTCTTTTGACTTCACGGGTCAATAACAACATCAACTAGTGATGTTTTGACTTGCATCTTCACTGTGAAGATTCGCTCCCTAAGATCATCTTTTGAAGGTCTTCCTTTTGCCCCTGTTATAAGAGAGAGCTTTGAATTGGGTTCCGTTAGTCCATGGACTTCTTTTGGAGTTTGAGCGACTAATGCTGCCTTCTTGGCTTCTTTCCTCTGCAACCCTTTAGGATTTAAATGAGGGTTCTATACCCAATACATGTCGACAACGTGACTTGTTTGCTTGCAATGGGTGCAAATCAAACCTTCCTTGTCACTAGACTTCCCTTCTTCTTTGCTCATTTCACCTCCTTTCACAGTGGTACCTCCAGATTTCACCTTAGTATTTCCCTTTGAATCAGATTTCTTAAGCCTTCCTTCAATGGCATTAGCTTTTATACTTGCTTCGGAGATAGTATCCACCGAGAACATCTTCAACTCCTTCCATATATACTCATGCAACCCGGATATATATTTCATATAGATAACATAATCTCCCAAGTCTAAATCCAAAATCATAGCTTGATTCTGAAATTCCAAAGTATATTCTTGCACCGTTTGGTTGTAAGTCTGCTTCAAGTTGTACCACTTGAACAATCTCTCTTCAAGGTAGCCAACCGGATAAAACTGTTTCCTTACAACTGCCTTGAATCTTTTCCACGACAATACTCCCTTACCTAGGTTTTGTCTTTGATAAGCTTTCCACCAGGTTAGAGCATGCTTTTGTAGCTTCAATGCCGCGAAAGCAATCTTTTCCTTTGAACCATATTCAAAGAAAGAAAATACGTCTCTACACGTTCAATCCAATCATCCAATTTTTCTACATCGACACTCCCATCATAAAGTGGAATATCAATACGAAAATCAATTTTCAGATTTTTACCATGAGGTTTAGTTGATGTAGGACTTTTAAGAAACTCACTTTTCTTCTTCTCCATCTTCTTCCTCTTTTTCTTCTTCTTCCGAATCGTCTTCTTCCGAATCATCTTTTTCCGAAGCTTCAGGTGAAGGTGTAATCTTTTTCTTCGTCTTCGGCTTGGGTGTATGAGAACGAATACATTCAGTCAATTCTTCAAGGGTGGTTTTAATCGACTTCATGTCTGTTTGTAGCGTAGCCACCTTTTCTTCCATAGTTTGTGGTTCGCTATGCTTAAGTTCATCATCTGACTTTGTCATCCTTGATCCCCTTGTTCTCCTAATGTCTTCTAGCTTCTCGAGTACCTCACCAAGCTTTATGTAGAGATCTAGTGAAAACCATAAACCACAGGGATTTACCCTAAAAACTAACCTCGCTCGTGGTGCCAAATTGGTACGTATTGATCTTTGTACCTTGGTGACTATTATTATAGAGGCGGAATTCAGAATAATAATAAACGAGAAACTTAGAAAAACAAAACACAAGTAGTAATTCGAAGAAAATATCCTCTCTAGATTATGAACAAGAAAACGATTACAATTCTCTCTTTGTTACACTCACAATCTTCTCTAAACAGTGGATTAAACTTAAACTATTTGCTAAGCTTGCACAAGTATTGTTCCAAGATTTCTCTAGGTTTTCTATGTCTAGTATCTGTACTTAGTTATTAGCCACAACCCTCTATTTATAACCTTCATCGTACTCAGCCAACCAAGGACTTCTATTAGGAATCTATTTCCTAAACTAAGAGTATTGCCTAAAACAAAACTCTTCCCTAACTAGGAATTCTGCCTAAATAAGGATTCCTTCCTAGAATAGGATTCTTCCCTCAACTTAGCTTAAGATTAACTAAGTTCCCTAAAGGAGTACGGATACACCTATATCACCTAAGAAGAGTAAGCGAGCAAGATTAGAAGAAATTTTGGACCAGATTTTATAACGTATCGTGTAGAGCATAAATTGATATGACGGTAAATTGATTGTTTGTACATGATGTTAGAAAAACATGTTTGCTTATATAAAGGGAGGTGCAACAGATACTGACATCTAAGATGATGTCAATTCCAAATAATCTTTAGAGACAACTTGTGCGTATGTTTAATCGCAAGCATGTAATACTGAACCATGGTATGTTTATTTGTTTGTTCTCTGAATGTATTTTCTCGCAAATTATTGTTTACATATTAAATTTTAAAGAAGGATATGGTTATTCTTATTCTAGCTAAACGATAATGAATTTGAAATTAATTTGTTGGTAATATGTTCTTCTTGTAGTGCTCTATAATCCTACCAAAAGTAAGCAAAATCAGAGACGTATATCACCATCATCTACTACTTGGAAAATTTATAGATGGTGAGGTTTGCCCTATTTGGAGATGCAGTAATTTTATTAGTAAGTAAATAATTTTAAGAGGAAAATATTACAAAAAATTAGTTTTAGTCTTTTAGATTCATTATTCTTTGGGTTTTATAACTAAATCGGTGTTGGAATTGTGAGATGGTTTGAGAATAACCTTGACAAAGAATCTTTCTCCCTTTCAAAATATTGTAGGTGTTGCATATCCATTGTAGAAACTGACTTGAAACATCTAATGTGTATAACAAGTTTGTTCACTCACAAAAGTGTCGGGATAAATATCCGAGAGTAACAAATCACTCAAACCTGAAACTAGTGACCACGATCAGGGGTAATTTGAGCGATAAGGCTAATGCAGTATTTACTTCAACGACAGTTGGGTGCTTTCTAGATATGCCTGCTACCCGAAACAGTGGTACAATTTTGAATTATATACTCTCTCTCGACTGAACTTGATATAAATTGAACAAGTCAAAGCCAATAGCTAGTAACCTTAATGTGAAGGATGATGTATTCGTTTGTCTCCAATATGTCTTCAGCTCTTCAATGGACTAAAGATTGTCTCGACATTTCTATGTCCTAAGTCGAACCTAACGAACTTGAGTTTACAAAGCAATCCAAGCAACCGAGTTTTGGAATTAAACTTGACAACCAAACTTGAAATGCTAACGCTTGGTGGGCTCAACAAAGTAGTGCTCTAACATGAACATTACATATGTGTTTCTATATAAACCAGGCAACACAGATAACTTTTTTTCTCTAATCCCTGACATTATAATTGAATGTACTTTTAATCAAATTTTGTATTGAAACATCAAATCGACAAGCATTCGTATTGTTCAAACCAAGACCAAACCGAACAACCAAAGAAAAAAAAGGCATTACAGGAACAAACGTACAAAGTTTTCAACTTTCTCTTTACAAATACAGCATTGGGGAGAAGTTTTTCTAGTCAACTCAGCAAGCTTACTATTTAAAGATAAAACACTAGTGTAAAGTTTCCAAAAAATAACTGAATTCTAGGTATGCATTGAAAACTTCTTCTTTTTCTTTTTCCAGATAGCTATGGATACCCTAATGTTAGCTGTTAAAACCCTGTGAACAAAATTAACAAAAAAAAATTTTGATCATCAAACCATAAGTACTTCATTCCACAAGAAACGTTTACATATTGGTTTCTAAGAGAAACAAGTACTTCATAACATGAAACAAGTACAAAGAAATATACAAAAGGTAAATAAATCGCGAAGAGAAAGAGCGATCTACCACGATAGCGCCCAGATCTTGTACTTTGATATTGGAGAAGAAATGGTACTCGAAACTATAATTTGACCAATTTGATAGATTTTCTTCTTGGAAAAGAGATGCTCCTATGACAGAGGAGTGACTTGCCAAAAAAAAATTCATGTGCAGCAACTAACCCGAAATCTTAGATCTATTTTTCTGATGAAGAAAAATTTGATCTTCGCATGTGCTGAATCGCCGATGTACTTTTATCAAGAAAACCAAACACGAACAAATCGTTAGAAAGAAACACTATAAAAGTGTAGATAAATCGCCCAAATAGCGAAGATAAAAATCGCTCTAATAGCGAAGAAATTATTGAAAACAACAAAAATAAGTCCTAAATCGAAACCAACTATATCTAATATTACTTTAAACAAAAAATTTGCTCAGATCTAGCCCCTAAAGGACCAGATCTGAGCAAAGGAAGAACAAGAAGTTGATGGGTTTTTCTCTTTCAGAAGTGAGAGAAGAGAGAGAGATAAAAAAAATGTGTTTAAAATTAACAATTAGTACGCCATTTTTAGTATGCAACCATTTAATTCGTCATATTCAACATATGATGCTTAAGTAAGAATTTTACTGCAGGTAACAAGTTAAAATAGAACGCGCAATTGGGGGATACAAATTACTTCCCCCAACCAATAGTATCTGATAAGGGGTGATTTTTGGGTATGAAAATACTAAAATACCCTTTGGTTAATTTAAAAACATTATGAAAATACTATTATACCCTTTCTCCTAAAACTTAAAATCAAATAACCAAAACATATCCCCCATTCTCCACAAATCAGTTCCGACACTCATAGGGTCAGGTTTTTGTTTTTCTTCTTCATCTTCTTCATCGTTCTTCATCTATTCTTCATCGACGATTAATCGTCAATTCAAAAATATCTTCGTCGATTATGCCTCCACGAAAGAAATCAAATGCCCAATCGAATTCAAAATCTATTGTTTAACAAAAACAACAACAAAGAATCAATCGGATTGCCGAAGAAGAAGAAGAAGAGGAAAACTCGGACAATCAACCTCTCGTAAACATGGCTTCTGTGAGAAGGTAAGTGATTTTGAACTAGTTTATAAGTGTTTGAATCGATTTACAACAGTGGGTTTAGGTTAGAATTGCGAACCCTAACTCAAACAGTTGAGTTTCAGTGAGTTCCGTCATTGAAATTTGTATGAATACAATGCCGGTACTCAATTACGGCACTGAATTTAGGTTGAAGACAATGCCGGTAAAGAGTTACGACATTGATTTTAGTATGAATGATATGCCGGTATTGAGTTACAGAATCACCTAAAACTGAATGTACTGTCCCGGCATTGATTTTAGGTTGAATACCATGCCGGTAGTATGTTACGGCTTTGTTTTTAATTTATTCGATTCTGCCAACCCTAGGAATTTGTTATCAGTACCGGCATTGATTGTAGGTTGAATACAATGTCGGTAATTGTTTACGGCATGGATTTGAATTCCTATCTCTGTGCCGGCAGTGCTCTTTTGGTATCCAGGAACTGCTTAGGATTCATCTAAGAATACCGGCATTGTCCACAATTAATCGACTATGCCGGCATCCCGTCCCGGTATAGTGTTTTTGTTAAATTACTATGTCGTTTTCTGGTCTCAGCATGGTCGATATTTCGTAAATCTATGCCGGTACTAATGATTTTATGCCGTTTTTCAATATATCTATGCCGGCATCAAATATGAAAGTGAGTTGTCTTATATTTATTTCGTGTTTCTTTTGATATGGGGCTAAAGCAAAGGAATCTAAGAAAACAAAAGCTAAGGATGGTGTCCTTAAGAAAAGAAAGAAGAACGATCTTGGTACTCCTCAGTGTCTGCCTTCTCGAGGGAGAGAACTTGGTCGCGACAAGCGTTTGGGGTCATGCTCTACAAGAGGGAAAAAATGGGAGAGTGGTGACCGTAGTCGACTCGTAATCCGTGAACCTACTGGAACAGTTGAGCACAATGAGCAAGATAAAGAGGAAAGTGAGGAGGAAGATAATGAGGTTGATCCAAGTCAATTAGAACCCCAAAGCCAAGTTTTAGAGGAAGATAGTGGGCCAAGTCAAAAACTGACACAAGGCAAAGGCAAATGGAAAGTAAAAGTTAAAGGTTCGCACCTTCCTCATACTGATGACATGATACTTGACCTGGATCGTGGTAGAATTTGGGGTGAAGCTGACGATCCGGGAATGCTATTTGGCTACAAGGACACGTGGGCTCGTACTATCTATCAAACCTATATAATAATTTTTTATCTTGTGCATATGTATTGTTTTGTATTTATGTAAAATCTCTTAATCGTATTATCTCCTAATTGTAGGATCATAAGAAGGCTGTGCGTGTTTGCTGAAACCAAGCCGCGTCTCATTGGGATTTGTCTACGGAATGTGAAGAGGTCCAAACATTAGTAAGGGAGTCTGGTCTATATGGTTTGGTTGAAAATTATGTGAAGTGTGATTCTGTGACAGTCAATTGCTTTGCCTAAAGGTATAATGGTGAAACGGATACCATGCACTTCCCGTTTGGGGAGATAACCTTGATCCCTGATGATGCTCAGAACATTCTAGGCTTGAATGTTATCGGCAAATCAATTGCAGAAGGAGATAATTGCCTGGACCTAGAATGGCCGAAGTTGCACTCTCTGACTAACAAGCTGTTGGGTTGGGACTACAAAATTTCTGTGGAAAGTAACTTTTATGCCGGCATGGATTTTTGGGTTGAACACAACGCCGGCATTTATTTCAAAATGGGGGATATTGTTAGTCGGCATAGAAATAGTATGAACACTATGCCGGTATAGGTGCTGCCGGCATTGTATTCATACTTCTTCTATGCCGGCACCGAGTTTTTTCAGAGAAAAAAATGGCGAATTCAAAGAAAAAAAATCAAATTTTCAACACACTACCAGCTGTACCTGAGTATTGTGAGTGATTGTATGTTGAACTTGTTTACTTTCTTGGGTTGGTTCTTCACGAAACACTTCATGCTCATAAAAATCATGATCTAAGGGTGTTGGTTCATCATATAATTCCAATTGTGAATTGTTATCATTAGCTGAAGATTGAAGAAACACTTCTTGTTGTAGTTGAGCTAAAGATTCAGCAGCAGCAATTCTCTCCTCCATTTTCACCAAAAAAAGTTCCCTCTCAAATATTTTCCCCTCCTTCTACTCTCACCTCACTCACCCAAATTCAAATAAAAATACACACTAATCATTTAACAAATACTTAAGATTTTTACTAATTATAATTAATCACTAAACCTGATTAGTAAGGGGTAGAGTAGGAATTATATAAAATACTTAGGTAACGGGTGACCCTGATTTGATATTTGAATCCAGTTTTTGTCTTTTTCATCTATCCCCCAATTAGTTTTGATATCCCCAATTGCGCGTTCTTAAAATACATAGATATTATCTTAGTATTTCACTCACCATTATGAGTTATCATATCAGAAAGGGTAATACAGTCAAGGGAGGTAACTGGGGGGTTGCATTCAAAAATTGGGTGTTAGGCATAGGCCCAACTACACAACGTAGCAACTACATGTGATCGAGTAATTCATTCTACCTCTACATTGATTACTCAACTTTAGAGGCGTGCATCGAGTGTGACCTTGTATACTCTCAAACTATATTGTTGACCAACAACGACCGCTTATTTTGTTTACAAAATCATTTTCACTTCCACGGTATTCTTTTTTAACATCATTTTTTTTTTTCCGCTACATATTTTATTTTTCTTATCACAAAAAGATATATTTCTTTTTCCTTTGTAATTGGATTATAAAAAATTCTAAGTGAACCGTGTGACTAAACCACACTAAAACCACTTAGACGCAACAAAACCCATAAAATGGGTTCCATGTTCTACCCTGATGGTGGGACCCACATGTTGTGTGCGTATATGATTTTGGTGTGGTTGAAACACACGGTCAGTGCAAAACCACGATTGGGTTATTTGTATTTGGATTTTAAAGTTGAAATTCCATATTTATATGCATCCATTTTAATATACGTATCACACTAAACTACGTGTAGTTTAAACATATGGTGTTACTACTACGTGTAATTGGGAATACTTTGTATTACTATTTTGTTTTATTCAGCCTTGTATTGCCGATAAGCAATATTTGTGATGTCAAACGGATCCTCAAAATCGATTTAAAAACTACTCTGTTCTAAGAAAAGTGATACTTTCACTTCTCTTAGGACAGAACGAGTTCGTAGGAACTCAAAGCATTGGACAGGAAGGTTACATGCATAACCACGAACTAACAGATCTGGACCACGGACTTTGGAGGAGCTCAGAGGACAAGAGAATGTAAATGGAAAAATAAACGTGCGGACGAAATTAGATGCACCATGTTCAACTCGATTGAGTTTGACGTGCAACCATCTGAACTATTCACTCATTTTTTTTTTTTTTTAATGAATGAATGTATCTGATGGATATCTGTCGTGGTTGAATTCAAAATCATTTGTGGGAATTAAGTGCTTGACCCTCACCCCACTCTTTCTTACTCTTATGGTTTTGGGCTTAAAGCCCATTTAAAAATTCTTTAACCTATTTTATTGAAATGACCCTTAAAAAAGAAGGTGGGTCATATGAATAAAGATGTTAAATGATGTTAAACTTTGACATAAATTAAATTCTTGAAGGGTATAATTGTCAAACCAACTTCAATATAACATATCTCACAAACCATACGTAGGAATTTGACAAATTTTATATATTTAGAAAGGTTTTTGAAAGACCAATCCAAAGAGCGTAAATACAAATATTAAATTATTCGTTTTTTTAGAAATTTTTATTCCTTAAATGATTTTTTTTCTTATTTGTGTGTAGATATTATCCACGGATTTTTTTTTTAAGTACAACTATTATTCAAAGTATTTTTTTTTGTGTGCAGATATTATCCACGACTTTTTTCGGTATGCAGTTATTATCCACAGTGTTTTTCTAGTGTGCAACTATTATCCACAATGTTAATTAACCTTTCATAATAGTTTATCCTATAATATGTACATTAAATGCTTCAAAAAAAAAGTACATTAAATAAGTTTATAAAACCATTTTTTAAAGATGAACAAACACATTGATATGAAATTGTGTAGAAAATATCCACGACTAGAATCCGTTCAGGAAATATGCACAGCTAGAATCCGTGTAGGAAATATTCATAATTGTTTCAGGGCCAAGAAAATAATTTGCATAATTATTTCTATGACCCCAGGGCCAAAAGAGTAAGACACATGTTTACTAAGGTCATAAGAATAATTAACCCAATTTATTTTGGTGTCTATTTTTTTTTTTTGTCTAATACAACACATTTTCGGAGGTGTTATCTCAAGCTCGCATTTAAGAGGTTCATCTATTTTAACTCCAGGTCAAATGACAAGGACATTATCTTGTTTGATCTAAATTATATGAAAATGTTGTGATCTTTTCTTCCTATTGGTCTAGGTACATGAATTTATAATGCAACTTCCTAACACATTCATGAAACACGTTTGCTGCCATTCATTTTCTGGCCTTTTAAAACCTAAAGTCCTTTAATTGGTCATTATTCTCATTTTCCATTCCGCATTTTAGATACTATATGATCGACATATGTTTTGTACTCACAATAATTTATCTCTATTTTGTTCGGATGCATGATTCAACTCAAATTTCTTTTGGGTCGACGTAGAATCAAGACAATTATGAATTATGCCGATTGTTTTGAAGGTTCCAGTGAACAACACATAAATACCAATATATTGTTAGTTTGAACGTGTGATTTATTCTTTGAATATTTGCTTTGAACGGAAATGATTGTCGTGTATTGTATAATTCCAAGTTTTTGTGTTCTACTATCATTCTCTTGCCGGTTCCTATGGGGTGGCTAACCCACCCATTTGCCATGCCAGCTGGCCTGGCAAACTGGCCGCGCCACTATGGTAAAAACATTAAGCGATCAAGTCTCCACCTAGCGGTGTAGTCTCGACCGCGATCGCCCGGTCTAGTTTACACCGCCAACGGTTTAATCTCGACCGTCCACGGTCGGTGCTCTACCGCCTATAAATACCTCTATTCCCTTTAGTTTTTCATTCACAATTTTTTTATCTTCCCTTCTCTAGAGAGCAGACCAGAGCGATTTTAAAAAAATGAGTAGTTCCAAAACAAATAGACAAAGGAAAAGGAACATGAAAGAAAAAGGAAAATCTGTTGCAGATAGTGATATCGTTTAGGTTCAGGATAAAGAGCACGAGTTCGCTAATGTTAGGAAACTAGTTGGATCTGGTGTAACATCTACGCATTTATGTAACCATCCTGAACGAGTTCTGTTACCTAAAGTAAGAGGTGGGTGGTCTGAGCTAACCGAAGTGTATGGGTTACTCCCCGAACCTGTTCAAGAATCCTTGAGAAGATATCCTTGGCAACGTTTATATTTCATGAAAGGCAAAAACCACATGACTCAAATTGTGCGAGTTATTTGTGAACGTTGGTGGAACACTTCAAATATGTTCCTTTTCAAGGATTTCGAGTGTGGTAAGTTCTATTTTTTCCATTCAATGGTTTAATTTTTAGTTCAGAAACAAATTTTAATTTTTGGAGATTCAATTTTTTAGTTTGATACAAATTTTAGTTTCACATACAAACTTTAATTTTATGACCATGTTGTTTTTAGGGTTCACACCATTAGATTTGTATATGTTGACTAGAATAAAAAGTGAGGGTGAAATAGTACAATTTAACCAATTAAAGTGGATATCAGAAGGAAGATGGAAACAATTACTCCCCTTGTACTCAAATGATACTGAAGGAAAGCCAGAATCCAGACAGTTACACTCATATGGATTAAGAGTGTCTGGGTTGAAGGCTTTTTTGAGCCGTTACAATGCCAAGGGGATAAACAGAACTGAAGATTATCCCGAGCTTGAGCGTATTTTTGTATTATGGATGTTAGGCCAAGTTTTTTTCCCCCAATGCTAGCACAGTGTCATTAATTGGTTTTCTGGAATCTTTAGAATATTTAAATAAAGCGCCAAATTATGATTGGGATTCTGCAATTTTAGCTGAGCTATACATATGTCTCGGTGATTGCTCAACTAAAAAGACAGATAGCTTAAATGGATTTTGGGTCGTATTTATTAGATTTATTATCGAGTTGTCAAACTAGTGGTGAATGTACTAACACATCAATTTTCGTCAATGTTATTTTTCAGTATTGGTGGTATACTTACTTTATGGTTGGCGAACCTGATCTTCACGATAAACGATTAATTTTTCCAATCGTGTACAAGTACAAAGCTGATAATTGGATTGGCCAGATTAATGATGGTCAAAATGTTGCTGCTATGCAAAGGATGCAACAAGTGTGCAAAACTAGTATCAATATTACGCCAATGTCGTATACAGTAATTGATGAGTTCCATGAACCAGTGGCACAAACCATACTTCAGTTAAGCCTTAAGCGACTTGTGTTTTACAGTCCAGTTAGTGGTCAGGGGATTTGGTACTACGGAGAAAGACATCTGTTTCAGCTACAAGGAAGAAAGGTAAAAGCAATCAACCCGTTTCCAACTTCAATTATTTCACAAGATGATTAGATAAAGTTGATAAATAATGGACAACCTTGGGAAAAAGCTGATGATTTGATCCAAGAACCAAAAAATGACTATGATTACTACAGTTGGTTCCAAAAGGTATGCAAACTAAATATTGTTGTTCATCCACAAAACTTAGGTAGTGTTGACTTTCTAGCAATTGGCAATTTGCCACTTACAGATCTTTCATCCCAACTCCCACCACCGACGGGCGAACCATGTACGTACCCTAGCAGTCAAATGGGGTCGTCACATATGCCTCCATTATCTTGGGAAGTCCAGACTTTATCACCAGGTGGAGATGTTGTTACAGTTCCACTTACTAGTGAAGGTATGCAGCTGAGCTATCCATACGATGGTGTGGTGGCAACAAAAGAAGAGTATCAGTACGAGTTGAACAATTTTGCGCTTTTTACCAATCAATTCTGCAATTTTCACTTGAGTCAGATGCAGGCTTTGAGGGAGAGTATGAGTTATGAATTACCTGAGACTCTGTTAGGGTCAACTTCTCAAATGCCCGGTGAGAGCAATACAAGAAGTCGTGCAAATGGAAGTCGTAGAAGTCGTCATGACACTCCAACTATGATGGAAGAGACTATGGTGGAAGAGACTCAGCTACCACCAACAACAGCAAACTTGGAGACGGATTTCCAGTCTCTTATTGGTTTCATGCCCCAAGGTCCTGTACTTACACCTGGTGGTGGACACGTCAATTTGGATGCATTTATTCAATCTGTAATTTATACCCAAACAAGTTCAGCATTTCACCGATTTCAAGCACCTCCAATGGCTCCGGTACCATTTCAAGGTTATGAATCACCTGATGCTACTCAACCACTATCTCAGAGTCCAAATAATGAGTTTTCACGAGATCAAATAGGCTTAGGGGATTATGTATTTGGTGGTAATCGTTAGTTTGATAGATTTTTAATCGTTAATATGAATCGTGGTTTGTTTAAATAGTTAATGTAATTGCACTTTTGTTTGATAAATAATAATCTTCATTTAAAGTTTCTACATAAGTTAAAGTTGAGAACTTAAGAATTGATAAGCTAGATTAAATTGGGGAAACACTTTTAAGATTTCATAACAACTTGCATATCGGAACTTCTTTCCGTTGTCACGGAGCCACTTTGCACGACATCTTTGATCAATTTCCAGCAGGGTTTCACCACTTCTCATGTTTCGAGCCTCTTTCCTTATCATACCAATATACTTGTTAACATTCTTGGAAATTATGGAGAACCGAGCACTCAACACCATCGAATTGCGATTGTTGAGGTTCGTTGTTTCTTCTTCAAATTTCATTAAAACGCATCCCCAAAATGGAATAAGCCGTAATGCGCCATCAACGATTAGATGATTAGTTAATAAAACATAATTCCTGCAGATGCATTCATCTTTTAACGTGCTAAAATTGCGCTGATGTGCTCTTCTTATTTCATTTTGCACACTAGCTCGAAGTGCAACTCTTTGATTTTCGGCCGCATGTTGGTCTTCTATGAATTGAGTCATAGACATGTTTTGAGCCATTGGAAAATCTAAGAAAATAGGAAGAAGGTGTGAGTTAAAATGGTAGAGGAATGTTGTATTTATAGGGGGAAAGATTTATGGCCGTTGGATCAGATTCTACTTAGCGGTGTAAACTAGACCGGCCGGTCTTATAAGAGCCGCTAGCGGTGTAGTCTTGGCCGAGCGGTCGAGTCTCGACCGCTCGGTGGAAACTTGACCTTGCCACTTAGCCAGGCCAGGCCAGTTTGCCAGCTCCATAGTGGGTGCAAAAATGGCAAACTTGAGAGTTTGCCACACCTATAGGAACCGGCCTAAGTTGAAAATTTATTTGCTTTGTTCCACTTGGTAAGACCAAAGTATGGATTTTGGGCCATAGCCATTTCACAGTGACAACCTAAAAGCATGGTTTTATTTTGGCTTTTCCCCCATCTCACTCTCCTCAATTCCTTTGAACCGAACATGAAAGAACCAAAGGTTATTTTCTTCACCATTTAGTTCCTTGATTTACCCCAAATTGGTCTGATCTTTCGGGTCTTTCGGGTAAACTATAGTTGTATTTCTTAGTTTTCATAATCTCCACTGAAATTTTAGGATTTTTTTTTCTATTTTTTATCGTCTAGTGATTTCTTTATATTTTCTAGACTTATTATATATTAGTCTTTTTTTTTTTAATACGAAAATGGGTTTCATTGATGATTAAATAGCAGTTTTATCTGCTTGAATACAGTTCTCAATTCCAATAGGATATGAGTGATTCCAATCTGTTTTAACATGTAAATCTATAGAGAACCTTGCAGCTACATGTGCTGCATTATTAACTGTTCTTTTAACAAAGGAACATGACCAAAACTCAAATTGCTTAAGTAAATAGATGCAGTCTTCTATGATATTATTATGGATCCAGTGTACTGCCCCTCCTGTTTCCATTGACAGCCAGCACCACATTGTTACAGTCACCCTCAAAATGAATTTCTTTCAGTCCAACTTCTTTGGCCCATTTGATTGCTTCTAGTAACGCTAGTGCTTCAGCTTGTTCTGCCTCTATTGCTGCTGTGGGAATGCATCTAACTCCATGGAAGATACCTGCAAAGCCACGCCAAATTAGACCAATTTCGGTTTTTCTTGTTTTTTTATAAAACGCAGCATCAAAGTTAATCTTGAATGCTCCTTGTTCAGGAGATTTCCAAGAAAGTATTTCTGCACCAGCATTAAGACTTCTTGATTGTTGGATAGTTCTGTGGCTTAGCCATTCATTAAACTCCCTGTTAATCTTCCCTGCAGTTTCTGGAACACTAACCTGTATATTATCAAAAACTAAGGAGCATCTCACCTTCTATATATTCCATAAACATGTAGCAATTTTATCAGCACTAACTACTAGGCTAGCAGAGTTGCTAGAAACAGTTAGGAAATTATTAACCAACCAATCATGCAAAACAATAGTCTCCATGTAAGCAGCTAAAGTGGGATCAATTGCTCTCCAGATTTCTTTTGTTACATGGCAGTCACAAAATAAATGTTGGAAAGTTTCATTTTCAGAAGCACAAAAGGGACAGATTTCAGGACAAGTGAAAACATACTTACTTATTATATATTAGTCTTAATGTGATATTTTAGTGGAACTTGATTGTTATCGGGCACGCTTAGAAGAAGACTATCTACTTCGGTAAATAAGATTGATATCCGTGGGCATAATTCCAATTTTGAGTGTATTACTTCTTTTGTATGGAAATCTTTGATTTTTATGGTCATCAAGAAATAAAATGGTTCAAAACCATTAGAAGGTTGTCGATATGTTCAAGTGGATGTAAAAGTTTACAATTTTGTTTTCGTTTCTTTTAGTCTTGATATCGGTCAATATTTTAGTATTGTTTGTATTTTCGGTTTATTGTTGTTACTAGTCATAATGTAAGCAAAGTTTCACACTGATGTAACTACGAGGTGTTAATAATAATTACAGCTAAGAATAGTTAGAGATTATTGGTCTCTCTTCTCTTATTTCTCTCTCTCTCCCTCTTTTTTTGTTGTTGATAAAAGCAGAGAGAACATTGTATAAAGGCAGCAAGTTGCGACGAGTTCAACCAGTAAGCCTGGTTTTGTTGTTTGTAGCCTATACTAGCTAATAGGCTGATGTTGTTTAAGTTTTTGGATTCATGATCCTTACAATAAAAAAAACTGAAATAAGATTTTAAGTTCAAAAGTTCTTCATTCACGCAGTTTGCTTGCCAGTCTGTGGATGCCTGGGGTCTTTTCATCCAACTGATTAGCTTTTTATTTGCTCTTACGAGGTTGATTTTTCTGCATTTCAAAATGATGGCCCATCTGATTGCTTCTAATGCTCCTCCTCTGTCCCCTTCATCTCTGCTTTGAACTCTGACTTTGATGCTTCTTTTTCCAATTGTGCTTCCTGTGTAAGTTGTAATGATATGCCAATTCCTGTCAGATCAATTTCAGGATTATAGATATATAATTAAAATTCAGCGTTTGGTTTTCCATTTCAGGATGTGACTGACTCTCTCCCCTGAGAGTTCTAGTATCCATTTTTCTTGGCATTTGGTTTTCAAGGTCGTTCATGATCTGTATTCCTGTTGTTATTGGGTCTGGTTTTTTCCTTTAAAAGGTCGTATCACACTGAGCCTTCCATACATACAAACATACTGTAGCATATATATCTGCCCAGTGAGTAGGACAATTGTTCCTTCTAAATCAACTACTGCACCACATGTTGAAACCAGTCATAGACATTGTTGCCCTATCAAGGTTTAAGTTGCAATTGGCCCATACAGCTTTAGTGAAATTACATTTTATGAAAAGGTGTTCTCTTGTTTGTATAACTCCATTGCAGAGCGGGCAGCATGGGTCCATAGTGTGGATGAAATTGGCTAGGTAGCCGCTTAGGATGAGACTTGAGTTTCCAGGTAAACATATGGATTCTAGGGATAGTATTGAGCTTCCAAATATTTTTAGCAATACGATCAATAGGTAGAGTGCTTTTTTTTGTCAAAACATCATACATAGATTTAACAAAGAAAATGCCATTAGGAGTACGGTTCCATCTAAGAGCATCCTTGGTTTTATGTTTGGGTGTTATCTTGATGACAGAGTTATAGTTAGAGAGGTTTGGAGTATCTCTTAGAAGGGAGAGATTCCAATTACCATCAAGGATGAGATCACTGACGAGGTCAAGGAAGGAGGTGTATTTTTTCTGTTGTTGTCTAAGGGTTCTATTTGGCCAGGGTTCTAAATATCTTTCCATATGTTAATCTCCTTACCATCTCCAACTTCCCAAGTGCAATGCTTTTGCAGCAGCATAATGCCCTTGTGAACCCCTTCTCAGTTTCGTGTATATTTTAAATATTATGATAAAACAAATGCATTGGATTCATCAGCATCCGGTCTTTCCATCCGCATATCCGTTCGATGTTAGATTGGATGCAAATGTGAGATGCCAAACTTAAAACTCATCATATATTAGATTGGAAGCGGATGGGGGAAAAAGCGGACCAATCCAATGCATGACCATGCCTAGTGAATCAACCTTATGAAGTTATCAGAATTATATTTGTTTGAAATGAGTAGCTCTTGAATTATTGTTTGGAAATTAATCTCTTAAAGATACTTCCACCGAGAAAAATAAAACATTTTCTTCCCCTTTCATGTGTTCCTTGTCGTTACTACCACAATACCCGCCAATATTTAAAGCTCAAGCATGATCTTAAATCATCTTTTGTTTCTTCTCGAAATCTTCATTATTATAATTATCATTAACAACAAAACCAGGAATTTCGTAACCGTGAGCCAATGGATATTGGATTGAATGCGGGTGCGAGTTCAAAAGTTCATTCAACACCCAAACTCGTTAAGTTAATAGTTATTCTTCTTTGGCATGTTTATCTTATTTCACAAATATTGATATTTATGATTTTTTACCATTATGCATTTTTAATTAGTTGTCTTGTTGAAGTACTAGTATATAAATTTCATGACATTATATAGACAAAATTAGGAAAGTTGTGTAAAGTGTTTTCATCGGAATGAAGGTGTGAGATTCGAGCGTGAAAAGACGAGGGTACCCAAATACACCATAATCTTTAATTTATCCACCTATAAGTCCTCTTACCGAAAGTGATTGTCTATGGACAAAGTCGAAACAATACTACAAATCGGTATTCACACTTTGTGTGATTGTCTATGGATACGAGATCGAGACAATACGACAACCAAAGTGTGATTACTTGATAATAACTTCGGACTTAACCAAACTCTATAGGATCACTATCAAGTAAAGCAGAGCTAACGTTTGTGTAATTTACTTTAAATTATAATAACAACAATTATAATTGCAGAAAGGAAAAGTAAATGACACAACAAGATTTTGTTTATGAGGAAACCGCAAATGCAGAAAAACCCCGGGACCTAGTCCAGAATTGAATACTCTCAGAATTAAGCCGCTATACAAAATATAAACCAACTTCGTATACTTGAGACCAAGCAACTAACCCTAGTTTACTTAGTTTCTTCAGTATCCCTGCGCTTCCGACATTCAATGAGTGCACGCACTGGAAAAATTCGTTTGGATCGTATTCCAAACAGTAAAGGAACAACAAATCTGTTTGGTAACAACTCTCTTGATTCTTTAAGATAAAGATATATCAAGTCATATAGAAAGGCTCTTCCATTTAAACTAATAAACTCCTTTGCCTGGTTAGATCAATCCAATCTCTCTTACCTAAGTAATAAGATTCGGATTTGTAACAATCAAAATAGATCTCAAGATAACTATTAGGTGTTACCGATCTCACACAACTAATCAATCGAATAAATCCGATTCTAGTTGGATCAAAGCCGATCAAGGTTTGTGCTACACAAAGATATGAGAAATCAATAAGAAATCTTCTTCGTCTTCAAATCTTCTTTAATCTTCAATTAAACCTGCACAACACCACTTGAATCTCTTGTGATCAATCACGCACAGAACGGAGTCTGTTAACAATGAATTATCACAAGATTTCTTGAGATCTACAAACAGTTCTAAATATCCCGTCGACACTTCGATCTAGTTTGAGTGAATCTTATATCAGAAGAGAAGATTCTCAAGAATAAACAAACTAGGTGCAATCAAAGTTCAACAATCGTTAGTCAATCAAATCAATCGAAAACTAATAAACTGCAATTATCTAGTTTTCCACCAACGGTACTCGTAGAGCTTCTTGATCCCACAAAAGTCTTTAAACGAGCGGTCGTAAGAGATTTCGCCTAATTATGGTACTTTCCTCTCCGAATAGACGGCTCCACCAGAAACAACAAAGAGATGAAGTTTGCCTGGCTCTTAGGATAGTTTTATAGAAATGCAAACTTAGGTATTTATAGACCAAAGATGTTTGAACACCAAGGAATTTCCAAAACCAAAAGTATTCTCAAGATATGCAATAAATGCCCATTCGGTTTTCATAATTCTAGGAAATGCTTTGTCCAATATTTTACGAAATCTCTCAATAGAAAATCTCCAATTAGTAAATGCACATTACTAATTTTTATTATCTAGAGATATGCATTTAATTGCTCGTAATTAAAGCATATAAAACTAACAACCTTAATTAAAAGATTCTTAATTTATTTCGGACCGGGATCTCCTTGAGTAATTAAGGAATATCTTTGAACAATAAAAGATAAGAGTTATTGTTCGTGTTTAAAGTATGTTGACATCTTTTCTTTGTAAATCCTATTTCATATTTACAATCTTGGAATCGATTATACCACACTTCCAAACAAGTTTAGAATTGGTTCATCTGTATTCCAAGACAACTATGTGATTGATCAAATATTAAATCACATTCATGGGTTCAATCGAATCTACCAATCACTAGGATCGGTTATACCTTAATATGGAACACTTGTGATTGGTCACACAAGTTACCAGGACTGGTTACATCAGTTACCAGGATCGGTTACATCAATTACCAGGACCGGTTACCATATACTCATGACATTGCTTGTGATCGGTGACACCAGTCACCAGGATTGGTTACACCAATTACCAGGATCGGTTACACCAATTACTAGGACCGGTTACACCAATTACAAGGATCGATTACACAACTATTTTGTGATCGGTCACACCAATTACTAGGATCGGTCACACCAATTACTAGGATCTGTCACACCAATTACAAATATCGGTCATACTATCTCAGGTGATTACTTAGGATCGGTTACACTAATTAATCAAAACTAGTCATACCAAATCATAAGTCAGGCATTGTGATTAGTTATACCAAGATACATAACAAGTTATGATTGGTTTTACCATCTCACACATATTGGTAATCCAAAGATATACAATGAATAACAATACCAATAAGCCTAGCGATTTCCCTGTCGATTCATAAAACAAGTTCATGAATGTACTTCCTTTAAACAAATGTAAAACATTGTTTCCTATGATGAAATCTTTACCTTTACCCATACACATAATCACAATAGCATTCATAAGATTATGTCGATGTCATATCTACGAAGTTCAAAAGATAAGCGTTATACTTCGTAGTCTAATTCCTTAATACGATGATCATATGATCATGTCTCACTACTAGAGTAAAATATTCATTCACAGCTTCGCAGTTATGTTTTCAATATGGCACGACTTGAAAGATACGTTAGGGAATGAAACAGTTCAAGTCAAGGATGATGTCGTCGTTGTAGCTCGTTACTTCTTCACGTTCTTCAGGTCTTCGAGTAATACTTGCATGTCTCATATTCCTAGACTTTCTAGTCTAACCTATATGAAGTTGTCTCTAGTACATAATCAAGCGACTCGTAGATGAGTTTTGATTCACTAAAATATGACAACCAAACTTGACATACCAACGCTTGGTGGGTTCAACCGAGCTATGCTCTAACAGAAGATTAATTCATGGATTTTCGATTAAGTTTTAACTGAATTCCTAGTTTATTCATAAACAAAGACAAAAACCACAACATTTATAACTTCCTAGTTTTTGGTTGGTACTTACCATATATTCTTATATGGGTTAAATAAATAAATATTTGGAACAATTCCACCATGTCAAACAAAAAAAAACACTATTGGAAGTAAACATTTTCATCATCTTAGTTAGATATTATATCGCCGATAACCCTGAAGATTATGAATTGAAACTTTCCAGAATTTCGTCTAGGTCGTTTGATTTTGCACTTAAGGAAGAAACCCAAGTAGCACATGAAATAATTCTTAGAAATAAATCATGCACGTCTGATTTACTCTTAACCATACTCCTACTATTTTATTACTTTATTTTTAAACAACGACAAAAACCGCAACACTTATAATCTTCTTACTTTTTGGTTGGCACCTACTGTATATTTTTGTATCGATTAAATGAATGGACATTTGTAACGATTCCACCACATCCAACAAAATTGTTGAAAATAAATGTTTATTATATCTTATTTGGATATTATCTTCGCCAATAACACCAAGAATTATGAATCGAAATGTTATAAAATTTTGCCCATATCGAGGGAACCATTCTAAGTAGCCCATGAAATAGTTATTAGAATTTTTCATTCACATTCAATTTAACCCTTAACCATACTCATAGCGTCTACTTATTACTAAATAAAGAAAACACCCCGAAATATTTATAACCTTCCTAATTTTTGGTTAGTACCTACCATATATTTTTTTTGCATGGATTAAATCAATTAACATTTATAAAAAATCCACCACGTCCAACCAAACTATTAAAAGTAAATGTTTTCTTTATCTTAGTCAAATATTATCTTCGTCGATAACACTGTAGATTATGAACTGAAACATTCCAGAATTTCGTCCAAGTCATTTGACATTACATTTAACTAGGTAAACAACTCAAAAGTAGCACAAGAAATAGTTCTTAAGACTAAATCATGCACTTTTATTCTTAAACAACTTAAACACCCAGATTAAAATATCTCTGTCAATTATTTTAATATTTTAAAAACCTGTAGTTTGCGGGTAAAAACGGTTTACTGTTTTTTTTTTGGGGGTGGGGTGGGGGGGTAAAAGTGAAGGCGTAGGCAAATGCTCAACGAAGCAAATCGTCTAAACCTTTAAACAAATGTACTGTACGGGAGTACTTTGAGTTCGAGACTAATCTGTATGACTCTGTCCTAAACCAACATATTGGTCATTCCAGATTCAATTCGGTCATAAGAAAGGAGAAGTGTCGGTCTATAGGGAGAGAAGCTGAGATTGTGTAGAGATAAATGGAGATTGATAGATTGCAAGTGATGTATTAAACTGCTTTGAAGATGATCTCTCTGTGTAAGACGAGAGAAATTTTATATATGCTTGATAATTGACTGTCGTAGGTTTGCTTACTTTGAGTCTTGTTCGTCTTATGAAGTCATATGTTGAGGAACCTATTTATTTCAGAGGTAGTTAGCACATCGATCTCCTGTAAGTGGTGACGGTTTAAGAGGAGTGGAAGAATGGGGAAGTGGGAAATCGTGTGTAAACCAGTTCCACTTTGCATGGGAGACTTGGTTGATTGACCATCCACTATCCCATTTACTCCTTCAACTGCCAGCACGACTTACTCACATTTCTCATCATGGATGTACTACATATCACACGTGTTGTAGACCGCCAGACCAAAACCCTAGTGAAGATCCCCCCATGTGACATGAACTGATGTCTCATGTGAAAGTCTGTCTTGCAGGCATATTTTATGTGGTCAATCGTTGACCTAGTTAGAGTATGAGTCTTAACTGATGAATTGAACATAGTTCATAATACATGGTTATGATAGATGAAGCATGAAGTGTCTGCTGGAAAAACAACATGCTTTGTGGACCATTTACATTGAGTAAGTCTGATGGGTCACTGATAGTTGTGACATATCATTATGTTGGCTGAAGCATAAATGATAGTCGAATGACTTGTATTGATAAGCATTGGTTTAATGAGATTGTTGGATCGATCATAAACCATTGTGTTGATGCGTCAAACATTTGACAGGAAGTCATATGAAGATGATCATTGTTGAATGATCATAGAAGGTTCGTCCTCGATCCACATGTCATGAGTAAATCAAAAGACACGATATCAAAATAATGGTTGACTGACGAACCAAGTTGATGGACCAACTGAGTATTGGTTGATAAACCAATAAAATATTTATAGTTGGATCAATATTCAAATATCGATAGTTGAATAATCAATGTTGCTTTGCAGAGCAATTGGTAGTTGAATCAATAAGATATTAATCAAAATATTAGTAAAATGTTAGTAACTGACCAAATTATTAAATTATTAAGTAAAATATTTATTGTTGTATCAATATAAATTTATTGGTGTTTAAACCTGCGTAGAATTATGCTCTGCAGCGCATTAGGTTCAAAACCCTAATTTTGATCGATGTATGACCTACCAATGAATGAATGATGATCAACCAATGGATGAGGGGACCTGCCATTGGTGGTGATGAACCGACCATGTGGCGTCCAAGTGCTTTGCAGAGCATTCACCAAATTTAGTTGTAGAGCGTTTAGTGTGTGGATCATTAATTAGTGTTTCATCATAATTAAAATAGTGCTCTGCAGAGCATTAGGTAGTAAAACCTAATTGTGGTAAAATGATGACCGACCAAGGGGTGTTGGGACCAGCTATTGGTGGTTATGGGACCAGTCGATGATGCATGGATGATAGTCCGGATTGATGGAAAGAGTTTGGATCAAATATAGACTAAAGACGATTAATTAGGTCATTAACCAATGAATAAGATGAGACCGGTTATTGGTAGCCAAAGGACCGACCATGGTGGTGTACCCATATCGACATGCTCTCCGCGAACCATTCCTGACAATATTGGTATTTTTTGACGGTTTTTTTTCTTTCTGAATCATATATATTATTAATAAAAGAAGAGCCCAAAAAATTGGAAGTTACAAATTATTCTAAAAAACAAAGAAGGAGCCAACTATATAGGCCAAAAAAGAAAGTAAAACTAAAAAGAAGCCAACTGTATAGGCCCAACAAGCAAGACTAATTCACCAATTCCAGCCTAACAAAATCTGTAATACTCAACTCCAGGCATTTCAATCTTTGCAAGAAAATTTTGTTTGCCAATGGAAATTTGCCTTTCACCTGCATTTAATCTAGATGCTTGAAAAGACGAGGGTACCCAAATATACCTCAATCTAAAACTTTTTCACCTATAAGTCCTTACTCCGAAAGTGATTGTCTATAGACCGAGTCGAGACAATACAACTAATCGGTTCACACTTCGTGTGATCGTCTATGGATACGAGATCGAGACAATACAACAACGAAGTATGTTTACTTGATAAATGGTTTGGACTTAACCAAACACAATAGGATTACTATCAAGTAAATAGGAATTAACGTTTGTGTATTTTACTTCTAATTATAATAAAAACAATTATAATTGCGGAAATAGAAAAGTAAAAGACACAACAAGATTTTGCTAACGAGGAAACCGCAAATGCAGAAAAACACCGGGACCTTGTCCAGAATTGAATACTCTCAGGATTAAGCCGCTATAAAAAAATCAAACCAACTTCGTATAGTTGAGACCAAGCAACTAAACCTATAGTTCACCTAGTTCCGTCTGTATCCCTGCGCCTCCAACTTGTTAATAAGTCATGCACTTGGAACAATTCCTTTGGTTCGTATTCCAAACAGTAAAGGAACAACAAATCTGTTTGGTAACAACTCTTTTCAACCAAGTGATGTAAGTTCGACAAAAGGCTCTTTCGTTTATCTATATAAACTCCTTTGTCAGGTCCTTAGATCTATCCAATAACAACTACCAAAGTAATTGTCCAGATTTTGCAATCACTACTTTGAATCACAAAGAATTGAATTGATGCCGATCTACTCAACTAATCAATCAAATCTATCACAAAGATAAACCAATTATAGTTGGATCCTCTTTAACCGAAACAAGTATTGTGCACACCAAAGATTATGAACCCAAATCATAAATCTTCTTCGTCTTCAAATCTTCTTAGATCTTCAATAAACACCAGCACACAATCAACTTGAATCTCTTGTGATCAATCACGCAGAGAACGGGTCTGTTAACAATGGATTATCACAAGATGTCTTTAGATCTACAAACAGTCTAAAGATCCCCGTCGAAACTTCAATCTAGTTTGAGTGAATCTTATATCAGAAGAGAAGATTCTCAAGCATAAACAAACTAGGTGCAATCAAAGTTCAACAACCGTTAGTCAATCAAATCAATCGAAAACTAATAATAAACCGCAATTATCTAGTTTCCCACCAACGGTACTAATAGAGATTCTCAATCCCAAAGAAGTCTTTTAACTGAGCGGCCGTAAGAGATTTCGCCTAATTAGGTTACTTTTCTCTCCGAATAGGCGGCTCCACCAGTAACAACACAACTGAGGTAGTTTTGCTGGCTCCGAGGATTAGTTTGCTAGGAATGCAAACTTAAGTATTTATAGACAAGGAAGTTTGGACACCAAGGAATTTCCAAAACCGAATATTCTCAAAGATATGCAATAAACACAAAGTCGGATTTCATAAATCCTGGAAATGCACTGTCCAAATATTGACCGAAATCCCAATAGAAAAATCTATAATCAGTAAATGCACATTACTAATTATTATTTTCTAAAGATATGCATTTAATTGCTGGAGATTAAATAGCATATAAAAACTAAGAAACCTTAATTAAAAGATTCTCAATTTATTTCGATCCTGGGATTCTCCTTAAGTTATCAAGGAATATCTTTGAACAATTAATGATAAGAGTTACTGCACATGTTTAAAGTATGTCGACATCTTGCTAGTCCTTTTTCATACTTACAATCTTGGAAACGATTTTCCACACTTCCAAACAAGTTTAGAATTGGTTCGTCTGAATTCCAAGAACTATGTGATTGATTATCCTATCAAATCACCAATCATGGGTTTCACGGTTCTACCAAAAACAAGTTCGGTTTTACCTCCATGTGAGTATTGTGTATAGTCACACTAGTTACCAAAATTCGGTTGACTAGGTACTAGGATCAGTTCCCCACAACTTATGGTAACTACCTGTATTCGGTTGCACGTGTCCATAGGATCGGTTCCCCTAAAACTACAAACTTGTTGCACATGTTCATAGGATTGGTTCCCCCATCTACTAAAAACGTGTTGCACCTCTTACAAGGATCGATTCCCCTCTTGTAAATTTGTTGCACTTCTTACTAGGATCGGTTTCCCAATTGCTAGATAAAAGTTTCTATTTACAAGGAATCGATCATACCATCTTGAGTGATTACTTAAGATCGGTTTCACTAATAAAAGTCATACCAATACATAAGTCAGGCCTTTTGAATAGTTTTACCAAGATACATAAACAAGCTTATGAGAGGTTATACTAAGCACACATATTGGTAATTAAAAATAGATTTGCAATGAATAACAATACCAATAAGCCTAGCGATTTCCCTTTCGATTCACAAAACGAGTTTATGAACTTACTTCCTTTAAACAAATGTAAAACATTGTTTCCTAGGATGAAATCTTCACTCATACCCATACATAATCACAATAGCATTCATATGATCATTTCGATGTCTTATATACAAAGTTTAATGGTTAAGCAATAAACCTCGTATTGTATTCCTTAATACTATGTCTAACTAGAGTATCATACACAGCTTCGCAGTTATGTTTTCAATATGCACGACTTGAAAGATACTTTAGGGAATGAAACAGTTCAAGTCAAATATTACTAACCTCAAGATGAAGGATGATGTTGTCGTTGTAGCTCCAGACTTCTTCACATTCTTCAAGTCTTCATGTAATACTTGTAAGTATCATATCCTAATACTTTCAAGCTAACCTATACGAAGTTGACTCCAGTATATAATCAAGCGACTCTTTAAATGAGTTTTGATTCACTAAAATATGACAACCAAACTTGACATACCAACGCTTGGTGGGTTCAACCGAGCTATGCTCTAACAATCTCCCCCTTTTTCAATTATAGTGAAAAAACTCTTACATCATATGGATATACAAATTACAAAAATCCATTATACACATACGCTTGATTCCAAGTTCAACAGCACAAAACCTGCATTAAATTCAATTAAATGCCGCTGCTGACATTATAATAACAAAGCTAATACTCCCCCTAAAGGTAAGATAGGTAGATTTTCGATCCGCACGTCTTTGTTATTTTCATGTAGTTCCTCATAACTACGTATCATATGATATGTGACTCCCCCTTAGTCTATGCTTTCACTCTTTTCGTTAGAATAAACGTTTTAGCACAAATGTCCTTTCCCTTAGTGATACCAACTCATAACAAGTCAATATCACTTGTTTACTCCATATATTTCTCCCCCTTTTTGTCACAAAATGACAAAAAAACGAAAAAATAAAGGACAGACCGAAAGGATCTTACAAATCTCACAAAGAGAATTTGCAAACCTATAAGAGTTAAGCACGAGGGTTTTGCATACCATTTTAGATAACCAATATCAAAACCGAAACTACAAGTAATTTGGTTTTAACATGTTAACTAGGAAACAATTGCCTGAAGCAATTTTCCCTAATAGTTTAGCAACTCAAAAATCGACTAATCACCTTAGTTCTTTTGCTAAACCAATTGCACAAGTACAATCGCTTGTTCGATAAGACCAAAATAAAGATCAGAATTAACTTTATTTTTCTCATCAGGCTCTAATTATTCTCAATAATAACTTAGACCTTTCACTTTTAAACAAGACAAATACTAGGTTAGTTAACTAGTAATTCTTGTTAAGGCATTCGGTTAGACTTGAATAACCGAAACCTCCACATTTGATAAGTCTAACTAAGATCCGAAAAACATAGTTTCTCTTATCCGGAAATCACTTGGACTAAACAAATGATCCCGAAACACTTTTGTTAAGCCATAAACAATCCATACAAACCAAATAAATCAACTTGCATAATTATTTATCTTAACCGGAAGCAATTGAAACAAACATAGACATTATAGCACAGCAATTGCACCGAAATTTTGTAAGCCTAAACAATTGATACCAAACAATAACAAAAGATAACAATAGTTTTTCTTAACCGGAAACAATTGAATCACAATAAAACATCCATACACAAATAATGGAATAAACATCAATTGTACCGAAATTTTGTTAAGCAAAAGCAATAAAAATATTATGCAATAAAATCAGGCTTTTCTTAAATAGGAAAACAATTAACTAACAAGATTGTTACCTCAAATTCCGCATCCTCTTATCCCCTTAAGATATGTCATTAAGCGCAAGTTCACTTAGAACTCTCCCCCATTGAAGTTTTCATCCTCCCTCCAAAACAAAAGAACAACAACAAAGAGCAACCTTTACTAGATAAAGGTTGAAAACCGGTTTTAACTATTGCAATGCAAAAGTTGAAACCTCCAAACACATATGCTTTTATGCTAAACCAAAAGATTCAACATATTGTGACTATTTCACATATTGTTTCTACAGGAACCCCTCATGATCCTTTGATAAAGCCTACCAACACGGGCTAGAACTTAATCCCGCTAAATCAAAAGTCACCCAAACCATAAGGGTTTACACATTATGAGATCGAATATTAAGGTGATAAAACCGAAATCAAACATCCCAGAAACACAAATGCAATACACCTTAAATTTTCCACAAAGAATCAAGTATTGCAATTACCTCTATCTTGTAGGGAATTGAATTACGAAACCAACGCAAAAAGAATAAGGTCATTCCGAGTTCGGACGAAGAAGTTATGGGCAAAACAGTTTTACACTCCTTCGTATGGGGACCTATCACTAGGATCGGTTCCCAACATTACACCTATCACTAGGATCGGTTCCCAAGAGTTACTTGTGACGGATCACAACACTAAACTGTTTTTGACATAACTTTTGCATACGATGTCCGAATTCGGTGATTTTTGGCTCGTTTTAACCGTAAAAACAAGAGATACACATATATGATCAGTAGATATCAACATCATAAACTCAAAATTACCGTTTCTATCAAAACCTCAAATATAGATAGAGAAAGTATGAGTATAGAAGAAAGGAAATCTCCCTAGAGATGTTAATTAGTCATATAATAACTGAGAGATCACGTGCTCAGTTTCATGTACTTCCTCACCTTTCAAAATATTGAGCACCAAGGTGAGCATGCACATTCTGACACAACTAGGTTGTGTTGAGTTGAGCCTTGTCTTGTTCGTCATGAGTGACTAAGACAGAATAATCATTCTTCACCTCTTGCTTGGTTTGTTTTCACTTGTTCCATCTCTTGTTTTTCTTCTTTGACTTGTGATGAAGAGTGTCATTATCACAACCTTTACTAGTACAAGAGATTTCAGATATGATGTCTTTCTTTAGTCTTTCAAGAAGACTCTTGTAATTATTGTCACCAACAATTAACAGCTGAGAGTCATTCTTGTAACTAAATTTTGGTCCCTTCTTTGCTATGGAGGACTTAGGGACCCATTTAGAGTTGGGTTTCGCAGGAGCAGCTTTCTCCTTCATACCATTAGGATCATTGTCCTTTTGAATATTTTGCGAAACACCCTTTCTCCAATTTGGAACATCAGATCTTGTTTTTGCATTTAAAAAGTCATCTCTCTTTCTATAATTGGGTCTTATATGAAATGACCTTGTCGAGTATGCAAAATTTGAACTATCATTATAATAATTCTTTTGCCTAAACTTAGGACAATACCGATCTGAGTTCTTATGAGGAGAAAACTTAGCCAATTCGTTTGATATAATAGAAAGTGCATCTTGCATCTTACGAACTTTGCATCCCCACTGCAAGTGTCCTTTATTACCACAATAATAACAATGCTTAGTATAAATATACGAAGTATGAGTTTCAATGTTACCTTTTTGTGGATCCTCTTGCATTGGAGATCGACGAGTTTTCTTCTTATCCTTGTTCAATGTTATTGCTTTCTTGACATTAGCAGAAGTGCTCTCTTTGATTGTTGTTCTTGAAGAGAATGGTTGAACATGATTCTTAGGCTTGACTGGTTTTACTTCTCTACAAGAAATAGTATCATTTTTGACATCAGTGGAAGCCTCTGGTTTATAAGAATTAGTAGCTTTAACAAATTTTACCTCTTTGTTAATATTTGAAGCATCTATTCCCTTATAGCCCAATCCTCGTGTATCACGATGATTTCTACTTGCTTCTAACATTGAGGTTAAATTGTTTGAGCTAACATTGAACTTTTTAAGGTCCAAAATTTCTTCTTCCAAAGTCTTGATTTTATCAAGAGCACTGGCTAGATCAGCCTTAAGGCATTTTTCTCGTGAAGGATATTCACCTTCTTTCTCTTCAAAATTCTTTTGTTGAGAGTTAATCCTTGCATCAAATTCAACAAGTTTTTTTCCAACAAATGTACCTTTTCAAGAGTTGCATCACGTTCTTTCTTAAATAATTCTGTTTGAAAAAGACTAGCACATACTTTGTCATTAAGACTCCGCATTTGTTGTGCGAACTTTTCTTTCAGCAAGTTATGCTCTTCATCGAGATTTTCAAACTTTAAAGTTAAATCTCGTTCTCTTTCAAGTGCTGAAAGAAGTTCATTAGAACAAATAAGAAATTGTTTGCTCAATTCCTTTAGTTCAGATGTTTTTAAACTTGATCTTTCATTAGAAATCTCAAGCATAGAACTCAAAAAATTATCATCATCAAAAAGAGATTTTTCAGAGTCTGAAGCATTGATTGTGAATACAGGGCTTAACATAGTCTCGTCTAGAGAACCTTTATTCTCAGAAGAGCAAGTAGAACCTGATGAAGAAGCCCCTTTTAAACATTTCTTAAAATCAAAACTTCCAACATCTTGTAATACGTTAACTGAGCCTTTCTTTAGTTTTCGCTCTCGCTTAACTTTACTTTGGCTCATGTCTTATAGGTTGGATAGCATCAAACATAGATTGTTAGATCTTTTCGTGTTTGCCTGCTCTGATACCAATTGAAAAGACGAGGGTACCCAAATATACCTTAATCTAAAACTTTTCCACCTATAAGTCCCTTCTCTGAAAGTGATTGTCTATAGACCGATTCGAGACAATACAACTAATCGGTTCACACTTCGTGTGATCGTCTATGGATACGAGATCGAGACAATACAACAACGAAGTATGCTTACTTGATAAATGGTTCGGACTTAACCAAACACAATAGGATTACTATCAAGTAAATAGGAATTAACGTTTGTGTATTTTACTTCTAATTATAATAAAAACAATTATAATTGCGGAAATAGAAAAGTAAAAGACACAACAAGATTTTGTTAATGAGGAAACCGCAAATGCAGAAAAACCCCCGGGACCTTGTCCAGAATTGATTACTCTCAGGATTAAGCCGCTATAAAAAAATCAAACCAACTTCGTATAGTTGAGACCAAGCAACTAAACCTATAGTTCACCTAGTTCTGTCTGTATCCATGCGCTTCCAACTTGTTAATAAGTCACGCACTTAGAACAATTCCTTTGGTTCGTATTCCAAACAGTAAAGGAACAACAAATCTGTTTGGTAACAACTCTTTTCAACCAAGTGATATGAGTTTTACAAAAGGCTTTTCCGTTTATCTCAATAAACTCTTTTGTCAGGTCCTTAGATCTATCCAATAATAACTACCAAAGTAATTGTCCAGATTTTACAATCAATACTTTGAATAACAAAGAATTGAATTGATGCCGATTTACTCAACTAATCAATCAAATCTATCACAAAGATAAACCAATTATATTTGGATCCTCTTTAACCAAAACAAGTATTGTGCACACCAAAGATTATGAACCCAAATCATAAATCTTCTTCGTCTTCAAATCTTCTTAGATCTTCAATAAACACCTGCACACAATCAACTTGAATCTCTTGTGATCAATCACGCAGAGAACGGGTCTGTTAACAATGTATTATCACAAGATGTCTTTAGATCTACAAACAGTCTAAAGATCCCCGTCGAAACTTCAATCTAGTTTGAGTGAATCTTATATCAGAAAAGAAGATTCTCAAGCATAAACAAACTAGGTGCAATCAAAGTTCAACAACCGTTAGTCAATCAAATCAATCGAAAACTAATAATAAACCGCAATTATCTAGTTTCCCACCAACGGTACTAATAGAGCTTCTCAATCCCAAAGAAGTCTTTAAACTGAGCGGCCGTAAGAGATTTCGCCTAATTAGGTTACTTTCCTCTCCGAATAGACGGCTCCACCAGCAACAACACAACTGAGGTAGTTTTTCTGGCTCTTAGGATTAGTTTGCTAGGAATGCAAACTTAAGTATTTATAGACAAGGAAGTTTGGACACCAAGGAATTTCTAAAAATGAATATTCTCAAAGATATGCAGAAAACACAAAATCGGTTTTCATAACTCCTGGAAATGCACTGTCCAAATATTGACCGAAATCCAAATAGAAAAATCTATAATTAGTAAATGCACATTACTAATTATTATTTTCTAAAGATATGCATTTAATTGCTGGAAACTAAATAGCATATAAAAACCAAGAAACCTTAATTAAGAGATTCTCGATTTATTTCGATCCTGGGATTCTCCTTTAGCTATTAAGGAATATCTTTGAACAATTAATGATAAGAGTTACTGCACATGTTCAAAGTATGTCGTCATCTTTACTTTGCAAGTCCTTTTTAATACTTACAATCTTGGAAACGATTTTCCACACTTCTAAACAAGTTTAGAATTGGTTCATCTGACTTCCAAAAACTATGTGATTGATTATCCTATCAAATCACCAATCATGGGTTTCACGGTTCTACCAAAACAAGTTCGGTTCTACCTCCATGTGAGTACTGTGCATAGTCACGCTAGTTACCAAAACTCGGTTGACTAGGTACTAGGATAGGTTCCCCATAACTTATGGTAACTATCTGTATTCGGTTGCACATGTCCATAGGATCGGTTCCCCCAAAACTACAAACTTGTTGCACATGTTCATAGGATCGGTTCCCCCATCTACTAAAAACGTGTTGCACCTCTTACAAGGATCGATTCCCCTCTTGTAAATTTGTTGCACCTCTTACTAGGATCGGTTTCCCAATTGCTGGATAAAAGTTGCTATTTACAAGACATCGATCATACCATCTTGAGTGATTACTTAAGATCGGTTTCACTAATAAAAGTCAGACCAATACATAAGTCATACCTTGTGAATAGTTTTACCAAGATACATAAACAAGTTTATGAGCGGTTATACTAAACACACATATTGGTAATTCAAAATAGATTTGCAATGAATAACAATACCAATAAGCCTAGCGATTTCCCTTTCGATTCACAAAACGAGTTTATGAACTTACTTCCTTTAAACGAATGTAAAACATCGTTTCCTAGGATGAAATCTTCACTCATACCCATTCATAATCACAATAGCATTCATATGATCATGTCGATGTCTTATATACAAAGTTTAATGGTTAAGCAATAAACCTCGTATTGTATTCCTTAATACTATGTCTAACTAGAGTATCATACACAGCTTCGCAGTTATGTTTTCAATATGCACGACTTGAAAGATACGTTAGGGAATGAAACAGTTCAAGTCAAATATTACTAACCTCAAGATGAAGGATGATGTTGTCGTTGTAGCTTCATACTTCTTCACATTCTTCAAGTCTTCATGTAATACTTGTAAGTCTCATATCTTAATATTTTCAATCTAACCTATACGAAGTTTACTCTAGTATATAATCAAACGACTCTTTAAATGAGTTTTGATTCACTAAAATATGACAACCAAACTTGACATACCAACGCTTGGTGGGTTCAACCGAGCTATGCTCTAACACTGCTTTCTTTGCCACTTTATCAGCTGAGAAATTTACCTCTCTAAAGCAATGACTGAACCTAATGGAAGAGATTTTCTTAATGGCTTTTAACCATCTCATCCTAATGAACCAAGGTACTTGATTTTTGGCAAAGTCTGAAATTACAGTTTTAGAATCTGAACTGATGATAATATGTTGTTCACCCCATTCCACTGCCAGCTCTGCTGCACATACAACAGCATAAGTTTCTGCAATATAATTGGTAGAAATACCAATTCTACCAGCCATATCTCCAACCACCTGATATAAATGATTCCTTACAACCACACCAAAACCTGCAGCTCCGGATTGCCAACAGATTCCCCATTACAACAAAAGAGTGTAAATCCAATTTGAGGTGGAATCCAATAACAACTCTTAATGCACTGAAACATGATTTGCCTGCTTTCCAACTTGAAGTATTCAATTATTTGAATATTATAATTCTGACTCCATTGAGTACCCTTCATTCTCAGACCTCCTTATGAAACCATCTTCATTATTCTTTTCTTAAATTGCTGGATATTTGGATTGACTTCCTCAAAAAAAAAATGTTTTTTTGGAACCATAATTCTTTGATAACAGAACAAGCAGCTGTAATCCAAGCTTCTTTTATAACAGGGCTTTTATTTTTTGAGTTGCTCCAATTATTATCAAAATACTTTGGTGGACAAACTTCAAAAATATTGCAGAGCCAACTCCAAATTTCTACACTAAAAGAGCAATACCATAGTAAATGATTCATGCTATCTTGGTCTTTTTCACAAACACAACACCTTGATGCTAAGTCATATCCCCTATCAATCATGACTGTGTCATCTACATAAACTCCCTTAAGGATTTTCCAAATGTTACCTGCTATACTGGGATGAAGATATATATTCCATATGTATTTATGGCAGTGCATTTCTGGTTCTTTATGTCTTAAAATAGAGATATCAGAGGATGTTGTGAAAGTACCTTGTGGATTACTAGTCCATATCAGTAAGTCTTACCCCTCTCCCTGTTCTGGCAAATTTTGAGCATTCAAAAGATGTTGCATTTCAGTTGGCACATTCCACCTGTTGTTTTGTATAAGATTTGCTACTTTCATTTGCAGGTTCTTCTTAACATATGAGTTAAATTCAGTTTTGAGAATTAGTGAAGTATCTACAGCCCAGATATCATTCCATACTGAAATCCTTTGACTATTACCAACACACCATTTAATGTTATCTTTTAACACTTCCCAAGCCCATTTTAATCCTGGCCAAATAGAAGACTGCTTCCAATCACTACTCCATTGCCCTTTTCTGTTTTTTGAATTTTTCCTTAATGAACATAGCCTAATCATCCTCTGAATTTATTATTCTCCACATCATTTTCATGAGAAGAGCTCTGTTGATGACCTCCAGTCTTTGTATACCCAATCCTCCTTCACTATATGGAGTACAAACTTTCTTCAAAACAGAATTGTGTATTTCCTGGTTTCTCCATCACCTGACCATTGAAAATTTCTTATAATTCTCTCACAAATTTTAGTCACTGAAGCAGGCCATTTATAGATTGCCATATTGTAAATTGGTATGCTATTCAATACTGATTTAATTAGTACTAATATGTCCTGGAATGATAAAAGCCTTCCCTTCCAAGCTGCTAACTTTTTTTGCATTAACTCCACCATTGGCTACACTAAACTGACTTTAACTCTGGCAGAAGCAAGGATTACTCCTAGGTATTTATCAGCGAAAGTGCGCAACTCCATATGTATAATTTCCTTAATTTGGTGTTTCCTTAACAATGTAGTTCCATCAACAAACAGTTTCCTCTTAGTCTTGTTTATTATTTGACCTGAGCCCCTTTGATAGTCTTCCAGCAGCTTAGAAAGATGCTCAACACTTCTTTTAGCTCTATTGCAAAATAGAAAAACATCATCAGCAAAAAACAAGTGGGTTGGATGAACTCCTTTTCTTATAACCATTGGGCTTATCAATTTCTCTTACACCATTTTAAGAATACATCTACTCAAGACATCCTCCATAAGCACAAAAAGAGTTGGAGTTAATGGATCTCCTCTTCTCAAACCCCTCCCAACAGAGAAAAAACCATGTGGACCTCCATTTATTGATACAGATATCTTTGCAGATTCAAAAAGTATCTTCAACCATTGACACCAAGAGTTGGAGAAGCCATACCTGCTTAGCACTTGAAGTAAGAACTCCAAAATTACAGAGTCATAAGCCTGGGATATGTCAAGCTTCACTCCAACATTTCCTCCTCTTCTTGTCTTTTTCATTTCATTAACCATCTCTGAAGCCAATAAAATTTGATCTTGGATACTTCTACCTTTAATGTAAGCTGACTGCTGAGGTGTTATTATCTTTGCCATAATAGTACTCATTCTTGTATTGATGATTTTTGTAAATATTTTGAAACTTACATTACCTAGATCAATTGGTCTAAACTGATTTGGGTTCTTTGCTCCATCAACCTTAGGAATGAGAACTAAATTTTTTGAATTAAGACCTTTTGGAATGAATTTTCTAGACCAGCAGTATTGGATAGCTTGGATAATATCATGTTGTATAATCTCCCAACAAGCTTTATAAAATGCTCCAGATAATCCATCTGGACCTGGAGAACTATCAGAATCCATGCTAAATACTATTTATTTGATTTCTTCTGCACTAGGAACTGCATCTAGCATTTGTTTATCTTCTTCATCAATTACTTTTGGGATAACATCCAGTAGGTAATCCACTTTCTCCACTTCCTTATATTTAAATTTCTGCTCATAATGGTTAACCAGAATTTCAGCAATTTTTTCTTGGTTTGAAGTGATATATCTATTGGCATCTTGAAGTTCACTTATGAAGTTTTTTGCTTGTCTTATCTTCAAGTTAGCATGGAAAAATCCTGTATTTGAAGAACCTTCCTTAATCCATTTTATTCTTGTTTTGTCCTTCATCATAGTACTTAACTGAATCTCTTTTGAATTATAGGTATTCTGAGCTTGCACTAAATTGTTCAAGGCCTCAATATCAGCTGGATTACTATCAGAAATGAGCATAACTTATTGCACTTGTTCTTCAGCTTCTTTGATTTGTACATTAACATTTCCAAATACTCTCCAGTTCCACTCCTTTATAATAGTTTTTAACCTTTTTAATTTATATTGGAATATGTAAGCTGGTTCTCCAAAAACTTCTTCATACCATCTCTGTGAAACAACTTCCATGAAATTTGGATGATCCAACCGCATCTTATTGAATTTAAAAGGAATGTTTGTTGGCTTAGGGATATTGGCATTACCTCCCTGCAAAGGTGCATGATCAGAAGCTATCCTGAGACCCACTTTGTATCCCCAGTCTGCAAATTTCTGAAACCATAAATGATTAAAAACTGCTCTATCTAAATGACAGAGAATTCTGTTACTACCCTGTTGACAATTAGACCAAGAATGAGTTATTCCTGATTTCGGAGCTTGCATAAGTTCACAATTGTTAAGACAGGTATTGAATCCTTGCATTGATCTTCTGTTAGGATTTCTCCCACCAACTTTTTCATCTGATGAAATAATAGAGTTGAAATCACCAATTTCTAACCAAGTCTTCTTTAATTCACTAATTGCTTCCATTTCTGCCCATAAAAATCTTCTCTGAGTGACCCCTACATGTGCATGAATACCAGAAATAAGAACTTCTCCAATGTTGATAGTGATCATCTGACTTGACATAGAAACCACAGAAGGAGTGGGAAGAGCTTTATTCCAAAAGACCCAAATGTTGCCCTTTTTATTATTAACTGAATTATGAATTACCATATTCTGTATTCCTGCCAGATTTAACTTATTACAAAAGAATGAAGTGCACACAACTTTTGGTTCTTCCACAAAAACTATTGAAGATTGAAATTGATTTATTAATGACCACAATTTATTCTGAGCCCTAGCTCTTATAAGGCCCCTTATATTCCAAAAAAGAACTTTCATTGTTGAGATTGGAGGTTTGTATTACCTCATTTCCATTGATTTTTTCTAAAATTATATTTACTAGGAAGTTGTTGATTATTTACCTTAGAACCACCAATACTTTGTTCATTTGAAGCTGAACTTGTTTTAGTTGCTGCTGGTTTTTGTATGATCCTAGACCATGAAGTAGATGGTATCCTTTCTTCTGAGACTGAGCCATCTTTACCATTGATATATTTAATAACACTTTTCTCCACTGTATTATCTTCTACTATTTGTAATACTTTTGCAGGATCAAGCTCCTGATTTCCAGTCACCTCAATAATGTTTTCTTCTTCATTATGCAAAGAACCAAATATCCCTGAAGTTATTTTAACTAAATCATTAGTCTTCTGAATTGTATGTATTTGTTGATAGATTTTAGTCACTGGTGTTTCGTAAATATCAAACTTCTCTAATGCAGAGGACGATCTACCAGCTGGTAGAGCACTTGTTCCTGCACCATTATCAGACTTCTTAGCAGATGTATTCACACTAACTTTTGGAGTAACAATCTCTTGTAGTTTTTTAACATCTGTTGATGTATTCACACCAACTTTTGGAGTAACTTGTTGTTTGCCAGCCTCTGTTGATGATTCTTTTGGAGCTCTACATTCTGATTGCAGATGACCAATGATTTTGCAGTTGTGACAGAACTTTAGTAGCTTAGTTAATATTACACTTTGCATAAAACCTCCAAACTTTGTCTTAATCCATAGTTTATTTGGAACCTTCTTTGCTAAATCAATATTAATCAAAATCCCTGCATAATAACCATTCTTCATCAATTTTGATAGGTTCTCCTAAAGCCCTTCAAATAGTAGAAAGAGTTTTCTCATCCCAGAATTCCAGACTCAGACCAGGAAGATGAACCCAAATCATTGCTGATAAAGTTCTGTGATTTTCTGGTCGAAAATTCGGTATCCAATTTCGAATCCACAAAGTTTGATTAAAAACTTCCCAATTTCCTGCTTTGATGTAGTTCTTGTCATAATCATTATCTAGCTTAATGGTAAAGAAGTCCTTTCCTAATGGAATCAGTTTACATTGTCCCTTCAATTTCCATTGGTTTTTCAAATTTGAAACAGCATCAGCAAATTTAATTCGAAGCAAATCAAGACGACCAATAAGAGAAAACTTCCAAATAGCACATCGTTCATCAGTATCAGAAATTAAATCGATCGATGGACTTTCTATAGGAGAATGAATTAAGTCAACCACAGATGGATCCATTTCTAGATCCAACTTATTTTCCATGAAAATTATGAGATAACACTTTGAATTTAACACTAAGAAGTACCTGAAGAAGATTTTAAACACCAATCATGAGATCTTTGTGAGAAAATCACCTGAATTAATGATGTTAACCGTTGAAAACGAAGAAGTAAGTGAAGTTTTTGAGACTGAGTTCGTCGCCGATTCACATAGCGCAACTCGTCGCCGATTCGACCAAACAGCTTATCTAGTATTTTTTTACGGTCTATCGAGCATTATTTTGTCTTTTCAGAAGAATTTGAGTTTGACTGAAACTCTTAACTTTGCTTGAAAGGCCGGTATTTGGAAATATTAAAATAATATTATTTCAATATTTTTATGGTAGAAAGTCATAATGGTTGCAAGACCACTTGCTTTGAAAACCATATGGTCCATGGAGTAAGATTTGAAAAGATACGGAAATAAAGAGTTCTGATCAAAAGATGAAATCTTGAAAGAGAAAACCTAAGAGTAATAAAATAATATTACAATAATAAAAAGGAAAAGGAAAAGACGGTGGGGACCGGCCGAAACTGGCGGCATGGCCGGCTTGCGGGGCGTGTGGGTCCCACCTGTGCAGTTCTATTATTTTATTATTATTCTCTCGCTTCCCTTTCCTTATTTAATTAAACTTTCATATCTTGTTAATTCATGCTTTTGGATGCTTTTTGGACCTTTATTACTAAATACACCCATGCCTTTTACTCGAGACTTACTCAGTGGCGGCCCCTTTTGTCCGAAAGGTGAACAATTCATTATTAATCCATGGAATTTAGCTGAGGAAAGCCATGAATTGAAGTAGATGAATATTAGGGTAAATTAGTAATTTTCCTAGGAATTCATCCGATGAATACAACACAAAGTTAAACTAATTAAATGTTTTATACTAGCAGAAAACATGTCTAGGGCATTTAATTAACTCAGATATATGAGATAATAACATCATATTTGTTATGAATATTATTCTAGGATGATTTCTTGCAGCACCAGAGACATCTTTCAAATTAATTCCGAACATTAAAAGGAATACTTGTTGCGTGTCGTAGGTGCAATCAAATTAGTAATCTTAAATCCACTAAATCATAAATAATATAATGGAAGTCAATTTCATTCCCACAAAGAGCAGTGAGATTCAGTTGTTCAAAAGGTCAGAAAGGGGGGTTTGGTTTTAGATTTCAAAGTAAGTAAACAAAGTAATTAAAAGGTTAAGTTGTTAGCAATAGAGAGAGATGATCGAGGAATCTTTCTTCGTTACTAAATATCAAAGTAGTATATCCATCCATTCATCATTAATCATAGATCATCATTAACCGTAAGATAACAAGTACGCTTAGTTATCTCCAAAATTCCTTTAGTCACTGGACAACAGGTACGCTTTGTCGCCCGATTCTATCCGTCTGTGGTACGTATGATCTCTATACCTTGGTAGCGATTATTATAGAAGCGGAATTCAAAATAATAATAGACAGAAACTTAGAAAACATAACACAAGTACTAATTCTAAGAAATATATCTTCTCTAGATTATGAACAAGAAAACGATTTACAATTCTATCTTTGTTACGCTCACAATCTCTCTAAACAGTAGTTAAACCTAAACTGTTTGCTAAAGCTTTCCTTTTATAATAACACAAGTATTTGCCTCCAAGCTTTCTCTAGGTCTCTAGTTAACAACAAAACCTCTCTATTTATAGACTTTTATCGTACTCAGCCGACAAGGTCTTCTATTAGGAATTTATTTCCTAAACTAAGAGTGTTGCCTAAAACAAAACTCTTCCTAACAAGGAAATCTGCCCAAATAAGGTTTCCTCCCTAATTTAGGATTCTTCCCTCAACTTAGCTTGAGGTTTACTAAGTCCCTAAGATCGTAGGGATACACCTGTATCATGGGTCCCCCTTTTAAGAACTTGAACTCCTGTGAAAGTTAAAAATAAAGGTTAGGGGACTCAAGAGTTCATTTTTCCTTGTGAAACCACTTAGCCTTGCTGGGAACTTGACCTTTACATCCAATTAGAAAAGCTTCTTTTTCTCCTTGTCGTGTTTTGGTCACTCTTCGCTCCAATATGCAGTCTTTCTTGAGTGTCCTCTTTATCAAACCATAAGTCTTCTACTCGTGGTAAGATCATAGTGTCATCTCCGTCATCATCTAGTAATGGTGGTTCAAACAACTTCAAGTATTCGGCATTTATAACCGAGTACATTCCTAGATAAGCTGGTAAATCTAGACGAAAGGCATTGTCACCAATCTGATCGAGAATACGAAATGGTCCAGATCTCAATGGCTTCAAATTCTTACCTTCCCCCTTCGGTCGTTCCTTACCTAATTTTATCCATACCAAGTCACCAATACCGAAATCACACGGCACAAGATGCTTGTCATGTTTTGCTTTGTATTTGGCTTGTGACTTCTTTAATTGTGCTTCAACAGTTGCGTGAATCTGAGACATATTCTCCAAGAACTTTTGTGCCTTTTTTCATTCACTTCCTTCCTACCCCCCACCCCATTGAGGTGTCACTATAAAATACTAGATCGAAAGGGCTAGGTGGTAAGTAACCATAGCACGTTTCGAAAGGAGATTTTCCCGAAGAACTGTGAACTGCTCTATTGAAAGCAAACTGTAGATATGGTAAACTCTCATCCCAAGTTTTAGGATGCTTGGAATTATATCCCCTTAACATGTGAACCATAGTCCTGTTGGCCACTTCTGTCTGTCCGTCTATCTGTGGATGAAAATATGTACTATTCTTCAACGTAGTGTCCATCATCTTCCATAAGGAATCTCAAAAATGACTAAGGAATCGACTATCCCTATCAGAAATAATCGAAGTAGGTAAACCAAAATGCTTCCACACATGCTCAAAGAAGAGCTTTGCTGCACCGACTCCTGTTACCGTCTTTGTATATAGAATTAATGCAATCATCTTGCTCAATCGGTCGACCACAACAAACAAGTAATCGTAACCATACTTGGTCTTCGGTAACCTACCAAGAAAATCCATAGAAATACTCTCCCAAAGACTTGATGGTACTGGTACTGGTAGATATAACCCATGTTTCCTGTTGGAAGGTTTAGATGTGCTGCACAACTTACACCCTCTAACCAACTTAGCCACATCATCTTGCATTTTTGGCCAAAAGACATAACGACGAAGGTTAAGAAGAGTTTTATTCATCCCAAAGTGTCCAACAACTCGAGATGTGTGTGCTTTTCTCAACCATTGTAAACGATCGCCATCTTCTGGAATGCAAATTAACTAACCCTTGTATAACAATCCATCTCGGAGGTCAAACTCGCCTTTCAAACCACTCTTTACACCTTCTAACACCTTCTTGAAGTTTTTGCTAGATGCGTATAACTCTGCATAATCTAGAGGAACAATCGGTTGAATTCTCATGGTCACCATTAATGCTCGGACTGGTGGACGAGACAACATATCTGCCAACTTGTTTGTTACTCCCTTCTTGTACTTAATGAGAATGCTAAAAGTCATCAAGTATGACATCCACTTCATGTGTCGGGCTTGTTGTAGTTTCGTCTGTGCGTGTAGATACTCCAATGGTTTGTGATATGAATGTGCCACTATTTCTTTACCTAAGAGATACACTCGCCAATGCTTGATACATTTATATAAAGCATAAAATTATTTGTCATAAGGTGCGTAGTTCTTAATAACACCTGAAAATAATTCTGAATGGTACTCTACTGGTTTACCATCTTGCAACAATACTCCTCCCAATGCATAGTTAGAAACGTCGGTCTCAACTTCAAAAGTACGCTGTAAGTTAGGCAATGCTAACACCGGTGCTTCTGAAATCTTCCTTTTTAGTAACTGAAAAGCGTCTTCATGGGTTTGCTGCCATTCAAACTTTGCCTTAGCTCCCGTCAACCCATGTAATAGTCCTATAATAGTCGACAAATGCCGGATAAACTTACGCAAATATGTGCAAGCCCCTAAGAAACTCCTGATTTCAGTTACAGTATTAGGTCTAGGCCACTTAGTGATCACTTCAACCTTCCTTGGATCAATCTTCCGTTGTCCACCACCAACAATGAATCCGAGATACACCAACTCCTCATTTCCAAACTCACACTTTTTTCTGTTCAACTTCAGCTGGCCTTCATGTAACACTTTAAACGCCTTCTCAACGTGAATGAGATGCTCCTCCCAAGTTCTGTTGTATATAAGGATATCATCCAAGTAAACAATCACAAAATCTTCTATAAAAGGGCGTAATAAATCATTCATCAAACGCATAAACGTCGATGGAGCGTTACACAAACCAAAAGGAATCACCAACCATTCGAACAAGCTTTGTTTGGTTTTGAAAGTAGTCTTCCGTGTATCATCTTCTCGGACTCTCACTTGGTGGTATCCGGATTTGAAATCTAACTTTGTAAAGACTCGAGCTTTTTCTAACTGATCCATCATGTCGTCTATCCTAGGTAGAGGGTAACGATTCTTGATAGTGATCTTGGTCAATGCTTTATAATCAATACACATACGCCATCCTCCATCTTTCTTTTGTACCAACAATACCGCTGATCCATGATGAGTGCTAAATATTGAATATTTCTACACCTTTTTATTGGTAATTATCTCATCTTTTGTGCTTCAAAATCATATATTATCCCAAATTCTGTATTTTCATTGTTTTCACGAATAAATACTTTTACTAATTAACTTTGTGTTTTCAGGTACTAAATAAAGCTTGGATGAATAGAGATGCCAAAAGAACAGAGAGTTGGTGACGATGGTAGAGAGACAACAAAGACTCCCGCTAGAAGGCAGTGAAGAATGTCTTTTTCACCTCATCCGCAAGTGAAGAATGTTGCTTTCACGTCTCATGACTAGAAGTGGGCTTGAGATATTAGCTTTGAATAAAACATGAGCGCAGAAGAGATAAGAACCAAGACCCAATCCAGATTCCAGTCCGAGCCGTCGGATTCGGTTTAGCTTCTAAGCATCCAATGGCATCTCCACCCGAGACATCAACAATTGAAGTATCCGCCCAACACCCTAGATCCTAACATTATTCCCCTCATCAAACAGAAAGCCAAACACCCCCTTCACGCCATTTTCATCTTCTCCACCCTCTGCAATGCCATCATCTCACCTTCACCTCCATCCCTCCATCAGTCACTTCCATCCCCGACCACCTCTGAGCTCAGCCACTCTATCAGCCACCCTATGCAATTAGACTCTTAATCTATATCTCTCTCAATCTTATCTTTTCTCTTGTCAAGAACAGTAACCCTAGAAGCTATGGTTGAGAGAGATAAGATTAAGGGTAGCTTCAATATCTGGAGAACTTCAAATCAAAGAGTTGCAGAGATGAATTACAGAAGGGGTTTGTCAGAAAACGCGTTTTGAGTGAGTGGTTGTTTTCTAATTATCAAATTCTAGTGTTTGAGAGGAAAATTGGGTATAAATGGGGTTCTCTGTAAATTATGTAATCATCCGAATTTAGATGGATCAAATAGTTATCTTAATACAATTGTGTTTTAATCATCTTCAGTATGTTCTAATTTCATTTGCTAGGGTTTAGATGAAACCCTTAATCATATGTTGAGATAATTCATGTTCATGTTGTTGTTCTTGTTGTGCTTAAAATGAATTAGGAATGATAGTTAGCTATTTGATCAAATGAACCCGTGATCAGTTGTACTGTAAGAAGACAGCTTATACTAGGGGTGAGTTAGTGAGATTAGTTGATAAATCATCCATTGTAGTTTTCCCTGAAAAGGAACAAAAACATAATTTGAATAAGTATTGCCTTAGTATAGGATTAGGAGGTGGATTCAATCACCCTAGTACTCCTCAGCCAATTTTTCACAATCTTTCTACTGCACTTTTACTTTACAATCTGTTTACTGTTATAATATATGCAATCATCTTGTCGTATCGACACATAACAAACCCTTTTTGTTACTACACATTTGAATCAGTTTAGTGAGACTTTGGAATCCATTCTACACCCACCTTGTCTCTGTGGGATCGACCTGTATTTGCTCTGTCTACAATAGACGTTGTGCACTTACAGTTAGACATAGTCGTAGGCTTGTTTACAGACCTACCAAGTTTTTGGCGCCGCTGCCGTGAACTCGGTAGCGGTGTAGTGATCTAAAGTTTCTCTTTACTCAGTCTTGTAAATATTTGTTCAAATCATACTTGTTTTCCAGTCATTGTTAGTATAACTAAGTTATTTAGTCTTTGTTTCTACCTGCTGTAGCTTTGTAGCTTTCATTACTATAATCCTTTCAACCCTCTCATAACCTGTTAGTTTTTGTGTAGTTAACTTTTGTTTTCTTTTTAATTTTAATAGTCTGCATCTTCTAGTAGAATTGTCAGCATTCTGTAATATATCAAGTATCTCTGCCTACAACACTTCCTTGTTCTCCTTTTCTTTTTTGGAACTTGTCTATACTTGCAGTGCTGTCTTGTCATAAGCTGTAAAACTTCAGTTAATACCTCAGTACAGTTCACATAAGTTGTCCTGGAATTCTAAAGTTGTTAACTAGCAATGATAAACGACTACTGTCCTTGTTTTTTTGTTTTATCTGCACAATTCTGGGAACTGATGACTCCTTTCTAGTAGCCAGGTACTTGTGAAGATGAGAAGCAAACCAAGGAAAAGAAGAGAGGAGCAACAGAACGTGGTTAGCGTGCCTAAACCCGGTTTATACCGGTGGTATCATTCTCGAGCCTTTTCTCTGATAAATTTCCAAAATTGCCTGTTGAAACTATAGACTCATTGTTCAGCAGTGAATCCCTGAACTTTTGATGATTCTGTCTTGAATGATTTGCCTTGTTTACTTGGTAAACTAGTTGCCTGCTGAGCATTATTCAACTCATGCGGTTTTTGGTTCGTGTGAGCATGATTCTGTGAATTTTAAATAACATTTTTACCCGTAAAATTTGTTATTTGCTGTTGATCTCTTAAAATCTCGTCAGAAACTGTGCATTCGTCCCTGAAACTGATTGTCATGTTCATAAAGCATTAATCTGTGATATACCTTGACTTTCTGTTGAACTAGTCGCCTTGATACCTTTGTGCATGAATCTGTGATACTTGAGTAGCATGTTGACCTGCTGAATCTGTTGAGTTATGTGTGCCATCTAATTTCTGCAACACACTGTGTGTGTGTGTATGCATCCGTTGAGTTGTTACCATTGTTTCCTGGAATTTCAAATTGCTTGGTTATCTGAGTGCTGTAACATGATTAATGTGTTATCTAGGCTATGATTGTGTACTTTAGAGACCAAACTAATCGCTTAGTCATAATTAGCCAAGAGGATATTATTGATATTCCCAGTTCTGAAGTAGACATCCCTAACCAATCTGAAACAATGGGTGAAGAACTGAACCAGGACCGTAGTATCAAGGAGTACATGTACCCAACTAGGGCAAGCCATCCCTCGTGCATTGTTTTACTAGCTGATGCTAGACAGTTTGAACTGAAAGCAAGTGATGTGAGTTTTAATTGTAGTAAAAATAGTGGTGAAAAGGTTCGATGCTCGAACTTGTGAAGGATTCTTTTAGACTCAAATTAACTAAAATAAAATTGTATCAAATTATAAAAAAGACACCGAGACTTTGGATTCCACCATTGACCAATTATTTGATAAATTCTAATCAATATTCATGCAATATTTTTCTTTAAGTTGACTCTAATATTTGCCTCTAATTTGGTTCTTGAAGTAATAATTGTAAGCACGAAGCATGAAACATCAAAAGTATTAAAACCAAGCATGTCCCATCAAAACACTTCACAACTACTCAATAAAAACCAATTTTTCTTTTAAGTTCTATGCAAAAAATTATGTAAAATAATTGCAATAAATAATAAAAATAGAATTATACCACTTTTCATGGAACAATAGCTTCCTCCGTCGCCTCGGCTAAGGGGTTTAGCTCCTCATATTAATCTCTTGCTCAAAATACATCTTTGGTGTTCAAAAGTTGATTAAAAGAGTGAAAAGTTCTAAACAGCGGGTTCTGTAACTAATATAATTGTTACAGAACCTATTTCTACAGAGAAACCGTTGCGAACTGAAGATAACTGTTGGAAAAATTGTTACAAAAGGTTTAAAATTTGAAAGTTACGGTCACAGAATCTGCGACTTTCTTTTTCTGCTGTTTATGTTCTTCGTCTTCTCCGGCACAGTTTGCACCAGCAGAAACGTGTTTTCTTCCAATGATTTTTCTAGCTTCTCTCAGGCTCTAAACTTCCCCTAACTTCTTCCTCTCCTTCCTAGGACTCTAACCAACCCTTTTATACATAGTAGAGCAAAGAAAATTCGAGAATAACTTTGGTTTTTTCCTCCACAGCACGTTACGTTATTTCCCTTTTGATTTCTGTTTCACGTGTACTCTGTCAATCAAAGCTGTCCAAACTCCTCCCTTGATAGAAACAAGTCTTTAAGAAGAGTTTCCTTCCCCTTCTTCACGTAAGTTTTCCAAAAATAAACCAAGAAACTTGCCCAAAATAAACCGTGATATTTTTGGCAAGTTTTCGCTTCCAATTCGAGTTCTAGCCACTTTGGATCCATTCCAACACCCTTACCTTGCCTGTTAGGTCCATAGGAACAAACCCAATCAAATTCAACCCTTTAATCTCCCTAAAAATCGATCAAAAATCCATCCACAAAATCGTCTGTTTTCTGAAAATTTTCCCGCCATTTTTCTGTTTTTGAAAACGTGAAGAAATGTGACCTCCCCCTATCCAGACCCGGTCTGTACTTAGCAGCTGCTTGGAAATGGGTTACCCCTTATCCAAAATGAGAGTCCGAATAGCAAATGTCCTCCCAGGAGCCTTTAACAACTTTTCGAGCCAATTTTTCCGCAAAAGCCTATTTTTCCAAAAACACCTACAAGGGATAAAATACCAAAATTAGTACAAAAATGGGTACTAACACTATACATAAAAGAGATGAAAATAGACACATAAATGCGTCTATCAGCAAGCACAATTCATATGTTTACCGTGTTTAGAGGGGTTGATGCTGAAAACCCTTACCACCATGTAAGAGATTTTGAAGATATCTGTGGGACTCTGCTTTTTAACCAAATGCCGGAAGAGTCCAAACTGAGACTGTTTCCTTTCTCTTTGAAAGAAAAAGCCAAGTCTTGGCTGCATGCCCTACAACCACAGTCCATTAGAACATGGGATGATCTTACAAAAGAATTTTTCAAAAAGTTTTTCCCTAACCATAAGATTGCGACAATTCGTCAAAGTCTGAATAGTTTTGTGCAATTAGAAGGTGAGACCTTGGCAAAATATCTGGAAAGGTTTAATGAATTATTTCTCCAATGTCCTCACCATGGTTTTGAAAAATGGAGACTTGTGCAAATTTTGTATGAAGGATTAGATGTCAGTACCCGAACCACAGATGAGTCAATGTGCAATGGTGCATTTATTGACAAAAGTGCTAATGAGGCTTGGACTTTCTTAATTAAAGTCGCTGAGAAGACGCAGCAATGGGAGTCCATCCGTGAACCCAAAAATACCGCTCATGTAGCTAATGTCTATAGAATCGAGTCCGATTTTGAAGAAAAAGCAAATGTTGCATCCTTGGCTAGGAGAGTAGAAGCGCTAGAGTTGCATAAGAATGTGAAAACTACTGCCCCTACTCTCCGTGACCAAATTGAAATGGCCACTTGTACCGCATGCCACAATTTAGACCACCTAGTGGATAGTTGTCCAGACCTACAAGCATTTCATGAGTCTAAACTTGAGCAGGCTAATGCTTTGTATCATAAGCAAGAGAACAATCCTTATTCTCAGACCTACAACCAAGGGTGGAGGAATCACCCTAACTTTTCATGGTCTAAAGGGCCCGTACAAGGGGGTACAACGAGTAATAACCAAGGATATTCATATCCTAGAAACCCCCAAGTGCAGTCACACACACAGTACCATGTAGAGAAAAGGCCTAGCTTTGATGATGATGCAAACCAAATGAATCAAAATCTTTTGCAATATCAGAAGTTAAATGACCAGAGGTTTGCGAGTTTAGAACTCAAATTGGGCCAAATCTGTTATGCACTGAATGAGAGAGAAAAAGGTAAACTCCCTAGTCAACCTCAACAAATTCAGAAAAGCACATTTCAGGCAAGCACCTCAACTTGTAATGAAACCTCACGTGATCATGTGAATGTTGTCACTACTCTTTGCAATGGTAAAGTTGTTGAGAACAATGTAGGTTTACCACAGTAAAATGAGTCTAAATCAGACTCACAATTGCACACAACACCACAGAAAACATCTAGTGTAGAAAAATAATATGAGCAAGATAGTGACTCTAAGAATTCTACTGATGTTAATGTTTCTATACCATCTTATGTGCCTGTTGCTCCATTCCCACAAAGGTTGGTGCAGCAAAAAGGGGGTAACCAGTACAACGAGATATTGGAAATATTCAAATGAGTAAACATAAATATTCCATTTCTCGAAGCAATCAGGCACATACCCACCTATGCTAAGTTTTTGAAAGATCTTTGCACACAAAAGAGAAAGCTCCATGTACACAAACGTGCTTTACTCACTGAACAGGTAAGTTCCATAATTCATAGGAAGATCCCAACTAAGGTTAGGGACCCAGGTTGTCCAACAATCTCGTGCACCATAGGCGACCATGTGGTCGAAAAAGCTTTACTAGACTTAGGAGCAAGTGTCAATATATTACCATACTCTGTGTATGTGCAGTTAGGATTTGGGGAGCTGAAACACACTCCTGTTATGCTACAATTAGCGGACAGATTTGTGAAAATCCCTCGTGGTATTGTCGAAGATGTGTTAATCAAGGTTCATAAATTTTTATTTCCTGTGGACTTCATTGTGTTCGATACTCAACCTGTGCAAAACCCAAATAATCACATTCCTGTCATTTTAGGACGTCCTTTCTTGGCAACGTCCAATGCTATCATAAATTGTCGTAATGGAGTGTTGAAATTGTCTATTGGTAACATGACTATAAAACTGATTTTTTTTTAACATTAGTCAACAACCCATAGATTGTGATAATAATGAATTGCATGAGATTAACATGACTGAGAGTCTGATTGAAGACTCATTGCCCGATATCTTATCTGTGGACCCTTTGCAAGCATGTTTAGATAACTTTGACTTAGATCTCTTTGATTCTGAGTACATTAGTGAAGTACACTCTTTGCTTGAATCTGTACCACCCATGGACATTGCTAAATGGCAGACTGCAGTGGAACCACTTCCACTATCTGATTCCAAATTTGCCACATCTCTTGTCGAACCACCTAAGCTTGAATTGAAACCATTGCCTGATACTTATCAAAATATGCTTTCTTAGGCTCTTCTGATACTTTTCCTGTTATTATTGCATCATGTTTAGACACAGAACATGAAAGCAAACTTTTAGAAGTTCTTAAAGAACATAAAGAGGCCTTAGGTTGGACCATCTCAGACCTTAAAGGTATAAGTCCCACAATTTGCATGCATCACATAAATCTTGAAGAAAATACTAAGCCATCTAGGGAAATGCAAAGGAGACTTAACCCCAACATGAGAGATGTTGTTAAAGGTAAGACTCTGAAACTGCTTGATGCGGGTATCATATACCCAATTCCATTTAGCCAGTGGGTCAGTCTCATTCAAGTTGTACCCAAAAAGTCTAGCATTACCGTAGTTCAAAATAAAATGAATGAGCCAGTCCCCACTCGTGTAACCACAGGGTGGCGAGTTTGTATTGACTATAGGAAATTGAACACAGTAACAAAGAAAGAGCACTTCCCCTTCCCTTCATTGACCAAATGCTAGAAAGGTTGTCAAGACATAGTCACTATTGTTTCTTAGATGGATATTCGAGTTATAACCAGATTCATATATTACCCGAAGATCAACCAAATACCACATTTACTTGTCCTTATGGTATATTTGCTTATCGTCGTATGCCTTTTGGGTTGTGTAATGCACCCGCTATTTTTCAATGATGCATGATGAGCATTTTTTCCGACATGGTAGATAAATTTCTTGAAATTTTCATGGATGATTTTTCTATCTTTGGGTATTCATGGATGTCATTTCATGGTTAACTCAGGCATCGTTCTAGGGCATATTATTTCTGAAAAAGACATAGAAGTAGATAAAGCCAAAGTTGATCTCATTCAACACTTGCCTCAACCCCGCTCTGTGAGGGAGATAAGGTCATTCTTGGGCCATGCCGGTTTTGACCGGCGATTCATCAAAGACTTTAGTAAAATTTCAAGACCCTTGTGTAGTCTTCTTGCAAAAGATGTTGCGTTTGTCTTTGATGATGCTTGCAAGGAAGCATGGGAGAAATTGAAAGCTCTTTTCACATCTTCCCCTATAGTCAGACCACCCGACTGGACTTTACCATTTGAAATTATGTGTGATGCGTCTGACTATGTTGTAGGAGCTGTTTTAGGCCAGCGAGTGGACAAACTCCCTTATGTGATCTACTATGCTAGTACAACATTTAATGATGCTCAACTAAATTATTCAACAACTGAGAAAGAATTACTAGCTGTTGTGTTTGCCTTGGATAAGTTTCGATCCTATTTGATAGGGTCTAAAGTTATAATATATTCTAACCATGCTGCATTGAAATACCTCTTGTCTAAAAAATATGCTAAAGCTCGTCTTATCCAATGGATATTGTTATTGCAAGAGTTTAATCTCGAAATTCGAGATAAGAAAGGGTCTGAAAATATTGTTGCTGATCACTTGTCTAGGTTGAATGTTGAATCTGTTGATGAGTTTTTTCTTATTAGAGAATCATTCCCTGACGAACAATTGATGCTTGTATCTGAAATGCCTTGGTTTGCTGATATTGTTAACTACCTTGGTACTGGTAGAATGCCCTTGCATTGGCCTAAACAAGACTGTTCTAAATTCTTGGCCGAAGTGAAATATTTCTTTTGGGATGACCCATACTTGTTTAAATACTGCCCTGACCAACTCATTAGGAGATGTGTCCTGAATTCTTAACAAAGAGATGTCATCTCTTTCTGTCATGACCATGCATGTGAAGACCATTTTAGTGCCAAGAAAACTGCTGCAAAGATCTTGCAGAGTGGTTTCTATTGGCCATCATTGTTCAAAAATAGTCATGCATACTGTGTTGCTTGTGACCGATGCCATAAATTAGGAAGTATCTCAAGAAGAAACATGATGCCCTTACAACCTATTTTGATTGTTGAATTGTTTGTTGTATGTGGTATTGATTTCATGGGTCCATTTCCTAACTCTGAAGGTAAGTTATACATTCTTGTTGCTGTTGATTATGTCTCTAAGTGGGTAGAAGCCATTGCCTCCAAAACAAATGACCATAAAGTAGTTCTTTCTTTTCTTAAAGAAAACATTTTCTCTCGTTTTGGAACACCTAGAGCAATAATCAGTTATGGTGGTACTCATTTTTGCAATAGACCTTTTGAATCACTTATGCGCAAGTATGGAATCACTCATAAGGTAGCAACACCATACCATCCTAAGACCAGTGGCCAAGAAGAAGTTTCTAATAGGGAAATTAAGCATATTCTTGAAAAGACTGTTAATCCTACTAGGAAAGATTGGTCTTTACGTTTAAATGATGCTTTGTGGGCCTATAGAACTGCATACAAAACTCCTATTGGCATGTCCCCTTATAGACTTGTGTATGGTAAAGCTTGTCATCTACCTGTAGAGTTAGAACATCGAGCATATTGGGTTGGTACCCAAAGGAAACTTCAACTCAATGAGTTAGAAGGACTAAGAAATGATGCATATGATAGTGCCAAAATGTATAAGCATAGAATGAAAGTGTTTCATGACAAGCGCATTTTGCGCAAATCTTTCACACCTGGTTAAAAAGTTTTATTGTACAACACTCATTTGCATCTTTTTCCAGGAAAATTACGTTCTCGATGGTCAGGTCCATTCTTGGTACATATTTTTTTTCCTCATGGATCTGTGGAAATCGAAAATACAGCAAACAAGAACATCTTCAAGGTCAATGGTCAGAGATTGAAACCATTTCTGGAGCCTCTTCCACCAGAAGTTGAGACCACTGACTTGGAAGACCCCGTCTATGTGGACTAAACTGGTTCACCTGTATACATACATATGGATTAAAAGTCCATTCTCTTCCCCTTTTCTTTTTATTTTTGCATAATTTTTATGTGTGCTAACCAAACTTTTTATCTTATTGTTTTATATCTTGCTGTTTGCTTTCAAAGCATTCATCCACTTCTCGTTTAGCACCATCCTTTTTTTTGCATCTGGTAATCTCTTTCCTTTAAATCTACTCTGCACTGTTCTCCTGGTATGTTATTGTAAATCTGCTGATATGTTGAAACATTGAGGACAATGTTAGAACTAGGTTTAGGGGAGTATTTTACATATAGATTTTTTAGTCTTTTGCACTTAAAAATAAAATAAATTATTTGCATAAAACCTCCATCTTGTAGAGATTTTAGAGTCGCTAGCATGCTTCTAGCTATGTTTACATAGAGAGTCTGACCGAAATAACTGAATTTGGAAGAACTAGAGAACACAATCGGGTTTCTTAGTTGTTAGAGCGTTAAAGTTGGATTTAACCATGCCGGTGGGAGAATTTGGTGCAGCAAAGATATTTGGTATTAGAGTTGTGATCACCTTTAGTGTAGACTACCTATTTTTACATCAAGCGAGGCACCGACCTTCATTTTTTGTGACTATCTAAAAATTCCTTTTAGAGTGTGTGTTACCGTACGTAAATTCCGGGTAGGAATGGTGAGCTACCCAACTTCGCACCACTTTCAACACTCTTTTCGATCTCTTGAGTGCTAATTCTGTCAATCATGAGGATGACGTCTAAAGATGAAAACTCCTTCTTGTAGTTTGATTTGCAGTTAGCACCATTCTCTCTCTCGACAACATCAACAGATCCATATAAACACATCATCATCAATGAGCAGCGCAACATCAAATTCTAAGAAGAAAGTTGAAATAGTCCGAGGTTTACATGCAACAATACAAGGAAGAGTAACAACTCATATCCAAAGTGAAGATACAATACAAAGAGCAGAATTCGTTATACAAAATTGAATACTATTCTACAAGAGCAAAGAAAATCAAAGAAGATGAGAGTTATTGAAGTTCACAAAATCAAGACAATACAAGTTGTGAAAAATTGAGTGATAAAGTCCTTCGTCCATGGATTTAGAAGTTTCATTATTTATTTTTCTGTGTTAATCGGCTTGTAGCTCAGCTGGTTTCATGCGCTCCAGGAGGTCCCAGGTTCGTGTCCCAGATGGAGCAATATTACAGAGTTTGACATGGACGGTAGAGTTAGCTTGCCCCCTTACGACGACATTAGCCACACTATCCGCTTCGGCTCCCTCGTCTTTGTTCCTCATGAGGCTCGCTGGTAGGCTAGCACGACAACCTGTTTAATTAATGTAGTAGTACGCTGCTTGGAGCTTAGCTTGTTAGTCTTCCAATTAGTTAATTATGTAATAATATTAATAAATTTTAAATCGAAAAAATAAAATAATAATAATAATAATCAATTATTGTAGTTTATTAGTTTTGTTTAAATAACACCATGGTAAAGAAGAAGAAATTTCAAGCAACAAGGAAATTAAAGAGAAAAATCAGAAATTGTCAAGGTTCTAAGAAGTTCAAGAGTTCATCATCAACAGTTGAAGACCGAAGATTGAAGACGTTCTATGGATGCTTTGAGAGTGGCGTTGGTTGCCGATCGGATGTGAAGGTAAGTGAGTACTCCCATCCTTACTAATGGTTGATTTCCTTTCTTAGAGATCATCAGAAAAAGATTAATATTCCCACAATTTTGTGGAGTCTCCAGAAATTATTTCGGAAGGTTCTCCTTCCCACCATTCAACGTGTGCAAGATTTCTCTCTTTATTCATGCCTGCACACATGAGAGACTAAAAAACGATCTTTTGGAGTGCAATTATCATAAAACCCTATTGGTGAGGCAGAAGTCGAGGCTTGAGATCACTCTCGAACCCAAATTCTTTCAAATGGTGTGGTTATTTCTCGCTCAACTCTTAAGGATGAGAATGCGTTCTTTGGTATTTCTAACTTCTTGTTACTAGCATGCAGAAACTCTATGTCCTTATAGCTCCTTGGATGCTTAGAACTCTGATACGCTCTGAAGTTCGAGAAGGTTTTGTGGGTACACCTCTGGTAAACCCTCATGAGACTACAACTCGTCCTCTAGGGACACCAAGGGGTTTAAAGTCTTAGTGCATTCGCTAAATGCATTCGAGAGACCAACGACAGTGGTATAGTTAGGATTTCTTAATTTATGATTCACTTGAGGACAAGTAAAATTCAGGTTTGGGGGTATTTGATGAGTGCCAAATATTGCATATTTCTACACCTTTTTATTGGCAATTATCTCATCTTTTGTGCTTTAAAATCATATATTATCCCAAATTCTGTATTTTCATTGTTTTCACGAATAAATACTTTTACAAATTAACTTTGTGTTTTTAGGTAATAAATAAAGCTTGGATGAATAGAGAAGCCAAAAGAGCAGAGAGTTGGTGACGATGGTAGAGAGACAACAAAGACTCCCGCTAGAAGGCAGTGAAGAATGTCTTTTGCACCTCATCCGCAAGTGAAGAATGGGGCTTTCACGTCTCAAGACTAGAAGTGGGCTTGAGATATTAGCTTTGAAGAAAACATGAGCGCAGAAGAGATAAGAACCAAGACCCAAGCCCGATTCCAGTCTGAGCCGTCGGATTCTGTTTAGCTTCTGAGCATCCAATGGAATCTCCACCTTAGACATCAACAATTGAAGTATCCGCCCAACACCCTAGCTCCTACCATTCTTCCCATCATCAAACATAAAGCTAAACACCCCCTTCACGTCGTTTTCATCTTCTCCACCCTCTGCAAGACCATCATCTCACCTTCACCTCCATCCCTCCATCAGTCACTTCCATCCCCGACCACCTCTAAGCTCAGCCACTCTATCAGCCACCCTATGCAATTAGACTCTTAATCTCTATCTCTCTCAATCTTATCTTTTCTCTTGTCAAGAACAATAACCCAAGAAGCTATGGTTGAGATAGATAAGATTAAGGGTAGCTTCAATAGCTGGAGAACATCAAATCAAAGAGTTGCAGAGATGAATTGCAGAAGGGGTTTGTCGGAAAACGTATTTTGAGTGAGTGGTTGTTTTCTAATTATCAAATTCTAGTGTTTGAGAGGAAAATTGGGTATAAATGGGGTTCTCTGTAAATTATGTAATCATCAGAATTTAGATGGATCAAATAGTTATCTTAATACAATTGTATTTTAATCATCTTCAGTATGTTCTAATTTCATTTTCTAGGGTTTCGATGAAACCCTTAATCATATGTTGAGATAATTCATGTTCATGTTGTTGTTCTTGTTGTGCTTAAAATGAATTAGGAATGATAGTTAGCTATTTGATCAAATGAACCCGTGATCAGTTGTACTGTAAGAAGACAGCTTATACTAGGGGTGAGTTAGTGAGATTAGTTGATAAATCATCCATTGTAGTTTTCCCTGAAAAGGAACAAAAACATAATTTGAATAAGTATTGCCTTAGTATAGGATTAGGAGGTGGATTCAATCACCCTAGTACTCCTCGGCCAATTTTTCACAATCTTTCTACTGCACTTTTACTTTACAATTTGTTTACTATTATAATCTCTGTAATCATCTTGTCGTATCGACACACAACAAACCCTTTTTGTTACTACACATTTGAATCAGTTTAGTGAGACTTTGGAATCCATTCTACACCCACCTTGTCTCTGTGGGATCGACCTGTATTTGCTCTGTCTACAATAGACGCTGTGCACTTACAGTTAGACATAGTCGTAGGCTTGTTTACATACCCAAGGTGAAGCACTTGGCACTATCATTCCTAATTATAGAAGTTCTTGGACTTGTTTCTTGATCTCATCAGATTCCTCTACGGACGTGCGATAAAGACATACATTAGGAAGAAAACTCTCTCCGATCAACATAATTTCATGATCCACACTCCTCTTTGGCGGTAACCCCGTGACATCATAAAATAAATCCTTGTACTTCAACTTCAACCTTTCTAGGCCGCATTCTTGTTTTGTAATCAAGGCTGTCAAACAAATTTACCCGGCTTCTCCTCAAGAGAACGGATCACAAGGAGAATGAACTTCATGCTAGCATTCACCAACTGCTTAGCCCAAGTGGATGTGGTCAAGCTTGCTCCCTCAAGAGGGGAATCTATAGAACGAATCACAAAACTTTCCCCATCTTTGGTAAAGGTATACTTTTGTTCCCTCCCGTGTAGAGTTGCATCCCTATCCCATAGGTAAGGACTACCTAGTATTACCTGACAGACATCCAAAGGAACTACGTCGCATGTAACTTCGTCAATGTATGACTCATGTAGAGCAAATTTGAACGTGCATTGTTGTATAACTTGTAAGCCCCCTTCTTTTTGAAGCCATCCCAAAGGGTATGGTTTTGGATGTTTGAAAGTCTTCAATCCTAACTTCTGCACTAACGAATTTGAAAGTAAATTCTTCTGACTTCCCAGGTCAATAACATCATCAACTAGTGATGTTTTGACTTGCATCTTCACTGTGAAGAGTCGCTTCTTAAGATCATATTTTGAAGGTCTTTCTTTTTTCCCTGTCATAAGAGAGAGCTTTGAATTGGGTTCTGTTAGTCTGTGGACTTCTTTTGGAGTTTGAGCGACTAGTGCTGCCTTTTTGGCTTCTTTCCTCTGCAACCCTTTGGGCTTTAGATGACGGTTCTTTACCCAACACTTGTCGATACTGTGACATGTTTGCTTACAATGGGTGCAAGTCAAACCTTCCTTGTCACTAGTCCTCCCTTCTTCTTTGCTTCTTTCACCTCCTTTTACAATGGTACCTCTAGATTTTCCCTTAGTAGTTCCCTTTGAATCAAATTTCTTAAGCCTTCCTTCAATGAAATTAGCTTTTATACTTGCTTCAACAATATTATCAACTGAAAAAATCTTCAACTCCTTATGTATTATCATAGAACCCGGAGGTATATTTCATATAGATAACATAATCTCCCAAGTCTAAATCCAAAATCATAGCTTGATTCTGAAATTCCGAAGTATATTCTTTCACGGTTTGGTTGTAAGACTAATTCAAGTTGTACCACTTGAACCATATCTCCCCAAGGTAGCCAACCAGATAAAACTGTTTCCTTACAACTTCCTTGAATCTTTTCCACGACAATACTCCCTTACCTAGGTTTTGTATTTGATAAGCTTTCGACCAGGTTAGAGCATGCTTTTGTAGCTTCAATGCCGCGAAAGCAATCTTTTCCTTTGAACCATATTCAAAGAAAGAAAAATACGTCTCTAGACGTTCAATCCAATCATCCAGTATTTCTACATCGACACTCCCATCGTAAAGTGGAATATCAACACGAAAATCAATTTTAAGATTCTTACCATGAAGTTTAGTTGATGTAGGACTTTTAAGAAACTTGTTTTTATTATTTTGTTCGTCCTCATCTTCTTCGTCTTCATCTTCTTCTTCTTCTTCGTCCTTTTTTTCCGAAGCTTCAGGTGAAGGTGTAATCTTTTTCTTCGTCTTCGGCTTGGGTGTATGAGAACGAATACATTCAGTCAATTCTTCAAGGGCGATTTGAATCGACTTCATGTCTTTTTGTAGCGTAGCCACCTTTTCTTCCATAGTTTTTGGTTCTCATTGCTTAGGTTCATCATCTGACTTCGTCATCCTTGATCCCCTTGTTCTCCTAACGTCTTCTAGCTTCTCGAGTACCTCACCAAGCTTTATGTAGAGAGATCTAGTGAAATCCATAAACCACAGGGATTTACCCTAGAAACTAACCTTGCTCGTGATGCCAACTTGGTACGTATGATCTCTATACCTTGGTAGCTATTATTATAGAGGCGGAATTCAAAATAATAATAGACAGAAACTTATAAAATAGAACACAAGTAGTAAGTCGAAGAAATGTATCTTCTCTAGATTATGAACAAGAAAACGATTTACAATTCTCTCTTTGTTACGCTCGCAATCTCTCTAAACAGTAGTTAACCCTAAACTGTTTGCTAAAGCTTTCCTTTTACAATAACACGGGTATTTGCTTCCAAGCTTTCTCTAGGTCTCTAATTAACAACAAAACATCTGTATTTATAGACTTTTATCGTACTCAGCCGACAAGGTCTTCTATTAGGAATCTATTTCCTAAACTTAGAGTGTTGCCTAAACTCTTCCTAACTAGGAAATCTTCCCAAATAAGGTTTCCTCCGTAATTTAGGATTATTCCCTCAACTTATCTTGAGGTTTACTAAGTTCCTAAGAGGAGTAGGGATACACCTGTATCAGTCTGAACCACCTTGAGGTACGCTTACAAGATGTAATTCAGTCGAATGCTTTATGGTCTGTGAGTCTAGGTTTAATTCTAGTAGTTAGACTCAGTACGCTCGGTCTACTTGCTAGTGTTGTGTTTACACGCGATTTCTTCACAAAATCCCTCTGCAAGATTTCACGTTCTCTACTTGTGTAAGGAATTATTCAATAATTACGGATATCCTAATCCATACTAACAATAGTTTGAACCAACAAATATATTCAGTTGGCCACCTAAACAATCTATTAATCAATTATAAACATTCTCAATAGTAAACACAAATGATGATCATATGAAGAAATCAAAACAATCAAATCATATATATAACTTAGAATTCATCCCCAATCAATAAGTATTTTTCTATTCATGGATGTAGTGGTATCCATGATATGAATATGATAAACTAGAGAAGAAATCGTTACGATTGATGAGAACCGCTCTGAAACCTTAACTTCTTGCTCCGTTGTTGTTCCTCCTATCCAAGACTTCCAAAGTTATTTAAAAGATGTTCTTCTTAATGTTTAGGAGGTGTCTTTATATAGTGATCACGAATAAGGTCTTCAAAATCTCTCTGGGTCCATGTTTTCTTCAATTCACAGTCTCACACACGTGCCAAATACCCTTAGTTACGGTTGGTATCGTTAACCTCAAGCCAACTGTAAGTATTACAAGCAAAATTCATCAAAAATCCCCAGAATTACGGTTGGGTTCAACCCAGCCGAAATTTTGACCAGAAAATCGTGTTAAAAATCTTAGAATTACGGCTAGGTCCGAGTTTCTTAGACATGGTCGTAAATATTCATGTAACTTTTTGTTCTTCGTCATTTCGATCATAACTTTCTCATACGATGTCGGATTGACCTCATTCTTTTTGGGTTACATTCGTACCGTCGTCCTATACATGATAGAAATGACCAAATATTCACATTCTTCATTTTATTTTATGGTTAGGTTGGACCTAACCGAAACTCCTTCTGAAAATTATGTTGGAAATTCATCTCTTTTACGGTTAGGTTTTGAGATGCTTTTCCCAACTGTAAATTCTCTTGTAACTTGTATCCAGGAGTTGTGTTTGCACCTTCCAACTTCTTCTTTTCATGCCGGAATGAACTCTTTTCCTCTTATTAGTTCCTTTTAACACCATTTCCATTGATTTCGGATGATTCGCCTAAAGAAACAAATAAAATAGGAAAGAAAAGTAATGCAAGGTAAAATGCAAGAAAAATAGCTAAAACAATAATGGATTTGACTCTAAAAACATATGAATTAAGCACTTATCAATACCGAGTCGCTCTGCATAAATGATAAAATACATAGAATATTGAAAGCTTTTGCCTCAGAGGCTCTAACACTGCCGTCATGTATTATTGCTTTGGTGAGTTTAAAGAACTACAATTCACTTCTCTTGGCGGAATGTGAAGACATAAAATCTCTTATGCTTCTGATGCTGTGATTTTACGAATCTAACCTTCGTTAAAAATCCACCATCAATACATGTTCTACAAAATGTTTCCTACATAAATTAAATAACAAAAATTAAAAGTTAACATGGTGAAACCAATGTCTATTAAATGAAATTAACATAACAAAACTGACTGAAAAGTATGTTCCCTAGAAGATCTGCTGCCACTCTAGGCAACAAGCACAACTCTTATTGACCAAAGATAGCTTTGAGGTTGTTTCTCTCGAGCTGAAAAACATCATACTAGAGGTCGATGATGGGGCTTAAGTGTGCATACACCAAGTCGGGACTATTTTTTTCTGCCTCACGGCTTGCAAAGATCTCTATCAAACACAAAGGTTTTTTTAATCAACGTTTACCCTATTGATGACAATTTGAAACCTTCCGGCTACTTCAACAAACGAATGCAGCAACTCCTCAATTTTGTTTCCCATAGTTGGGAAGACCTAGCCATGTTTTTTCATATAATGGTGAATGCCATGCTGACGATGAATACAAGTCATGCGCTCCTCCTCGAGATTCCTGAGGCGAAGTATCATGGATTTAACATGTTCCATAGCTCGATGTTGTTTTCCCAAAATCTTAATCCACAACAATAATACTGATTTGAAAAAGTGAGAAAGAGATGGTGTTTGTGTTTTTTCTATGTTTTTGATATAGGAAAACTTCCTTGTTTTTTTCTTTTCTTTTAGATGGCACATGGTTTTAGCCTGTTTACATTTGATTCGTTTTAGACATGTCTATCACGAGATTTATTTTCTTAGTGGATGTCTTGGAAAAAAATAGAGTCTGAGAAGGGGTCGGATTGTGTAGTACATCAAAGCTTCTTTCCTTCAACACCTGAAGTTCCTTGACACGACTTTTCTGAGATTTTATTGAATTTTTTTTTCTTGGGATTTCATTTGTGTTTTGGCTTTATTTTATGAAGAATCTCGGTGGGCTTGTTGTTCACTTATTTGATCCTTTATTTTGTAAATCTTTGTTCGTTTAATGAATTTCTTAAAAAATAAAAAAAATCATGCATACTCGATTTAACTTTTAACTGTACTTGTAGCCTTTTACTTTATTCATAAACAAATACAAAAACTACAACATTTATAAACTTCTTAATTTTTAGTTGTACCTACCATATAAGTTTGTATTGATTGAATGAATGAACATTTGTAAGCATTCCACCACGTCCATCATAACTATTAATAAAAATAATAGTTATATTTATCTTAGTCGTATATTATTTTCGCTAATAACACTGAGATTATGAATTCGCAAGATGATCACTGAAAATATGAGTCATGCTAATACTGAATAAAGTCCACATACTTCTCTAATGAGAACTCTTTTAGGACAATCTTGAAACTAAGTTACGAATCTTGAATTTCATCCATTTCATCTGATTTTGTATTTAGCAATGGAAACAACCCAAGTAGCACATGAAATAGTTCTTAAGCCTAAATCATGGACATATGATTTAACACTTAACCATACTCCTAGCATTTTACCTTATTCTTGAACAAAGATAAAAAACCACAATATTTATAAGCTTCTTACTTTCTTTTTTTTGTTGGTATCCATTGTATATTTTTGTATGGGTTAAATGAATGAACATTTGTAACAATTACGCCACGTCCAACAAAATCACTGAATATAAATGTTTTCTTTATCTAAGTCAGATATTATCTTTGCTTATAACACTGAAGTTTATGACTTGAAATGTTCCAGAATTTCGTCCATGTCGTCCGATTTTGCATTCAGGGAAGCAATCTAAATAACACATAATATAGTTCTAAAGACTATTTCATGCACAATCGGTTCGAATTTTAACCGTGCTTCTAGCTTTTTACTTTATTCTTAAACAAGGACAGAAACCGCAACATTTATAACCTTCTTAAATGTTGGTTGTACCAGACGGTATAATTTTTTACGGATTAAATGAATGAACATTTGTAACAATCTCACCACATCCAATAGAATTGTTAAAAATATATGTTTTATTTATCTTAGTCAGATATTATCTTCGCAAATAACACTGATGATTATGAATTGACAAAGATGAACGCTGAAAATATGAGTCATGCAAATACTTAATAAAGTTCACATACTTTTCTCGTGAAAACTCTTTAAGGACAATCTTGAACCTAAGTTATGAATCTTGAATTTCATTCATATTATTTGATTTTCATTTATCTAGGGAAACAACCCAAGCAACCCATGAATTCTTGAAACTAAATCATGCACATTCGATTCAACTCTTAACTATATTCCTACCATTTTACTTTATTCCTGAACAAAGACAAAAACCGTAAGATTTATACCTTCTTACTTTTTGGTTATTACCTATTGTATTTCTTTTTTTTCATGGATTAAATGAATGAACATCTTTAACAATTCCATCATGTCAAACGAAACTATTGAAAGTAAATATTTTCTTTATCTTAGTTAGATATTATTTTCACCGATAACACCAAAGATTATGAAACCTTTCAGAATTTTGTCCATGTCGTTCGATTTTGCATTCAAGGAAGAAAATCAAGTAGCACATGAAATAGTTCTAAAGATTATTTCTTGCATGTTTGATTCAACTCTTAACCGTACTCCTAGATTTTTACTTTATTCCTAAACAAAGACGAAAACCGCAACATTTATTACCTTCTTGATTTTTTGGTTGTACCAACTACACATTTTTGTATGGATTAACTGAATGAACATTTGTAACAATTCCACTACGTCCAACAAAACTATTGAAAATAAATGCTTTGTTTATCTTAGTCAGATATCATCTTCGTTGATAACATCGAAGATTATGAATTGAAACATTCCAGAATTTCATCCAGGTCGTTTGATTTTGCATTTAAGGAAGCAACCCATGTAGCACATGAGGTAGTTCATAGGACTATTTCATACACGTTCGATTTAACTCTTAGTCGTACTTCTAGCTTTTTATTTTCTTCCTAAACAAGGACAAAAACTGTAATATTTATTACCTTCTTGATTTTTGGTTGATACCTACTGTATATTTTCGTATGAATTAAGTGAACGAACATTTGTAAAAATTCCACCACGTCCAGCAGTACTAATGAGAATTAAATTATTTTATCTTAAATATTATTTTTGCCGATAACACCGAAGATTTTCGTATGGATTAAGTGAACGAACATTTGTGTAACAGTTCAACCACGTCCAACAGTACTTTTGAGAATAATTTTTTTTTTTTATCTTAAATTTTTTCCAGTCTGGATTAGTTAATCTAGGGAAGCAACCCAAGTAACACATGAGGTAGTTCGTAGGACTATTTCATGCACGTTCGATTTAACTCTTAGTCGTACTCCTAGCTATTTACTTTCTTCCTAAATAAAGACAAAAACCGTAATATTTATTACCTTCTTAATTTTTGGTTGGTACCTACTGTATATTTTCGTATGGATTAAGTGAACGAACATTTGTAGCAATTCCACCACGTCCAGCGGTACTTTTGAGAATACATATTTTTTTTAATCTTAAATATTATTTTTGCCGATAACAACGAAGATTTTTGTATGGATCAAGCGAACGAACATTTGTTAGAATTCCACCACGTCTAGCACTACTTTTGAGAGTAAATATACTTTATCTTAAATACTGTTGCCGATAACACCGAAGATTTTTGTATGGATTAAGTGAAGGAACATTTGTAACATTCCACCACGTCAAGCAGTATTTCTGAGAATATTTTTTTAGTTTGAATATTATTTTCGCCGATAACACCGAAGATTTTCGTATGGATTAAGTGAATGAACATTTGTAACAATTCCACCACGTCCAACGGTACTTTTGAGAATAAATATTTTTTTATCCTAAATATCATTTTCGCCGATAACACCAAAGATCAAGAATTGACAAAGATAATCTCTGAATATCCTGGGTCATGATCATCCTTAAATTGGAGTGGATTTCAGCAATTACATGGTTCGAACCCCTACCTCCAAAATTTTCACTTTAAATATGATTTACAGGTGGATTTGCTACACCACTAATAAAGGTACTAGATTACGGGGAGGGTACCAAAGTTTTTCGCTTTATCCTCTATGAATTCCGGTACTCTCCCCACTATCTGGCACCCTTAGCAGCCATGTGGATTTGGGCATTCAAATCCTAAGTCCCGGATTGGTGTTTATTAAAATCAAGCAAACATCATAAACGGGTACAAAATGTGCCTCAATTCATAGACTAATCCGAACTCATTTGCGCAAACCCTGATCCACGGTGATGCTCGCATCCTAGCTGGGAAATAGCAATGCACCCGGGAAAATAACCAATTGGGGATAGCCCAGTTGGCTAGGGTTGAACTCTCGAGTTGTTAGGTCAGGGGTTTGAATCCCGTCGCGTATCGTGTAAAAAAAAATAATGCACTCGAGAAAACAACAAATGAATTGAAGAACCAGTATTTTACCAATATTTCGCATCAATATATCGTGTGATTATCGATCATTCCGATTAAGCTTTCCTTCCTTACCGTATACATACGATAACTCGACAACAACAACTCTGTATTGGTTAAGGAAATCTCCATGTGACTTGTAGTTGACAGATAGTCCAGTTACCGGTAAAAGAGGTAAACTCAAGTCGCTAGTACTCTCCCTGAAACCAACATTAAAAGTCAACTCTAACTACCATATAAATTAACAACCATCCGATTTCACCAAATTTGAAACCATCACTAACTAATCCTTTGACCTTAAATCATTCAAAAAAAATTCATTCATTCATACAGCAACATACCACATTCTCTAACAATTAACAAAGTATCATCAGACTGTTACGCCGGTAATAATCATCATCACAAATTTAAAAAGTAAAAGCTAAAGAAAGAAACTAGACTCAACAGACAACATTTTATCTCTCGTATGGAAATAACAAAAAGGCAGAGCCCGTAGATTAGAAAAAAGAGGCGGTCAATGGACCTGACGTTTTGCATTTGGAAGCGTTTTCGTTTCTTTATAGTATAAAACAAAAATTCGTACACGTGTCGGATTCCAAGTTGTTAAAGCCTTTGACTAGCAGAAAAGAAAAAGAAAAAGGCGAAGATGCAAATGGAAAACAGGTCAGTGCTCTCCATGTATATTACAGTACAGAGCATGAAATTAAAAACATAAAATACAAAAGCATACGTTTGACTCCAAGTCGAATCCTATCTCTCTATAAATTTCTCTTTTCCTTTCTTCTTGTTATTTACAAGAAGAGGAGTTTGTTTTAGTTTGATATTTGTAGGTGGAGTGATGGCTGTTGATCTCATGATGGATTATAGAAATACAGATTTCATGACTAAGAAGATTCAAGAAAGCAATAATACTTCTGTTGAAGAAGCTGCTTCAGCTGGTTTAGAAAGTTTTGAGAAGTTGATTAGATTACTTAATCAACGTCAACAGCAGCAGCAAAAATATGAACAAGAGAAAGAAAAAGAAGAAGAAAATCAAAAATCTGCTAAAGATATTGATTTAGATTGTAAAGCTGTTGCCGATGTTGCTGTTAATGAATTCAAGAAAGTTATTTCTTTATTGGGTCGAACTCGTACTGGTCATGCCCGATTCAGAAGAGCTCCTCTCCAAAATTCTAATCCTTCTCCCCCTCCTCCACCTCCACAGCCACAACATGTTGAAGAGCCCATTTCTGTAAATCATCAGATTCATCTTCAAAATTATCAACAACAGCCGAAAGATGATAAGTCGCAACAATTTATTGGTTCATCATCGAGGGTTTATTGTCCTACACCGATCCAACGGTTACCTCCACTTCCATCCTCATCTCATCAACATCCTCATCATCAAAACAATAAATATCCGTCTCTGGTTATGTGCAAAAATGGTGTTATTAGTGAGAGAAAAGAAACTTCTACTACGATTAATTTCACATCTCCATCACCATCCATGTCTGCTGCAACTTCGTTTTTATCGTCATTAACAGGAGATACAGATATGAAACAACAGCATTCTTCATCCTCTGCTTTTCAACTTACAAATATATCTCAATCTTCAGGAAGACCACCTTTATCTTCTGCTTCATTGAAAAGGAAGTGTATGTCATCTGGTGATGCTGGTGGTGCTAAGTGTGGTAGTCATGGTCGATGCCATTGTTCTAAAAGAAGGTCAGTCCTTCATATCCTAGCTCCTCTGTTTTCTCCTCTGCTTTTCATTTTATTGTTATAGATTTTAATCGATTTTTAATTGAATTTTTCAGAAAGTCAAGAGTGAAAAGAGTTGTTAGAGTTCCTGCAATCAGTTTGAAAATGGCTGATATTCCACCAGATGATTATTCATGGAGGAAATATGGACAGAAGCCCATTAAAGGATCTCCACATCCAAGGTATATACACCGAGTCAACTCAATAAAATCTAGTAGTTCATTTCCTCAAATGTAATTAATTAATTACAGGACTGCCACTTTACTTAGATTTATACACCTAAATGATCTGTTAGTTTTTTGTCAATTTATATAACAATTTTCTTGATAAATCCGGACAGTGAATAGTCCGAGTTAACTCAGTTATAGATAAAAAAATCTGACCAGGAGGTTGATTTTTGTATGTTGCAGGGGTTATTATAAGTGCAGTAGTTTAAGAGGATGCCCAGCAAGAAAACATGTCGAGAGAGCATTAGATGATCCAACCATGTTGATTGTTACTTATGAAGGTGAACATAATCACTCTCATTCAGTCACTGATACTACCGGTTTAATCCTTGAATCATCTTAAATCAAGAAATGAAGAGGAAGAAGAAGAAGAATTTGGAGTTTGAAGCAGCAAGTCTTTAAAAATTGTAATGGTTTTTATTATTAGATGTTTCCAGAGAATTTAGTTTCAGACTTCTCTCAGCTCTAAATTCAGAATTCAATTTCATCCATTCCATCCATCCCCTGTAAAATACGGGATTCCAGCAGCCAATGTGTTTTACTGTTCTTTAATTTGTTAATTAAACTCTTTTTTTTTTAATTAGATTTTAATATATTGTTATTCAGTGAAGAAATGAAGTAGAAAATGAATGTGGATTTGGTGAAATTAGCTAGAGAAAGTGGGTATTCATTCTAGAACGTATTACATCTTCACCTTCAATATGCTAATTTTTGTCTATATTATACTTTTTGCTAAACCTATAATTAAAATAAAGATTAATGGAATCAAGTTGTGTTATTGTTTGTATTACTTTAGTATGATGATAAGGACCTCCATTAAAGTAAAGAAAGAAACATTGTTGACTAAAAATAATGGGAATAGAGATCTGTGAAATATACGTTTTTGATTTATTTGGTCGAATTATTCTTTCTTAAAAACGGGGTGACTTATTATTATCACGGAGTTTTTTAGTCAATCAAAAAGATAAATCATCATTAATTAATTAAACCAAACTGGATGTACTTTGTTTGTTTTCGTAGACTAATTGCTAATTAGTGATGGAATTAAGTAATGTGTGAGAGAACATGTCGTGTAAGGGGACGGTTGACAGACAGACCATATAACGTGACGGCCAATTTGAGCCAAAGACTTTGACAACCAAAAATGATAGCGAGAGAGTGCATGAGATGAGAGCATGGTGGGGGCTGCGGAGGAGGAGGACAAGTTGGACTTTTGTGGACGGCAGGGTTTGATCTCTTCATATTTTGGTTTGTATTTTGAGATGTTTGAATCGATCTCTTCATGTTTTGTGGCTTCTAACTTTGTAATTTGAGATGTTGAATGTTAGGAAGGGGAAGGGTGTCCACCGTCTAGTCACTCTATTTTGTAGATGTGTTTACAAAATGGTGTTGTTTTCTGAGCCAGAAGAAAAGTATTTACGAAGGAATGATTCTATGCGAAAAATCCTTTATGGATAAAGAGTGTTTGTTTTTGTGGATTCGGCATCTAAATCTGACTCCGTTTGAGTCAGATGTCAGATTTTTTTTTTTGAGTCAAATCTGACTCGTGATTTGATTTAGGCCTAACTCCTGACACGGACCTATTTGAGCCAGTGAATAAAATGCTCTCGATTTATGGGACAAAATTACTGACTCACGTATTTTTGAGTTAGATAAAACAAACATAATGAGTCAGATTCAGATGAGTCAACTGATATCAGTCACATCTACGTGAATCATATTTCAGACGACTGGTAATTATGTGTTTTGTTCATATTACCACCCTCGCAGTTGCGTCAAAAGAATTAAAATCCGGAAGGATGTAGAAGGAATGAGGTTTGGACTTTTGGCCGGATGGAGGACTTTTGGATGGGAAATAACAACCACGCTTGAAGAAAATAAAAGAAATAAAATAATAGAGGCAAAGTCAAAATAAGCGGATGAGTTCGGATAGAAAACTGATGCGGTGCTTTGTTTGTTGTTATTCTTTCTGCAAGCATGCATGACAACTTGCCTTTAAAGAGTCTCAAGCTCTTGTCATTGGCATAATTGTCTGTGTCAATTTGATCGTCAAGTTGAAGCCTGCTAGCTAGACATGAGCTATCTGGAATCAACAACGTGTAGACAATAAAATTCAAGTTGAAGTTAGTTTTGACTTTCGTTGAGTTGCTTCTTTAAGTTTAGAATGGTTGGTATAATGTGTGTAACTTCTTTTTCTTCCATTTCCATTTCCATTTCCAAGTTGTGTACTGTGATTCATCTAATTTGACTCATATATTAAAGAGTCAAACCTAACTAGGGTTATCTTAAAGGTTACTTCAAGTTCCTAGCTTTTCCCCCACAAAAATAACTAGAGGAGAGGACTTTGGACGATTTCTAAATTTAAATTGTAGGTCAAAAATAACAAGGACCACAAGGGCTACCCAACCATTAGTCAAAGATTAATAGGAGTATGTGTGTGGTCGATCAAAAATAGGACGTGTGGTCCACTGCACTCTATGTATTTAAACTTCTTTATACCTTTACCAAATTACTACTACTTTACGGTGGAAGGCGATTCACAGCTTCTACCTCCGAAGAAGTGGAAGCCCTATGACTGTTGCAAGGAGCTAAATGGGCAGTTGAAAAAGGATTGTCTAACTTTACGGTGGAAGGCGATTGCAAGAATCTTTTTGATTATCTGGATGGGGAAGCATCTCAAATTGCCTGGCAGAACCAGACTATAATGGATGAAGTAAAAAGGCAGTTCAATCTTTGTCAAAAAATTTAGGTTTTTATTTTGTACCAAGAACAGCAAACAACGTATCTGACGTATTGGCAAAGGAAGCCAAGTCTTTTAGAAACACCCTCAATTGGAGGAATGAACCTCATCTTGTATCAACTTTGCTTTAGAAGTAGATAAATCAAATGTAAGGGTTGAAGCTAATAGTCCAACATTCGATGGCTCTACTCATCCTGATGTAAGTAAGGGTTACTAACTCCCTAAGTTAATCTTTTAAATGCACTTAACTTAAAAAAGGAAAAGAAAAGAAGTAATACTACTTCTCTGCCTTGAGCACCCTATGTCATTATCTTCATGTACTGATATCGGCGGTGTATATGAAAACTCCGCCGGTATATGTTTTACCGTTAAAATACACATGTCCATGACGGATTTAGAGCTTTTGCATCATAATTTACACGGCATTTCGTTGAATGATCATTCTCAACGGTTGTTTGTATATTTGTGGACTTTTCTTTTGCTTTTGTCAAAGATAACATATTAACTCTGTGTATGATGTGTGAAATCACTTAGATTTTGGGCTGTAATTACTGTTTTTTTCCTTCTACTCTAACGTTGTGATAACTGTTTTTTAACGGCATTCTATTTATATCTGGGACCCGTTATTAAAGACTTCCTATAAATTTTGTCGTTATAAGTCAACACCTATATGCCTTTTATAGCTAGCTAGAAACTTACAAGTGTAACGGGTGGAACGAAATTTTAAACTAATACAACTCTTAATTAGAAATTAGAAAGGGTTATGCGGTGACATTATGGAAGGCTACGGCTAGAAGCATTTTCCAGGTGCAGTTGCTCACTCTCTAGCAGCCTATGCTATCACAAACAAAGTCTAAGAACAATGAACCTCGGAGCATATTCCTACTTCTATTCTTGAAGTAAGTCAAAGTTAGTTATTTTTGTTTCGTTTCCTTGTCAAAAATAAAATAATACTCGGTCAAGCTAACCTGTCACAAAGAGCACAGCGCCAGCTTTTCCTCTTAAACTGCTGACCCCGGCAAGCTTCAACCTTAGGTTCAAGTTCCATAGAGCTAGCTAGTGACTCCTTTTTTTCTTCTTCTTTAACTTCTAAAGGAAAGCGAAAAGCGAAAGACAAAGAAGAGGAGAAAGTAAAAGAGGTTGGTTCAAATGGACTCCATTACTTGGAGAGATAGAGAATCCATGCATAAAGGAAACTAAGGGTTTGAGAAAAACCAAAGGCATCTTGGGTGAAGTTAAAACTTTGATTTCAATCACAATTCTGTTCTTTTGAAATGCTCTTTTGTTAATAAATGGAACAACTTTGTGGATGTCTCGATTTCATTCGACTCTTGCAAGAACTAGATACTTGAACTTTTCTTTTCTTTTTATGCTTTAATTTTCGATTGTTATGATGGCACATTACTATTAGAATTATTTTCTTGGATTAACTAATTATACATTAGAATCCTAGGATACTAAATTAGTAAGAAAAATATATCCCGATGCTAATTAACACTTCAATCATCTGATACTTGAATGCACAAGCAAGTAATGTCCTGTCCAGAAGACGATACTTGTCTAATGTTTATTGTATAACCTACTGAAGTTGTGAGTTTTCTGTATTACCAAGGGCTATGCACCCTATGAGTTGGATCACCAATTGTGGTTAAAAACTGAATTCGTTTCTAGATCACCAACTGTGATTTTTTTTTTTTTTTTTTTTTTTAAAGAACATTAGAGAACAAATGCTTAATATTTTACGAATAACTTTTGGAAATAGGTACATCTCTGCGGAGACGAAAACAAAATTAAAAATTTAGGTGGACTAAATACTAAGATGGAATAAGATTTAAATCTCTAGAAAGGCTAACATTTTTTCTTTCTTTCTTAAATGGTCAAAAACAACTGACCACTTGGTTGGTTCAAGATACTTGGGATAGCAGGAACACTGTCGGCTTTATTTTTGCGTACTTACTTACATTTAAGTAAAATAAACCATTCTTTTTAGATCGTAAAACATATTAAGTAGTTAATTCATAAATAAATTTCCAATTAGTATATTACACAAAACAAACCTAATCAATATTTTTCATTATTATATCAATATTATTTTTATCTCCGGAATATATATTATGGACCAAAGTTCTGGAGTTTGTAATGGTTAGAATTTTTTATTAAGCAAGTTGTGTATACTGTATTTACTTTACTTCAACATTATACTCCCTCCGTTTCTGGAAAAGAGTTACTATCACTTTTTCAATTTGACCTATTTTTAGGCTAAAATGAAAAAAATGAAAGTACCTCTTTTCCAGAAACGGAGGTATTATTATTCATGTTGATAATTAAAGTAGAAGCATAAGTTGTTAATGGCATGTTTTCATAATTTTCCTTTTCTTCATAAGTTCAAAATTTTCAAATATAAGTTGTTTATTAAACGAGGGTGGCGTATTTGGTACCTTTATATATTCCCCCCCCCCCGGATATAACGAGAATGAACGGCCTATCACCTTATTGTTTCTTTTCAACTCTATCAGCCTAGCTTAAGCTAATAGAGTCATGCACTTCCTTTTTAGCAGAGTCTGAGCGCACACGGACGCCATCAATAAAACGATTCGAAGAAAAACTACGTTTCGACTTGAACGAAGATAACTAATGACTTGCTACATAGACTCCATGCATTTTTATATGTGTCCATTATAAAAATATTTCCATGAATACTAGTATCCAGTACAATACCAACAAGAGTTTTATTGGTGTTTTTATTAGCAATTACTGTCACTTCAAATCTATTAACAGTATCCTTATCAGCAGGTAATTTCACATTAGACGCAACAATTGTTGGAAAACTTGTACTTGAAAAGGATAGAAATTATTGTAGAAATGACTTCAAGGCCTTTCAAATCTTTACGAGTACAATAGGTCAATGAATGAAATATAATCTTCAGAATACAATGAAGACCGAAAAGCATAATTGGATTCAAAGTTTGTACTCCATTGATCCAACCAAAACACACAATAAAAGTTTCTGATGATACTTAGAGAGAATAGAAAACACAGAGACTTGATGTTTTAAATGAGACAACATCTTCACTACTTATAGGGTAATTCATATCTAACGGAGATGCATTTTCATCTCCTACGGACACCTCCAAGAGGCATCAATGGTGAGAGGAGACGCGTCTGTTAAATTTGAATTTGGTTATTTGAAACAAATTTTTTTCTAAGAGACGATACTCTACCGGCAATGATTTTTGAAAATATCCAATAACCACATCGCTACCTCCAGTTACCTCGGGATCAGGTCGAACCTTGGGCACAAATAATTTATTGGATAAATCATTTCTAGGACCTTGCTGTCTAGGTTGCTCATTCTCCACTATTTTTTGTATTTAATTCTCGAAGTCTTATCTTTAATCACTCGACAATGGGATAAAAATACAAGGGTGTTCTCACATATCACCTTTTAATAAATTCTTAATTGATGCCTGTCATAGGTGCAATCAAATTAGTGATCTTATTTCTGCTCAATTAATAAGTAATTTGATGGAAGTCAAGTTTGTTCCTACGAAGAGCAGGGAGTTTTAGTTGTCTAATACATCACAATGTAGGTTTTGTTTAGATTTGTAAACTAAGTAAATAAGAAGCAAATAAAGTTAACAGTGAAAAGAAATGTGATCGATGAATCCTTCTTCGTTAATAAACTGTAAATGAGTTAATATATTTATACATTATTCATTAATCACAGATTATCATCAACCGTAGAGAAATAGCTAGAGCCGTACTATCCATAAAAGTCCTTTGGTCACTGGTTACCGAAGTGCTCGTAAACCATATTTTATTTGTCTAAACCACCTAGAAGTAGCGGACTCTAGATGTAATTTGGTCAAGTAATTTATATTTAGTGACTTAAGCTAATCCTAGTAGTTAGTGTTAGAGCATTACTTGGTTGAGCCCATTGGCATTGGTATGTCCAGTCAGTTATCAAATTGCCGAAATGCTTCTTGATTTAGTTTATTATAGTCAGTTTTGGACTAGATTAGGTTTAAGAATAGAATCAAAGCTATCCTTGAAGACTGAATATCGAAGACTCGTGAAGACATCTGTGAAGAACTTCATTGAAGGTTATTAACAAATACTTGATTCTCTTGTATATTCTACCTTTCTATCTACCGAAACAAGTGCTCATCCTATGGATCAATTCCTATGATGGTAAATATACATTTATGGATACACTCGAGGATATTTTATCCCAACACTTTTATTAGAATGACCTTTGTTCCTAGAAAGGTCCTTATTTTGTAGTGAATGAGAATACGAATTCCACGAGCCATGAATCACTCAATTTCGAGTTATAATGAAGAAGTTATGAGTGATTTATTAAAGTAACACTTATTATGTGTTGCTAGGCAGTTCATGAATAGGAAATTGTACATGAACTTTTTGCAACTGTTTCTGGACTAAAACGGGAAATATGTGACTAAGGGCTTTGTTAGTCAAATACTTAGTGTTTACCTTCCTAGACAAGGTAGCTTTGTTTCCAAGCAACCTATCCTTGATCATTCACTATAAATAGAGGTTTCATGTAACCACACAAAGAATCCCTTGAAAAATTGTGTCTGTGTTGCATAAGGTTGTTCTCTATATCTTTGTTCTTCGTGAAAAAGAGTGAGATTGCAAAAAACTTTACTTGGGGATCGTAAAACATAGACAAGCTATCTTCTTTGATAGTTGTGGAATCTGTATCTAGGTGTTTTTCACAAACCCTTGATTTGATAAACCAAGATATCTTTAGAATATTTCTAGGTGATCTTGTGAGGAAGATTCAATTAGGTTACATAACCATAAACCTTAATCAGGAGCACCTTCTAAATAGAATTAATCTTTTGCTAGAAGATTTTAAAGAGTATTTTCCAAAAAGAATTGGTGTTCTGCTAGAAGATATGTAAGAGAAATTCCTAAAGATAATCGGTGTTCTGCTAGGAATTCTACAGGTGCATGAATATAACTGAAGCAGGTATTACATCTACTCCGAAATTTGGTAGTAGGTAATCGGTGTAACAGTTAAATCAGTGTGTGTGTTCAATTTGGACTAGGTCCCGGAGTTTTTATACAAGATTATAGTTTTCCTCGTTAACAAAAATCTCTAGTGTCCATGTTATTTATTTTCCGCATTATATTGTTTTATCTTTATAATTGAATTATCACAGGTTGTATGTATCTATACCTAGATACTATTATCTCATATATAAAAAATCTACAAGACTCATTCTTGTTGGATTCCTATCTTGAAATATAAATTACAAGACTTGTTCTTGTTGAAATTCGGTTCGTAAACAGTTCCAGTATATACTAGGTTTACCTTGTTAAAACAATCTTAAATGCAGTTTCGTAACTGAACGTATAGATTGTATAAGGATTGTCCATATAGGTTCCCAAATGAAAAGGTTGGTGGTGTACGAGTTACCCTCTCCATTTTAGTTGGACTCTTAGCGCGATGTCCACTTTCTAGTGTTATTTTTTTCACGCGGTCGCTCTACAGAATTCCTCTGCAAGCTCTCATGTTTTCAACTTATGTAAGGAATTATTCAATAATTACACATATATCCCAACCTTTTACTAGCTATTGATTAATTAAGAAACTGATATAGTTGGCCACCTACAACCAATCAATCAATCAATCAATCAATCAATCAATCATAGATATTCATCATAGTAGAAACAACGACAATCTTGTGAAGAAATCAAAATAAATTCATATATTAAATCAAATAAGTATAGAACTTAGAATTCATCCTCAGTCAAGTATGGGTTTAACTACTCATGAATGTAAAAGCATCTATGTTATACATATATGAAAATGAAAGAGACATTGTTACGATAGTGAAATCGCTTCGATAGATTTTGTTCCTTCTTATTGTAAAAGCATGGAGAAGTTTGGTAGATCAAAATATCTCTAGATTATTTCTAGGTGATCTTATGAAGAAGAATTAAATAGGTTGCGAAATATGTAAAACCTAATTATTGTGGAGAATCTTCTAAAGACAATTGACGTTCTGCTAGAAGATTTTCAAGAGCATCTTATAAAGAGAATCAACATTCTGGTAGAAGATTTACAAGAGAAATTCTTAAAGAGAATTGGTGTTCTGCTAGGAATTTTTACAAGTGCACGAACGCAACTGAAGTAGGTATACATCTAGTATGAAATCTGGTGGTTGCAAATTTGTTGTAACAGCTTAAATCAGTATCTGTTTAATCTGGATTAGGGTCCTGGGGTTTTCCTACAAGATTGTAGTTTCCTCGATTAACAAAAAACTCTTGTATCTGTTTTTTATTTCCATCTCGGTTGAACCCACCAAGCATTGGTATGTCAAGTTTGGTTGTCATATTTTAGTATCAAAACTCATCTGGAGTCGCTTGATTAAGTACTAGAGTCAACTTCGTTTAGGTTAGACTAGAAAGTCTAGGAATGTTGAGACGTATAAGTATTACTCCGAAGACCTGAAGAATAAGAATAAGTAACGACTATAACGAAGACATCATCCTTCCACTTGAGGTTAGTAATGTTGACTTGATTTTTTTTCCATTCCTAACGTATCTTTCAAGTCGGATTATATGGAAAACATAACATGCGAAGCTGTATATATATAATACTCTAGTGGTTAGACTTGGTCATATCATTATGATCAAAGTGTCAGGAATTTATTGAATTACGAAGCATAAACACTTATCTTTTGGAACTTCGTAAATACGACATCAACATAATCTTTGTATTTAGTAATTTGATTATGTGTAAGATATAGGTGTGATTTCATCCTAGAAAACTATGTATTATTACATTGGTTTAAGGAAGTAGATGTATGAACTTGTTTCATAATCGAAAGAGAAATCATGATTGGTCTAATTCTTTATTGAATATCTTTTGGATGACCAATGCAAGATGACAAGGTAGAACTTATCTTAACTTATGTTGAGAATTGAGGTATAACCGGTCATAGCCTATAATATGTAGCATGTTGTAATCGGTCACAAGCTACTTTGTGAATCAAGGTGTAAACGGTCACAAGCTACATTGGAAATTAGTTGTAATCGGTCACAAGCTACTTTGGGAACCAAGGTGTAACCGATCACAAGCTAACTTGGGAAGTAAGGTGTAACTGATCACAAGCTACCTCTGGGAAGCATGGTGTAACCAGTCACAAGCTAGTTTTGGAATCATGGTATAATCGATCACAACTTACATTGTGAGTCTTGGTAGAACCGATCCCAAGGAGCAAAACTGAGTTTCCAATATTCACATATCTCTTCATGTTTTGTGTGATCTTGGAATTAAGGTTTGCTGAGAAACTTCTAGATGTTGACATTATTTGAACATGTACATAACTCTTATCACTAATTGTTCAAAGATATTCCTTGATACTCAAGGTGATCCCAAAACGAAATATTGAAAAGCATTTATTTATGATTTTCATAAAATATGTTTTAATTACCAACAATTAAAGCATATCCTCTGGAAAATATTATTATTTAATGTGCTACACTAATAATAGAAATTTTCTATGGGAGTTTTCAGAAATATTGGTTAACATTTATTGGAAATAGGAAAACCAAAATTAGGTACTTTAATGAATATCTTGAGAATATTTGGTGTTGATGGTCATACTGCTGCTGGTGCTGATAGTGATGTTGATGTTGCTGATCAAATATTATAGCTCCATGATTATTATTCTAATTAAGTTTAGATTCTAATACTTTTTTTGGTTCGTAGGTATCGCAAGACTTTTTTGGTTTATGATTGATAATTATAGTACAATAGGTTTAAGCATGAATGAACTTATCGTTTTTAATCATTATGGATTTTAATGGGTTTATTCATGAAGAATAAAGTTATGGATTTTAATAATTATGGTTTGTAATGGGTTTATGCATGACTCAACTTATTTTTGTAATACAAGCCTATAATCGGTTTATATGAATATATATCGATTGATTCTGTAGATTTTGAAAACGCGGGGGTACCAAAATACTCCACCAACTTTTTCTTAGGCAACCTGTATGGACAAACTTAAATATAATTCCGAGAGTTCAACTTAATGAATCTCAATCGAAGAATAATATTCAGAGTTATATCTCTTTCTCTCACAATCAAAAAATTTACAGAGATAAGTCCGTGAACCTGATTTGCGTGTGAGAGTACTTGGGTGATTCAAAACATCAATTTCCCAAGTAATCAATCAAGTCGTATACAACAAACAAGGATGGATGTATCTACTTTGATTGATTAACGCACAACCTGTGATATTTCAATTATAAAGATAAACAATATAATGCGGAAAAAGAAATAACACATACACCATAAATTTTGTTAACGAGGAAACCGCAAATGCAGAAAAACCTCAGGACGTACTCCAGATTGAAGACCAAACTGTATTAAGCCGCTATAGACACTAGCCTACTACTAATTAACTTCAGACTGGAATAGAGATGGCAAACAAGCTCAAAACTCGCGGGTTGTCCCAGACCGGCCCGTAAAAACCCGCACCCGGCTTGGATGGTTTCTAAACAAGCCGGGTTAGGGTTGGGAAAATGCTAGCTTGTAGAGAAACGGGTTAGCCCGGACCGGCCCGCAAAACCCGCGGGTTCAACCGTTACCCGCAGTTCTATTTCCCTACAATATATTATGCCGCATGTATAACGTGTCCCCTCAGTTTCTTTCTTATTCTTCGTCCGTGGAGAGATTCACAGAAACTGAGAGACGTCGCCATTAAATGGTCGAGATTTACAGAAATGAGAGAAATTGAAGATATAAATTATCTGCAATTGAAGTGGAAGAAGAAGATAGGTTCAATAGATTGTTTCATATGGATCAAAGTAAGGTTTGATTCTTGAAATGAGATCTGAAATTGATGAGGATTTAAGAATCCAGAAGAAGAAATTCAACTATTCAAACTTCTTTTGTTGAATCGAAGATGGGTGTTGATCTGAAATTGAGTGGGTTTTGATTTTCTGCTGTTTATGTCAATACAAAAACGAGTGATCATAAAACTGTTGGTGGTGATAATAAACTCAGGGGAGATCGAGAAGAAATTGTTTCCGCTGAGAGAATCAAATCGATGAAGATATGATCTTTTGCTGCAGTAATTGATGATTTGGGGTTCTGTTTGAGGTCGATTTAATTACAGAGAGGTTAAAGAATAGTGAATCCGAGAGATGCAGTTGATGGGGGTTTTGTTAGTACAAATATTAGAGAAATTAGGGTTCTTGGATAATGAACTGATAGTCTGTGAATTGGAAGAAGAAAATGAAGCTCGATTTTGGAGATAAAAGAATTTATTGGAGGAGATGATTAATGGGTCTGTGAGAAATCAAAAGAAGATGGGTTTGGAGAGCTTCAGATCATCAATGAAGGAGATTGGTGGATTGTTAGGACAGGGTTTTATGGAGTTGATGAGCTGCTAAAACAATGGAATAATTTCAGTAGCAAATGGAGTTGTTATGGCAGTGAGAGATAGAGAAAAATTGAAAGAATTAGTTGATAACGGTTGTTACGGGGAAGCTAAAGGTGTTGGTGGTACTGATGTTAGTGGTGGTTGCATTGGTTTGTTTACCTGAACGGATATTTGGTTAGTTTTGTTATGTCCTGAGTCTAAGGACTCAATATTTCAGGCTAGATGAATGTTAGGATTAGAGCTGGCAAACGGGAGGGCCGGGGCTGGCTTGTTACGGGTTACGGGTAAACACGGACCCAAGCTTACGGGCCGTTATTCTTCACGGGTCGTCATTTCTTCAACCCGCGCCCGTAACAGATAAAGATTGTGGGCTCATGGGTTAGCTGGTTCCCGGTGAGTTAACTCGCAAGAAACTGATTTTGACAGAGTTTCCTCTGTTTTCTGGTTTATTTCCGGCCACATTCAAGCCATCTAAACTTCATTCCCTAACATTCATCTAATTCATTTATTGCAATCACACATTCAAGTCATTACACACTGTTACAATCTCTGGTTCAATAGCAACAACAACTGCGGACGAAGAAAAAGAAGAAAGAAAAGAAGAAGAAAGAAAAGAAGAAAATCACCACCATTCTCTTCTCAAGCCAAAGTCACAGCTTTCATTCATCCTTCCCTTACTTCTTCTAATTCTGCAATAACAACATTTTACGCCATTCTTCAGTTCAACACCATCATTCCCAGTATCTAATCACCAGCAGCAGCACCTGTTAATCCTAACATACATCTAGCCTGAAATATTGAGTCCTTAGACTCAGGACATAACAAAACTAACCAAATATCAGTTCAGGTAAACAAACCACTGCAACCACCACTGACATCAGTACCACCAACACCTTTAGCTTTCCCGTAACAACCGTTATCAACTGATTCTTTCAATTTTTCTCTATCTCTCACTGCCATAACAACTCCATTTGCTACTGAAATTATTCCATTGTTTTAGCAGCTTATCAACTCCATAAAACCCTGTCCTAACAATCCACCAAACTCCTTCATTGATGATCTGAAGCTCTCCAAACCCATCTTCTTTTGATTTCTCACAGACCCATTAATCATCTCCTCCAATAAATTCTTTTATCTCCAAAATCGAGCTTCATTTTCTTCTTCCAATTCACAGACTATCAGTTCATTATCCAAGAACCCTAATTTCTCTATTTTTTTTACTAACAAAACCCCCATCAACTGCATCTCTCAGATTCACTATTCTTTAACCTCTCTGTAATTAAATCGACCTCAAACAGAACCCCAAATCATCAATTGCTGCAGCAAAAGATCATATCTTCATCGATTTGATTCTCTAAGCGGCAACAGCTTCTTCTCGATCTCCCCTGAGTTTATTATCACCACCAATAGTTTTATGATCACTTATTTTTGTATTGACATAAATAGCAGAAAATCAAAACCCACTCAATTTCAGATCAACACCCATCTTCGATTCAACAAAAGAAATTTGAATAGTTGAATTTCTTCTTCTGAATTCTTAAATCCTCATCAATTTCATATCTCAGTTCACAAATCAAACCTTACTTCGATCCATATGAAACAATCTATCGAACCTATCTTCTTCTTCCACTTCAATTGCAGATAATTTGTAGCTTCAATTTCTCTCATTTCTGTAAATCTCGACCATTTAATGGCGACGTCTCTCAGTTTCTGTGAATCTCTCTACGGACGAAAAAGAAGAAAAAAACTGAGGGGACACGTTATACACACGACGTAATATATTATAGGGAAATAGAACTACGGGTAATGGGTTGAACCCGCGGGTTTTGCGGGACGGTCCGGGCTAACCCGTTTCTCTACAAGCCAGCATTTTCCCAACCCTAACCCGGCTTGTCTAGAAACCAGTGATAGGTGCATTTATGTGTCTATTTTCATCTCTATTGTGTATATTGTTAGTACCCATTTTTGTACTTATTTTGGTATTTTATCCCTTTGTAGGTGTTTTTGGAGAAATAGGCTTTTGCGGCGAAATTGGCTCGAAAAGTTGTTAAAGACACCTGGAAGGACATTTGCTATTTGGACCCTCACTTTGGATAAGGGGTAACCCATTTCCAAGCAGCTACTAAACACAGACCGGGACTGGATAGGGGGACTCCACTTCTTCACGTTTTAGAAACAAAATTGGCGGGAAAAATGGTTTTCACGGACAGATTTTAGGGTTGGAGTTTTGATCGATTTTTATGGAGATTAAAGGGCTGAAATTTTTTGGGTTTACTCCTTAGGACTACACAGGCCTGGTAAAGTCTTTGGATTGAACCCAAATTGGCTAGAAATCGAATTAGAGCAAAACAGAGGTGATGGAAGTTTCGGGTCTTTGATGAATTATTTTAGGAATTTCAGGGAGACTAAAGGCAAGATTTTCTTCCCAAAGCTTGATATCTATCTAAGGAAGAGTTTAGAATCAAAAGGAAAGCTCATATACGCGTAGAAATCCTAAAACAAGAAATTGCCGCAACTTTGCCGTGAAGAGAAAGGAAGAGATTTTGGAGAGATTTAATCGGTCTTTTTGATACAAATAGATTGGTTGGGTCATATAGAAGGGGTGTCGAGAGTTTGGGGGGTTTAGAAGGCTTGAGGAGGCGAGAATCAGAGATTTACAGGCCGCTGCTGCTGCTGTTTCTGCTGCTGCAGAACTGAAGAACACGAAGAACATAAGACACACGTAAACAGTCGCAGAGAACTATCGTTCTTCAACAGCAGAACCAGTTTATCGTTTATAAACAACACTTCATTGTAACGGTGATTTCTGTAACGCCAGAAAAGCGTTGCAGATTCGCTGTATTATTATTCTCCTTCAATAAAAACACCTTTTGAGCCATGTTTCTATCTTTTGAGCATGTTTTCACCATGAAGAGCTAAACCCCAACACTGGGGCGACGGAGGAGGCCGAACTTAATACATGGGTAAATTTATTTTTATTCTTTTTATGACTTTTGCACTAAAATTAATTGAAATCTGATTTGATTTAATTGGTTGTCATTTGATTAGATGGGTCATGCTTAGCTTAGGTGATTTGATGTCCCATGCTTAACATTTACAATCAATGTTTTGAGAATCTACCTTGGTAAAAATAGAGTACATGTTTATATTTCTTGAGCTAAAATGTTGAGAATAAATAAGTGAACCTTATGTTATGAAGATTGGCTAAATCCTTAGTCCCAATACCTCTCGCCCATTGTTTAATATTTTTGTATATAATTTTTATTAAATTTAAAAACTCGAATCTTCACAAGTCTCAACGAACCTTTTACTACAACAAAGTGGAAATCACATCAATTTTTGGCGTCGCCGACGCGGATTTGTTTTTAGATTTAGAGTTTTTAGATTTTTATTCTTTTGTTCCTTTTTACGTTTCTTGGGTATTTGTCTTTTTGTTGCAGGTTTTGAATCAAAGAGGAATTGGAGACGAAAGACCTGGGGATTAAAAGCTAGACGAAAAGAACGGAGAAAAGACGAAGATATTTTAAAAAAATTTAATTAGATTTTTTTATTTTTAGAAATTGTAAATAGGACTTTATTTTTGTAAATATTTATTTTTGATCCTTTTTATTTTTTTTATTTTTGGACTTTTTGACATTTTGGGACTTTTGGACATTATATTTAAACCCTACGGAAGGGTACCATTAAATATAAACTGTTTGCAGGGAAGGACGACGGTTACGATACTGTCTCGGCCCCTCGGGTTCGCACACTTACATAGGAGTTGGTGGCCCGAGTCGACTTCAGCGGTTCTTCGCCCGTCTGGTACGGGAGGTAAGCTTCTAAACACCCGCGAATCCCCTGTCAGCGGTTTACTGTCTTCCTTAAGGTGCATATATGTTGAGGTTTTAAATACGGACTTTAATTTCCTAGTAAAGGGCAAGGCCAGACCATATAAGATAAGAGTTCGGATTTCATCACCATTCTCTTCTTGCCCGCTTTAGGAAAACGATACCAAACGCGATCTCAAGCCTAAAATTTTGATTAGAACGAGACCGATAAGGTAACGAGCTTGTAGGAAAGTCGTTTGAAAGGACTGTATTGGGTATTTTGTTAGCCTAACTCAAAGTTCAGGAAGATTACTGTAAGTCAATTAGAGCCTCCTTGTAACCCAGGGAAGCGTTGCCAAAGAGGCGGGGGTATCAAAGCTCCTCTGAGCTTCCTCTACTTCTCTTTGACTTACTTTATTCGGATCGATCTAGAGAGGTTTGCTAAAACTATACCCAGTTGCCTTTTGGGAGATTAGAAGCTGGTCTAGAAATAATCTAAGTGGAGCCATCATGCTTGTTGTTTGCTAGATTTTATAGGTTTGATTTGGTCGAGTCAGACTTGTTTGTGATTGTGTAGAATTCCCTTGCAATTAAGAATGTCGAACTGGTATGATAGAAGCCAATACAATGAGTATCGACCTGAATTTGAATATGGACATCATCATTTTTATGACCATGGTGGGAATAGTAGTTGGGAATGCCAACCTTTTCAAGGTTATGGTTCATACCATGGTGAGCCCAATTACTATCCACACGCGAATTGGTCTTACGAGCAAGAAAATCAGGAACATTATAGTACTAGTTACTCGTCTTTGGACAATACAATCAAACTGTTGAAAACTAGTCCTTATTATGATCCTTCTGTTCCTATTTATGATCCTTCCGTATCTTTAGAAGAGTCTCTTAAGCAGTTAACTGAGCAAACAAATAGGTTTGTGTCGGAAATGAATAGACGAACTTCACCATTGAGTGAATTTTATATAGAGGAATCCCTCAAGCAAATGGCTGAGATGAACGAAAGACTTGCTCGAAATAATCTTGATTTCCAATACAGTGTTTCCAATAATACCCTTGAAAATAATGATAGTTATTTGCATAATCAAGATGACGAGGTTAGAATTAGTAACACTACATGTTTAGATGAGGTTCAACCATTTTCATGCTATTATAATGACGATTATGATGAGGATAGTGTTGATGAAGAATATGAAATATGTAGGCATAGTGATGAGGAATTTGTTACTCCAATTGAGCTTTATAATGATAATGTTATTTCTAGTTCAAATCCAAATAATTTTAATAATTATTCACCTATTCAAAAGGACGAGGATTTGTCTAGAGATATCCCCGTTTTAGACGATGTAGTATTTCCTTTTGATTACGAAGCCAATAATGGTTTAGAGGAACGAGTTTATTCTGAAAATACTGTTTTATTGTCTAGTGATTTAGAAACAATAGTCTTAGACAAAGAAAATGAACTCGTAGAGATGAGTGAGGATGAACTTGACTTAGAAGAATCAATTGCCTATTTTCAGGAATATGATGACCTAGAAATTAGGGAGATTGTGACTAGTCTAACTAGAGACACTGAAAACTCTAAGTTTGGGGGTGATTATCATTTTCCATGTGCTTTTAACTCTTAAAAAGGTCCCTCACTTGGGACTTGACATATGTGCCTCAACCGTTTTAACAGATTATCTTCATACACGTTTCCCTGAATCTAGTGATGTCCATAAGGAAGTTCAGTTGTTAGAAACCCATCCTCTGGTTGATGTGGTTTACCCAGGCTATGATACCCCGGTCGACTTTGTTTTCCCGCCAAATATTTTCCTTCCAAATGTGGGAACATATAGATTTCAAATGTGTCACCTATTAGGTTCTGAGACTAAGCCTAAGTACTTTAGGTTAATAAAATCGACACATTTGCTTAAGAATGACCACTACTCTCACTGTGGTCAATTATGTAAGTCAAACCTGATTGACTTAGAGGATCCTCAATTATTTAGGTTAATATTATGTGCTTCTAAGTTCTTATTTGAGTTTCTACAGACTCTAGAACCTAATAATTTGGATCTCACTTATGAGGAAATGCATCCAATGAAAATATTTTATTTAGACCCTTTCATAGAACCTGAACCTGAACCACAATTAGATATAGATATTCTAATCAGGAAACTAGATAAGGGCATGCTATTCTTGTTCACTTTCTTGGTTTATTGCAGTTTCCTTTGGTAAACTCAATATAGTTTTGAAGACCCACAGTTATCCGACTATTACTTTATGATTCGAGTGACTAATTCTTTCCTAGTCTGGCTGAAGACTTTAAACTTAGCACTTCTTGGGAGGTAACCCATGGTTTATGCGACTCGGTAATATCTTTCCTTAACTCTTTTGCTTCAAATGGTAACATTTTCTCCTTGTTCATGCTTTTAATTTTATCTTTAGAACATTGAGGACAATGTTAGATTTAAGTTTGGGGGTATGGGAGAAACTTTTTAGTTGCATTATAAACTCCAGATCCTAGAAATTTATGCCTATTAAGGATGGCACTAACCAATCTAAGTGGATGGAAGCATTTTGGTTTTAGGAGTTGAGGAACCAATCTGAGTGGATGGAAACATCTATATAGAGTCTATTCATAAAAGCACAGAGCTCAGGTGTTAGAAATAACATGATAGTTTCACCGTATCTCGGAATCATCTTATTACTTCTGGGTTTTTTTTACAAATTTTTATGTTGATGTCTGCTGGGTTGAATAGGGTGATTGAGTTACTAAAAAAAAAAAAAAAAAAAAAAGGAGACCAGACCAATTAGACCAATCGGAATAAATATTAACACTTGGATAGCAATATGTGTGTGTTCTCCCTGTCTCCGTCGCCTAAACAAGCGTGGAACGCAGGATCCACGGGAATTACCATGTAATCTGCTGACAAGAAGCATGCGCTTGGATCCAAAAGATCTATTCATGTTGTTAAAATAAAAATAAAAATAAATAAATAAAGGTTTATTATAAAGTCGACCACTGGTTCCCTTGTATATGCCAGCTGAGTTGATGCAGATTTAGGATTGTCGACCACTGGTTCCCTTGTATATGCCAATTGTGTTGATATTAGTCCAGACCAGTATCTCAATTCACTAGGTCATAGGTCCATCTTGGCATTGAAGTCCATTCGCAACCATCTATTTCTATATCCATCTTCTTAATCTATTCATGTGATTTGTTTGATTCCGGATATTGATGTCCATAGTGCGACTATCTGAGTAGAGCTCTGTCACTTATATATGAATTTTAGTATGCTTGAGTGCAAACTCGTATACAACAATTGGAATTTCGCATCAGGGTACTTCCTCCCGTAATCAATAAGTATGTCAACCAATGAGGTTCTTTATTGCATTTCAAGGTTCTGCGTAGATAGCTAGGGTCTGGAGTAAAGGTTTTGTGGGTATATCTCTTGTAAACCCTCCCGAGACTATAACTCGTCCACTAGGGCCACCTAGGGGTTTAAAGGCTTGTTGCACATACTAAGTGCAATCGACGATGCCTGCGACAGTGAGTTAGGATTTTATTTTCTGTTTTTAATTTGCTCGGGACTAGCAAATAATAAGTTTGGGGGTATTTGATAGACGCATTTATGTGTCTATTTTCATCTCTATTATGTATATTGTTAGTACCCATTTTTGTACTTATTTTGGTATTTTATCCCTTTGTAGGTGTTTTTGGAGAAAAAGGCTTTTGCGGCGAAATTGGCTCGAAAAGTTGTTAAAGACACCTGGAAGGACATTTGCTATTTGGACCCTCACTTTGGATAAGGGGTAACCCATTTCCAAGCAGCTACTAAACACAGACCGGGATTGGATAGGGGGACTCCACTTCTTCACGTTTTAGAAACAAAATTGGCGGGAAAAATGGTTTTCACGGACAGATTTTAGGGTTGGAGTTTTGATCGATTTTTATTGAGATTAAAGGGCTAAATTTTTTTGGGTTTACTCCTTAGGACTACACAGGCCTGGTAAAGTCTTTGGATTGAACCCAAATTGGCTAGAGATCGAATTAGAGCAAAACAGAGGTGATGGAAGTTTCGGGTCTTTGATGAATTATTTTAGGAATTTCAGGGAGACTAAAGGAAAGATTTTCTTCCCAAAGCTTGATATCTATCTAAGGAAGAGTTTAGAATCAAAAGGAAAGCTCATATACGCGTAGAAATCCTAAAACAAGAAATTGCCGCAACTTTGCCGTGAAGAGAAAGGAAGAGATTTTGGAGAGATTTAATCGGTCTTTTTGATACAAATAGATTGGTTGGGTCATATAGAAGGGGTGTCGAGAGTTTGGGGGGTTTAGAAGGCTTGAGGAGGCGAGAATCAGAGATTTACAGGCCGCTACTGCTGCTGTTTCTGCTGCTGCAGAACTGAAGAACACGAAGAACATAAGACAATGTAAATAGTCGCAGAGAACTATCCTTCTTCAACAGCAGAACAAGTTTATCGTTTATAAACAACACTTCATTGTAACGGTGATTTCTATAACGCCAGAAAAGCGTTGCAGATTCGCTGTATTATTATTCTCCTTCAATAAAAACACCTTTTGAGCCATGTTTCTATCTTTTGAGCATGTTTTCATCATGAAGAGCTAAACCCCAACACTGGGGCGACGGAGGAGGCCGAACTTCATACATGGGTAAATTTATTTTTATTCTTTTTATGACTTTTGTACTAAAATTAATTGAAATCTGATTTGATTTAATTGGTTGTCATTTGATTAGGTGGGTCATGCTTAGCTTAGGTGATTTGATGTCCCATGTTTAACATTTACAATCAATGTTTTGAGAATCTACCTTGGCAAAAATAGAGTCCATGTTTATATTTCTTGAGCTAAAATTGTTGAGAATAAATAAGTGAACCTTATGTTATGAAGATTGGCTAAATCCTTAGTCCCAGTACCTCTCGCCCATTGTTTAATATTTGTGTATATAATTTTTATTAAATTTAAAAACTTGAATCTTCACAAGTCTCAATAAACCTTTTACTACAACAAAGTTTAAATCACATAAACCATCCAAGCCGGGTGCGTGTTTTTACGGGCCGGTCCGGGCCCACCCGCGGGTTTTGAGCTTGTTTTTTAGTTGTAGTTAGGATTAACAGGTGCTGCTGCTAGTGATTAGATACTGGGAATGATGGTGTTGAACTGACGAATGGCGTGAAATGTTGTTATTGCAGAATTAGAAAAAGTCAGGGAAGGATGAATGCAAGCCGTGACTTTGTCTTGAGAAGAGAATGGTGGTGATGTTCTTCTTTTATTTCTTCTTTTTCTTCGTCCGCAGTTTTTGTTGCTATTGAACCAGAGATTGTAACAGTGTGTAATGACTTGAATGTGTGATTGCAATGAATGAATTAGATGAATGTTAGGGAATGAAGTTTAGGTGGCTTTAATGTGGCTGGAAATAAACCAGAAAACAGAGGAAACTCTGTCAAAATCAGTTTCTGGGGAGTTAACTCACCAGGAACCAGCTAACACGTGAGCCTGCAAGCTTTACCCGTTACGGGCGCGGGTTGAAGAAATGATGACCCGTGAAAAATAATGGCCCGCAAGCTTGGGCCCGTGTTTACCCGTAACCCGTTAACCCGTAACAAGCCAGCCCCGGCCCGCCCGTTTGCCAGTTCTAGATTGGAATATAGTTGAGATCGAATTAAACCCTCACAGCAATTCGGTTACATTTGCGCTCTTTACACCTCTTGAATCCCAGCAGGACTCCGTGCAAATGATTCCCTTAGCTGACGTCACACCAACTAATAGTTTCTTCAACTCAATTGAAGACTTTATACCAATCTGCCTCCCACAGATAAGCCTATATGTGTGATTTCTACAGTGATGATTATTGGTAAAAAAAAAAATATTGTACTTAAACACATGTATATATAGATCATATATAGATCAGTAAATCCAAAAAAAATGTCCCATTTATAGATAATCATACAATTAGTCTGAGAAATTAGGGGGGGGAAATTTACGAAGGATCTCAAGTATATACACTCTGTTTTTAATATTGAAGACAGTGAGGGAAGGAGAACCTAACAATTTTGGAGAAGATTTAAAAGGAAAAGTAAACAAAAAGAGTAAAATTTAAAAGAAAACTAAGAAACCCATGCAAAAATCAGTAGAAAAATCATTAATTTGATTATATTGGTTTTTGGATGATGGAAAACAGAACAGAAAAAACCCCATTTTTGTAATTCAGCTTGAAAAAGTAATACTCGGAAGAAAAAAAACTCAAAAGGAAATTGTATATTGTTTACCTTTCGACGAGAAACATTTCCATAAGTATCAGAGTTATCTTTGGCCCAAGTAGCCAGAGTGTGAAAAACATTGTTATAAGTTCTTGGTTGAAAAGAAAAAAAATGCAAGCTACAAGACTTGAACTGAAGAGAGAAATATCTTTAAAAAGTGCACTCGTCCGTTGATTGCCTTCAAAATTTCCGAAGGAGAGTTGGTCAATCAGAGCTTTAGTGTCACTTTTAACAGTGAGGTGAGTAATTTGTTGTTCCACTTCTTTCTTCAAAACTGCCCAGATGGACCTAGTTTCAGCTTCTTTGGAGAAAAGACTTCAAAAGTGATAGCACCACAAAATGATGGTTTTCCAGCAGAATCTCGCATTATGTGGCCTGCACCATTAGCCAAAGAGACATGTTCGAAATCACCATCTATATTGCCTTTGATTCCAACCAGGTGGAGGATATATCCATGTAGCAGCACCAATGATATTAATGAAACAGGTATGTGATATAGGTGGACTCCTAAAGACTATCGTAGATCTAGCCCTAACAATAACAACTGAAGGATTGTTTTTTGTTTTTTTTTGTTGTTGAAAAGTCAGGTTATTTTTTATATTCCAGATAGACAACATAACAACAACAAACATTTTTATTGAGTCATCAGAAAGAGTGTTGTTTGGGGAAGGTCTCAGACCTCTTAGACCCAAGTAGGCATACTTAGAGCTAAATCTACCATTCATTGAAAGCTCATAAGTCCTCATATTAGGAGTTTATTGCTGGTTTAAGGGAATAATAACAATGTTCTCTACATAAGCATCTTCAAAATGAGTGTTCAATCTAGAAATATTCCAGGATATAGTAGAAAGTATTTTGGGGTAAAAACTGATTCTGCTGGAAATGGTAAATTTGGGTGTGATGCCGAGAAACGAATCTAAACCCTAAACAAATGCACTGCACGGGAGTACTTTAGATTCGAGAGATCAATCTGTACAATCCTGTCCTAAACCAAGAAATGGCCGTTCCAGTCTTGCTTCGGTCACAGAATGAAGGAGAAGGGTTGATCTAGGGAGGGAAGCGAAGAAGGTGTTTAAGATCAGAATGGTTAACTCTGAAGGTGTGGTTGTTTATGACTTGTATCAGAATGCAGAACTTGCTTGCGGAATGTAAGCTATAAGTTCTTGGTGTTTTCTGGATACTCGTGTTGATAACCGATGTCCTGTGTCAAAATAGGTTGAAAACCTATTTATATAAGTCATGATTGAGCGCACCTGATCTCATAGGAAGTGGAGACAGTTAAGTAGTGAAGAAGTGGGATTGTGTAAAAGTGGTGACCATCACGTCTCTATCATGAGGGAAGACTGGTAAGCCTTACACCCACTACCGCTATCAACCGACCGCCTTTCCTGACACTTTCTCATAATGGGCGTGTTGCACGCCGCACGCTGTAAACCGCCAGACCAATACCCTAGTGAGCATCCCCCAGTTTATGACATGTTTGATGTCTCGAGTATTTTTGTATAAAAATATATGCAGCAGGAAAGGCAGCATTTAAAGCTTTTAGGTTAAATAATTAAATTATTTGTGAAATCGATGTTGATAGAACATCGTTTATAATCGATGCATATAAAACATCACTTTTAAGCAAGCATCTCAAAATAATCGATGTTCATGAAGCATCGTTGTGTAAAGCTCGTACAAGTTAGTCGCGGAGCTAAATGTCTTAAAAAGAGCATGACCATCCGTTTTTAGGGAGCTGCTAGGAGCTATGCACGCATGCCAAAGGTAGGCCGGTTGATCCCTATGGGAGAGTGGGGGCTGGTAGCCATTCTAACATCCTATCGGTCGGCCCAAGTTAGATCTAGGCCGGTGAAATTGGCTAGCCAAGTTGAGTGGCCGAGTTGATTTGCGGCAGTTAATGGCTACCGTTGAATCTATTAAAATTCAGGTAGGCAGCGCGACTATCCACCTTTGTACAACCGTTTGGGAGCCATATAGGCAAGTCGCGGCTTGGCCGATCGTTCCTCATGGAAGAGGGATGACCGGTGATCATGGCGACATCTTATTGGTCGCCTAAAATTAGATCTAGGCCGGTCAATTCGGCTAGCGAAGTTAGACGGCCAAGATGATTTGCGGCAGTTGCATACTGTTGTTGATTCAATTTTGTGTGCCTCTTATTGAGTACTTCTACGCAAGTCTTAATCCTGACACTTCGGGAAATTCATGCTACTTAGCTGCGAGCGAACATTAATTGTCATATCATGTCAACATCAAGAGTTCGGCTGGGGAACATGGCATATAATAGATACTCAGCAGGCTCAGGCATTAGTGAGTAATGCAGCTAGGAGCTTAAATACTCATTAGGCTCTATACTAGTGAACAATTCATCTAGGATCTTGAGTTTCAATATAATATGAAGAGAGACATAGGCACTCATCAGATTTTGATATATTCTTCAAATTCCTTGTGGAATATAGACATATCAAGGTCTACTACTTCTGATGCCGGGTCAGGTAGATAGACTTTTACAGTTTTCGCCCTATATTAAAAACCACCATCAACATTAAGTCCCTTGCTTAGCACGTAACAATTACATTGTTGCGGGGTAAGCACTAGATGGTGACAGACGAAAAACAAAACTAATAAGATGAAGTAGATAGATGTTACCAGGAAAATTCTAATCGGCCTTCAGCAGCGGGACCGCGCGTCCAATGGCCTTCGTAGTAGCGTGTTGCTAGCTCGGTTATGGGTGTGAGTGTGGTGGGCCCAGCCATCTATTACCGTTTATGGAGCAAAAAGGAATCTTTCTTCCGTTCGAACTATGTAAACTCCGTTCGTATAAAAAGGGGTATCGACCCTCTTCTGATTTTTGTTGCTCGTCTGGCTCCATGCTTTCGTCTGCAGCAGCCATCTCCTCTTCGTCACTGTTAGCAGCTCCATCACGAGCGTGCCAATCGTCAGCGGCAAGGTAAGTACATCTTGTTCTTTCTTTTTCTCTTTGCAAGTATGAACTTTAGTTGTACGTATAACTTCCACTGCTTTGAAATTTCATCAAATCCTAAGTGAACTCCTTGAGATATTTCCGCTGCCTAATTGCGTGATGATTCTTCTTTCTGGACCAGAGGGTGTAGAAGCTGTACCATCGATCCTCTCCCGAATGTGTCATAAGGTCATATCTCCATAAAAATGAGTATCTAGCCTCTCCAGTGGATTTCAAAATTTTTCAAACTCCATTGCGCTCAATTGCAAGAGGCCTTGAATTTAAGTTGTTTGGTGTCTGAACTGCTGAGTCACAATAAAAATGTTCCTTAAACTCCTGAGCATTGACTGGAACGAAATTGTATTTATTCTGACGCTTTAGCTCATAAGCCTATTCTTGCCCTTCTGATTGCGATGATGATATGCTTGGAATGCTTGTATGGGATGGGATGCGATTGGGCAGTCCCCAGTTACACTTCTGTTTGATCACTAGAGCTGTATTTTTGAGTCGGCTTGGGAATACAATACGGTTTTGTAAGGAGGTGTAGATGCGTACTAGATCCGATGGCGTGGCCAGATATGTGAAAATATCTCTGCGGCGTAATTTTAGAGTCTTTGATGCACGTGTACGGCTTCATGTTGAGAAATTCCTGCGGCTCGTAAAGCTTTGACAGTGATGATGCTGATATCAGAAATAATCTGGTTGAGGGACATGAAGGCATCCAGTGCTGGCAGTCCCCAGGTGTAATCATCTTAAGCCTATTTTCTCCTGAAAGATGTACTTCCATTGCATTTGCTGGTAAGGTGGTTGACGAATTGATGAAAGCGGCAATCTTTTGGATCCGTCGTTTGTTAATTAATGGGCGGGAGTCGCACTTGATAGACCTGCATCGTAACCAAATTTCTGGCAGCCCGTGCACCCCTTCCATAGGAAATTGGAAATCTAGAAACACGGAATCTGACTTTGTCGACTAATGTGGTTGTTGATGCGCAGCTTCGTGCAGACTTTGGGTAGGCGGTACTGAGTTATGAGTAGGTGATGTGGCAGACATGATTCGGTTGGTTTGGAAAACTGAGGCGCGACCTTCTTCTTTGATTTTTCATTGATAACAGTGCTTATGGATGGTTGAACCAAATACTGCTTGTCGGTCAGGCGCCTTCCAGACAGGGAGGTGATGATATCCTTATGCTGCATCTTTGAAAAGTGGTGACCTTGTCATGGTTATGGCTTCTCGATTGACTGTCTCTTCTGAGTTGAAAAGGTTCTTGACAGTGAAGGAATTGTTGAACCTCAGTCCCCAAGTGTGATTTATGTGGTTGTATCTTGTATGGTCGATGGGTTGACCATGATAAAAATATCACCATCTTATATCCGTACTGGTGACTCTATCACTTCTTCCATGGGAAACTAAAATATGCACAAGTTCAGATTACCTTTGTCCGTAGTGGTTGTTGCTATGATGAAGCTCTGGCTGGTATCAACAAGCGAGCAACAACGGTTCTTGGCAGCAACTGTGATCAGAAGAGACTGCGTTTTTGCGGGAACAAAACAGGTTGGCTGGAGCTTGGAGGGCTATGGTCACGATCCTTGACAGAGAGGAGTGGTGACTACAGGCACAAATCTTGGCAGGGACGAGTGGTGGCTACGGCCATGGTTCTTAGTAGGGAGGAATAATGGTGGCTACGTCCACGAATCTTGGAAGGAAGGAACGACAGCTACGAGCACGAACTTTGGACGACCACGGCCATGAGAATTGATAGGATTTGATCGATCGTTATGGCCAAAAGGAAGTGTTTCTTCCTTTCTTATAGCTCGCGTATGTGAGTTTATTCCTTCTTTTCTTTCCCCTCTTTATTTTCGGTGAAACAGCTCCTCCCTGATTCCATGTGTGCATAAGCTCTCCTATTGTTGCTTGTCTGATTGTAAGTGTGACCTTGGTGTATTGACTTGATGAAAATTTCATATTTGTGTCTTCTTGCCAGAACGGCCACACAATCTTCAGCTGATGTAGATTTTCAGCTGTCACGTAGTCGAGAGTTTCGGCTGCCATTTATAGCTCATCCATTGGATTAACGTGCCCTCTTAGTATGTTGTATAAGACTTCCATGTGAATAATTTGGTATATAGCTCACCCACAGATTCTTCACCAATTAGTTCCAGCTTCAGTTGTTCCAGAGGGCAGTGTAAAAACGTTTCTGACAGTGTTTTTGCAAAATGTCCTGTAACCTTGCTGAACTACATGCCATGTACTAAAACACTTTTTTAATGAATGTTTAGGTTTCTCTATGGTTTGTACTTCAATCCCCATGCTTGAACCTTTTTTTTTTTTTTTGCTAATTATGACGCCTTTATGATTTTTCAGCGGGCGTACGACCCAAATGGAAAAGGACCTGAGGAGGGAGTCTTGGAGATTACCATGGGTGACGCTGCTGATGAGGTGTCTCTCTTTGTGAGTTATCTCTTGATGTGTTAGCACCGACAATATACTTGGAAATCGAGGGATTCAATTATGGATCTCTTGACGTAGTCATCGAGATGTCTGTTATTTTGCTGGAACATCTTTTCCAAGTCTTGAGGGTGATCGGCTCGGGAATGAAGAGATATTTATGGTAGGGAACATCACCATCTGGAACCGATCGGAGTTTTTGTTCGGCGTGTTGTTGATGTACCCGGTGTAGGCTCTTCGGGTAGGCGATTTGGAGAACTCTTCGAGTCATAACATCTGGTGATACTCGTATTTCTCCTAAGTATTCCAAAGATGGGAGACATGTTCTTTAGCATTACCCGTTTCCCTAGGCAAAGGGAATATTGGAGACGTGGGTCTTTTTGGTGCAGCAACTTCTCGGATCTCCTCTGCTTGGGGTTATCTCGGCTGTGAATTATTTATTTTTTGGCATGACGACGCGGGCATCGTTATCTTCTTGAGGCTGCTCTCTTGACGTGTCGGCTCTAGTAGATCTGAAGATTTCCAGGGATTGCTCTTTCTTGGGTTGGCATAATAGGCGAACCCCTTTATGATGATTTAAAGATGTGTCAAGCCTCCTTTGTTATTGCAGATGTACGAATGACCGGAATTACGCCACGGTCCGGATCTACACGTTTTGCTGATTAAGTGATAGCGGATACTCTGACCATAAAATGGTAGCAGTGGTGGAATAGAGATAGACCTTTGCTTTCGTGATCTCTGCAGGTGCCTTTCTAGGACTCCACTGGTGTTGAGATTTGTCGTCGATTATCTCCGGTTAGAGCATAGCTCGGTTGAACCCACCAAGCGTTGGTATGTCAAGTTTGGTTGTCATATTTTAGTGAATAAAAACTCATTTAAAGAGTCGCTTGATTATATACTAAAGTCAACTTCGTATAGGTTAGCTTGAAAGTATTGGGATATGAGACATTACAAGTATTATGTGAAGACTTGAAGAAGTGAAGAAGCAAGGAGCTACAATGAAAACATCATCCTTCCACTTGAGGTTAGTGATATTTGACTTGAACTGTTTCATTCCCTAACGTATCTTTCAAGTCGTGCATATTGAAAACAAAACTGCAAAGCATGAATGATTACACTCTAATTAGAAATAGTATTAAGGAATACAATACGAAGTTTATTGCTTAACCATTAAACTTTGTATATAAGACATCGACATAATCGTTTGAATGCTATTGTGATTATGTATGGGTATAAGGTGAAGATTTCATCCTAGGAAACAATGTTTTACATTTGTTTTAAGGAAGTAAATTCATGAACTTGTTTTGTGAATCGAAAAGGAAATCGCCAGGCATTATTGGTATTGTTATTCATTGTATATCTTTTGAACTACCAATATGTGTGATTAGTATAACCACTCATGACTTGTTTATGTTCTTGGTAAAACTATTCACAAAGGTCTGACTTTTGTATTGGTATGACTTTTATTAGTGAAACCGATCTTAAGTAATCACCTGAGATGGTATGATCGATTTAGTGTTATTGGTATGACCGACTCTGGGTAAAGGGGAACCGATCCTAGTAAGAGGTGCAACCTATCACAAAGGGGAATCGATCCTTGTAAGAGGTGCAATAATTTTTTAGATATTGGGAACCGATCCTATGAACATGTGCAACACGTTTTTAGATATTGGGTACCGATCCTATGGACATGTGCAACAAATACAAGTTAGATACCATATATATGTGGGAACCGATCCTAGTTCCTAGTCAACCAAGTTTTGGTAACTAGCGTGACTAATTCTAGTATCCCACATGGAGGTAGAACCGAAACTAGTTTTGGTAGAACCGTGAAACCCATGTTTGGTGATTTGATAGGATAATTAATCACGTAGTTCTTGGAAGTCAGGCGAACCAATTCTAAACTTGTTTGGAAGTGTGGTAAATCGATTCCAAGATTATAAGTATGAAAGAGGACTTACAAAGTAAAGATGTCGACATACTTTGAACATGTGCAGTAACGCTTATCTTTTATTGTTCAAAGATATTCTTTAATAGCTAAAGGAGAATCCCGGATCGAAAATAAATTGAGAATCTTTTAATTAAGGTTTTTAATTTTATATTTGGAAAATAAAAATTAGTAATGTGCATTTACTAATTGGAGATTTTCTAGTGAGATTTTGGTCAACATTTGGACAAAGCATTTCCAGGAATTATGGAAACCGAATTTGGAATATATTGCATATCTTAGAATATTTTTGGTTTTGGAAATTCCTTGGTGTCCAAACTTCCTTGGTCTATAAATATCAAAGTTTGCATTTCGAGCAAACTAATCCTCAGAGCCAGCAGAACTACCTAGTTGTGTTATTACTGGTGAAGCCGCCTATTCGGAGAGGAAAATAACCTAATTAGGCCAAATCTCTTACGGCCGCTCAGTTTAAAGACTTCTTTGGGATTGAGAAGCTCTATTAGTACCGTTGGTGGGAAACTAGATAATTGCGGTTAATTATTAGTTTTCGATTGATTTGATTGGCTAACGGTTGTTGAACTTTGATTGCACCTAGTTTGTTTATGCTTGAGAATCTTCTCTTCTGATATAAGATTCACTCAAACTAGATCGAAGTTTCGACGGGGATCTTTAGACTGTTTGTAGATCTAAAGACCTCTTGTGATAATCCATTGTTAACAGACTCCGTTCTGTGTGTGATTGATCACAAGAGATTCAAGTTGATTGTGTGCAGGTGTTTATTGAAGATCTAAGAAGATTTGAAGACGAAGAAGATTTCTGATTTGCATTCATAATCTTTGGTGTGCACAATACTTGTTTCGGGTAAAGAGAATCCAACTATAATCGGTTTATCATTGTGATAGATTGGATTGATTAGTTGAGTAGATCGACATCAATACAATTCTTTGTGATTCAAAATATTGATTGCAAAATCTGGACAATTACTTTGGTAGTTGTTATTGGATAGATCTAAGGACCTGACAAAGGAGTTTATTGGGATAAACGGAAGAGCCTTTTGTCGAACTCATATCACTTAATTGAAAAGAGTTGTTACCGAACAGATTTTTTGTTCCTTTACTGTTTGGAATACGAACCAAAGGAATTTTTCCAAGTGCGTGACTTATTAACAAGTTGGAGGCGCAGGGATACAGACGGAACTAGGTGAACTATAGGTTTAGTTGATTGGTTTCAACTATATGAAGTTGGTTTGATTTTTTATAGCGGCTTAATCCTGAGAGTATTCAATTCTGGACAAGGTCCCAGGGTTTTTCTGCATTTGCGGTTTCCTCGTTAACAAAATCTTGTTGTGTCTTTTAATTTTCTATTTCCGCAATTATAATTGTTTTATTATAATTAGAAGAAAAATACACAAACGTTAATTCCTATTTACTTGATAGTAATCCTATTGTGTTTGGTTAAGTCCGAACCATTTATCAAGTAAACATACTTCGTTGTTGTATTGTCTCGATCTTGTATCCATAGTCAATCACGCAAGATATCTTGTTGTCGTATTGTCTCGATCTCGTATCCATAGACGATCACACGAAGTGTGAAACAATTAGTTGTAGTGTCTCGACTCGATCTATAGACAATCGCTTTCGGAGAAAGGACTTATAGGTGGAAAAGTTTTAGATTGAGGTATATTTGGGTACCCTCGTCTTTTCATCTCCATACTAGAACAACGGCTATGCGAACCTTCCCTTTATCTCTCTGGGTGTGGACCCTGGCGACATTAATATCAGTGATAGCTTTGAGGCGTTTTTAGCTTGCTCCATATAACACTTATGGTGTTGCAGGAAAGGCTGTTGCTCCATCCGGATGTCGAGAGAAACCATTGTGCCCTTCTAAGTAGTAGTCACGTCTTCTTGTGTCTCCACGAGGTTTTATGGTCCTTTCATATGAGAGATCTATTGGTGCTCGGCTATCCAAGGTATTCCCAATAGCATTGCTGGAAAAAGCATTTTTGTGAAGCTTCTTAAAGAACGGAACACCGGAAAAGAAATTGGTAGTTGGACCTAAATTGAGTTTAATGATTGAATTATATCCAAGATCCACCCTTTTGAAATTGAGAGAACTGGAATGAAAATTGAGAAACTGATTTTGTAACCGAGAGATTAATCTCCCACTGTGGTCGCCAGTTGTTTTGGGGTAAAAACTGATTCTGCTGAAAATGGTAAATTTGGGTGTGCCGCCGAGAAACGAATCTAAACCCTAAACAAATGCACTGCACGGGAGTACTATAGATTCGAGAGATCAATCTGTACAATCCTGGCCTAAACCAAGAAATGGACGTTCCAGTCTTGCTTCAGTCATAAAATGAAGGAGAAGGGTCGATCTTAGGGAGGGAAGCGAAGAAGGTGTTTGAGATCAGAATGGTTAACTCTGAAGGTGTGGCTGTTTATGACTTGTATCAGAATATAGAACTTGCTTGCGGAATGTAAGCAATAAGTTCTTGGTATTTTTTGGATACTCGTGTTGATAACCATTGTCCCGTGTCGAAATAGGTTGAAAACCTATTTATACAAGTCATGATTGAGCGCACCTGATCTCATAGGAAGTGAAGACAGTTAAGTAGTGGAGAAGTGGGATTGTGTAAAAGTGGTGACTATCACATCTCTATCATGAGGGAAAGACTGGTCATCCTTACACCCACTACCGCTATCAACCGTCCGCCTTTCCTGACACTTTCTCGTAATGGGCGTATTTCACACCGCTCACTGTAAACCACCAGACCAATACCCTGGTGAGCATTCCCCAGTTTATGACATGTTTGATGTCTCGAGTATTTTTGTAGAAAAATATATGCAGCAGGCAAGGCAGCATATAATGCTTTTAGGTCAAATAATTAAATTATTTGTGAAATCGATGTTGATAGAACATCGTTTATAATCGATGCATATAAAGCATCGCTTTAAAGCAAGCATCTCAAAATAATCGATGCTCATGAAGCATCATTGTGTAAAGCTCATACAAGTTAGTCGCGGAGCTTAATGTCTTAAAAATATCATGACCAGCCGTTTTCAAGGAGTTGCTAGGAGCTATGCACGCATGCCAAAGGTAGGCCGGTCGATCCCTATGGGAGAGTGGGGGCTGGTAGCCATTCTAACGTCATATCGGTCGGACCAAGTTAGATCTAGGATGGTTAAATTGGCTAGCCAAGTTGAGTGGCTGAGATGATTTGCGGCAGTTAATGGCTGCCGTTGAATCTATTAAAATTCATGTAGGCAGCGCTACTAACCACCTTTGTACAACCATTTGGGAGCATATAGGCAAGTCACGGCTTGGCCGATCATTCCTCATGGAAGAGGGATGGCTAGTGATCAAGGCGACATCTTATTGGTCGCCTAAAATTAGATCTAGGCCAGTCAATTTGGCTAGCGAAGTTGGACGGCCGAGATGATTTGCGGCAGTTGCATACTACCGTTGATTCAATTTAGGGTTTTTTAAGCCGTGTGGCCAACCTACTTTGGGTTAATCGATTTGAGGCGCTAGTTGCTGGATTGAGCAAGTCGATTGGTCAGGGTTGCAGGCAGGCCGCCGACGAGCATGCTGATACTTCATTGGCCGGCTAAAATCGGATCTGGGCCCGTCGACTTGGCTAGCTAAGTTGGACGGCCGAGATCATTTTACGACAGTAATATGGTAACACTAACATCAATTTGGGTTTTGAACGCTGCGCGGTCAACCTTCTTTGGGCTAATCGATTTGATGTGCTGCCTGCAGGTTAGGAGGGATCGATCGGCCAGGGATGAAAGCGAGCCGCCGGTGAGCATATTGGCACCTCATTGGTCGCCCGAAACAAAATCTAAGCCATCCAACTAGGCTGGCTAAGTTGGACGGCCGTGATGAATTTGAGATTGTCACGGCCGGTCTTAGATCTTTAAACCCTTTTCTCAATGGCGCGACTAGCCTTCTCATGGATAGCGATCGGGGATGCCACCTACGGGCTAGATGAGTTCCGATTGGCTAGGAAGGAAGTAGGCCCACCGGTGGACGTTGTGAAGCTCGTTTGGCCACGCCAGGAGGTGGCTAAGTGTAATTAATCAGCCGACGAAATCGCGCGGCTGTGATTGTTTTGAGACTGGCGTGGGTAGCCTATATTAGATTCCTTAAGGAATTAGGTGTGTCAACCAGCCAACTTCTAACTTTAATTAAAAGTGTGGGCGACGCTTTTGGAGCGATTTGATTGGTTGATGGGAAAGAGGGGCCAGCAAGCAGTAATATGGGGCGTGGCCGGTCGAGCACGGGCAGCGTCTGCTAGGGAAACCGGCCGGCCAAGTGGCGTGGCCGAGCCTCCTTTTGCTGCTGCTTTTATTTGACGTAGTTCCTTCTTGTTTTCCAATTCTTAAGAGGATGCTCCTACTAGCTCCATGATGGATTAGTTTCCTAGTTTGCGTAGGTTTGGTCTCGACTAATAGGTTTCGAGATATTGCGCAGGCCGAAAAAACCTAATTTTTGCAAATTGATAAAATTAGGTTAGGAAAATTTAATTTTGTGAGCTGCCACAAAATCAATTAATTTTGGTGAATTTTGCGTATTAATACAAAATCACTAATTTTATCTGAGAGGGAAGCATTACTTTGTGTGCCTCTTATTGAGTACTTCTACGCACGTCTTAATCCTGACACTTCGGGAAATTCATGCTACTCAACTGCGAGCGAACATTAATTGTCATGTCATGTCAACATCAAGAGTTCGGCTGGGGAACATGGCATATAATAAATACTCAGCAGGCTCCGACATTAGTGAGTAATGCAGCTAGGAGCTTAAATACTCATTAGTCTGTATACTAGTGAACAATTCATCTAGGAGCTTGAGTTTCAATATAATTTGAAGAGAGACATAGGCACTCATCATATTTTGATATATTTTTTAAATTCCTTGCGGAATATAGACATATCAAGGTCTACTACTTCTGATGCCGGGTCAGGTAGACAGACTTTTACAGTTTTCTCCCTATACTAAAAACCACCATCAATAGCAAGATAAATGAAATAGGATAATTTCAAGTTATGGGATGGAGGAACAAGGAGATTCAGTTTAGCAGTGCCTAAAGTTGGAATCCAGTTATCACACCAAGGGTCAATGAATTGTCCATCACCCACTGTTCAAGATATGAAAGGTTTTATGAGCTCCTTAATGGCGTGGAGGCATCTCCAAGTCCAAGAGCAAGTAGAAGGGCATTGGGCATCCAAAAAATTCGTATTAGGGAAATTCTATCTTTAAAAATGGTGCTTAATAAAGAGTTAGGATTTTCAACAAGTTTCCAAGCATTACTAGCTAGCATAGCAAGATTATTTAGCTCAGCCTTCCTAAATCCTAGATCAACTTTACTTTTAGGGGAGCAAAGAGTATCCTAACCAAGTAAGTGAAGTTGTTTTTTTTTTATCTTTGGGGTCAAAATTCCTGCCGGGGGGGGGGGGGGGGGGGGGGGCCCCCCACACACACACACACACACACACACACATCAAACTTTACAAAGATGAGAATCCATTTTCTTGCAGAAAGCTTTAGGAATGAGAAAAACAGTCATTTGGTAAATAGGTATAGCTTGACCAACATGTTCGACTAGAGAGGTTTTAACATCTTGGGACAAAAGTTTGTGGAACCAGGAAATAATTCTAGCATCCATAGGTTGCAGGATACTCATATAAGTCTGGATTTTAGACTTCTGAAACAACTGGGGGTACCCCAAGTATTTCACCTAAATCAAGAGATCTACTGTTAAGGATAAAAGAAAGCTATTGGGTTAACTGAGGAGACAGATCCTTACTAAAAGGAATCCAGGATTTATCGAAATTAATTTCCTGAGAAGAAACAAGATAATATTTATGAAGATAGTCCCTTATAGTTGTAAAATCCTAAAAAATAGCCTAAGAGAATAGTAAACAATTATCAGCAAACAACAACTGAGTAATATCTGACGCATTTCTGCAAACCTTAATTCCTTAAACTAACTCAATAACTTTATCAATGTAATCAGAAAAAGATTTAGAACAAAGAATGCAAAGGTAAGGATTCAGAGGGTGTCCATATCCAATGTCATGCCAATAGGGACTCCATTAAGCAACACAAAATAAGAGACAATAGCCAGACATTGGATAATCAGGGATATTCAGTGCTCACATAGACCCATTTTCCTTAAAACTTTCCCAAGGAATTTCCATAGACTTTGGACATATCAAGTTTAATAGTAGCCAGACCTTCCTTATCATGATAATGGTTCACTGTAAAAACCACTTCATTAGCAAGGAGAATATTATCAGCAACGCTTCTCTTAGGCACAAAAGCGCTTTGGTTTTGAGAGATCAACCCATCAGTAAGAGGTATTAGTCTATTAACAAGAGTTTTAGATAAGATGTTCTAAGCAAAATTGTACAAACCAATAGGTCTATATTGGGAAACAACCTCAACCATAGGTATTTTGGGATAAGAGCAATGTTGATATGATTAAGGAACTTGTCCATGTGGAAAGTTCTAAAACGTGAAAAATACTATAACCCCCCTTCTATATGGGTTCAACATATAGAAGCCCCGCTAAATGGATCATTCATTATCAACTCCATACTTTAGGAAAATGATATTACTAGGCCTAAAAAATCAAATTTTCTTCAGATCTGGCCCATAATTAATTATTATGAATTTTAATAATGACAACACTACCCTTTTGTATATATACAAGAGAGAAATCATAATATATTTTCATTTTTAGATTTTGTCTCTCTCGCCTCCAGATGAGATTTTCTTTTGCAAAAATGGTTTCTCGTCAGATTGTTCATTTCCAGATCTGAAACAAGATTTCTCTCCCGAAATCAAGGTCTCATACAGAACAACATCGTCAACAACTCTTGTTCTTGCGATTTCAGTGCATATCGGTGAAGAAAAATGAATGATGACAAAGATAAGTTCGATATATCTTTATCTTTTTATTCAATTTAAACTTCTTATTTGTTGATTTCCAAATCGATATCAGGAGTTTTTTTTTTTGTTTACTGTTGAAAACCTAATCGATCTGATTTCATCTAGAAATATTTATTCAAAACATGATCAGAATATAGATCTATAGTTATTTCATCTTGATCCCTCTTTTGAGATTGAAATTTTTGAAAAAAATTGTCAACAAATTTTCTAGGGTTTCGAATTGAAAATTGATTTAACTTTTAATATATATTTCCAATAGAAAATCTAAGTTTATTTATGAACTCAGAGCATCTTCATCTTTGTTACCCGTCAAATGAGATCGGAGATGGAAACAACACAATTGTTCTTGAATCCATCGATTCATGTAATTTGAATCAGTCACGTTTATGTTTGTTATTGTTATTGTTGATGTTGTTTTTGTTGTTGTTTTAGGTTAGATTTATTGTTTTTTATATTTCAATTTGATTTTATAGGGTTGATTAACGGTGTTGGTGATAATTTTGATGGAGAGGTTGAATAATAAGTTGATTGTTAGAGCACTGCTCGGTCGAACTCGCAAGCTTTGCTATCTCAAGCTTGTTTGTCAATGTTAGTGATCAAAACTATAAGTCTTGATTTCTAGTCTACTTATAACGATGTCTCGGACTAGAATAGATTGTGTAGTTGAGCATTAGACTTCACGGCGTTCATCATTTGAAGACGAAGAACTACTAAGGAGAGCTTGTGGAACTTCATCAACAAAAGGTATGTGGAGACTGAAACTCATCTATCACTTGGAAAGTTTATTTCTACTCTATCTCCTATATTGAGACAAAAGTCGTATTGCTATATAGTATTCGATTATGCACATTTGATATTTCGAGCTGAGTTTAACTCGCTTACATATTTATCGAAATATGTGTTGGTAAGCTTTTGCTTCGACCAAGTTCATCTTATATTCTTGACGAAAGTCAAAAGATGATCATGTGAAAATCGCCGAGTAACATCTTACATGATTTGTGTGATACAATCATTTGGTGTAGACTTGGAATGTTTCGTAATGATTATTTCAGTAACTTGAAAATTGATTTGATGCTAATAATTCGTGAAAACAGCTATTGTCATCCTCTAAGAATGTTTCAATGATTGAAATAGAGTTTAGAACACTTAACCATTATTGGATTATGAACATAGTATGTGTGCTTGCATATATGTAATCCATATCCGGGAACCATAGTATGCATACCCATATGCGTACCTGTTGGTTTGTGAAAGTCCGGGTACCTAAATACACATAACGGTACGCGTACTGGCGTAAGGTTTAGATCCGAGAATTTATGCTGAGTTTGGATATTTATTTGGTATGCATACCAGTTCGCGTACTGGCGAAACCCAAACTTGGTCCGGCTACTTAGGTATGCATACCCGTACGCATACCTAAGTAGATGATGTTCTAATATCGGTTTGTTCATGAACTAATACATTTATATAATAAGGAATGCAATCTTTTGCAAACCGTGGCTATAATGTTCATGAATTGATTCAAGTGAATCAAACCGATTTTGCTTCAATTGTGTTCTTGTATACTTCTATGAGAATACAACAATTGAACAACTCTATCATCTGAGTCATTTGAACTAGTTGTGGTTAAGATGAATAAGGTTGATATGAAAGTGTTCATATAGCTAACTTTGGTTAAAAATTGTTGAGCCAACCTAGTGTACACATTTAGTTATGGTTACTCAAACCTAAATTAAGGTAAATTTCATATTTTCTTATGTGTATAACAAGCTAAGTTCGATCTAACGGGTGAAAGATATTAGCTTGAGTCTAATCAGGTTTTCATCTAACGGTGAATATTGAATGCTTTGTTACCAAGGTAACTTAGATTACAAACCCTGATTTGAAAACTATATAAGGGAAAACTCTAGCAACTGGGAAACATAATCCCCACACCTTCTATGTGATACTATTTGCGACTAGAGTCGATTCTCCTTTAACCTTAGGTTTTCTACAAAACCCTGTAGGTTAACGACTTGAAGATTTTATTGGGATTATGAAGCCAAACCCAATAATTTTCTCTTTAGTTGTGTGTTCTGATCTTACTTCTACTATCGTGATTGAGTATTATCTTTGCTAAGATTTGCTTGAGATTTATCTCCGATAGGTAAGATTAAAAGTAGTCACAAACATCTTCGTCTCGTCGTTTGTGATTCCACAATATCTTGTTTCGCTTCCATACGATTAAGATTATTGTGAGGTGATTGATAATACTAGGCTGTTCTTCGGGAATATAAGTCCGGTTTATCAATTGGTTCCTATTGTTGATGGTGGTTTTTAGTTCAGGGATAAAATTGAAAAACCTTGTATTTAATACGCTGTCGTTCTGCAAAGAAGCTGAACCATTTAAGAGTGATGAGTGCCCAGGCCTCCTTACTTACATATGTATTGAGCAATTCAATATATTTATATATAAAATTTACCCAGAATGGTGCGTATAGCAACAACCCAAAATATTTTGTAGATTTTATCTCTCACCTGCATTATTCATTAATGTATGGCTTATCGAGTATTTTCCTATGCTATGTTCCCCAACTGAACCCTTAGCATTGGTATGACATGACAATTAGTGTTCACTCGCAGCTGAGTAGCATGAGTTTCCCGAAGTATCAAGATTAAGGTCTGCATGAAAATAATCAATCAGAAGATGCGCTAACTGCTCTCTGAGAATAAAAGAATTTTGTGTCAACACACAAAATTTATCAAATTTATTCAATTTTTTGATAGCTCACAAGATTCAAATTTTTTCCTAACTAATTTGCAAAAATTAGTTTTTTTCGCCCTGCGTAATATCTCGAACCCTATTGGTCGAGACCAAACCTAAGTAATCTAGGAAATTAATCCGCCATGGATCTAGCAAGAGCAAAGTCCTACCAGAAATTAGCAAACAAGAAATAAAGAGGAGCTGCGGAAAATAGGAGTAGCAGCAAGAGGAGGCGTGGCCTCGCCACTTGGCCGACCAATTTGCCTCAGCAGACGCCACCTGTGGCCGGCTGGCCACACTGCATGCTACTGCTTACCGGCCCCTTTCCCATCGACCAATCAGATCTCTTTAAACCTACCACGCACACTTTTAAATTAAGTTGGAAGTCGGTTGGTCGATGCTCATAATTCCTTAAAGAATCTAATCTAGACTGCCCATGTCAGTCTCAAAAAATGATCACGACCGCACGATTTGGCCAGTCGATTTATCAAACCTAGCCGCCTCCTAACATGGTCGTACAAGCGCCATCATGTACACTGGCAGGCCTGCTAATGCCCAGGACAATCATCCTCCTTCCAACTCGCAAGCGGAGCCACCCAACGCTTAGCCCAAAACAGTTGGCCGCGCGAGCTACAAAAACCTAATTTTATTAAGCGGTATTACATTACTGCCGCAAAACAATCTTGACCGCCCAACTTCGCCAGCCGAATTGACCGGCTAAGATTTAATCTCGATCAACGGGATGGGTTTAAATATGCTCACCAGTGGCTCAGCTATAGTGCTGGCCAGACGAACAACTCCTAGCGCCGCTAGCACCAAAAACCGTTAGCCCAAAATAGGTTGGCCACACGGCTTTTAAAACCTAAATTAAATCAACTGCAGCCATTAACTGCCGCAAATCATCTTGACCGCCCAACTTTGCCAGACGAATTGGCCGACCAAACTTCTATTCTAGGCGCCAAACAAGATGTGGCCTTGACCATTGGCCGCCCATCTTCCATGAGGAGCAATCGGCCAAGCCGCGGCCGCCCATATGGCTCCTAAACGAGCACCCAAAGATGGCTGGCCGCGCTCCTTATAAAAATATTAAATAAATTAACGACAACCAATAACTGTCGCAAATCATCTCAGCCATCCAATTTTGCTAGCCAATTTAACCGGTCTAGATTTAACATGGACCGACCAATAGGATGTCGAAATGGCTACCAGCCATCACTCTCCTATAGGGACCGACCGGCTTACTTTTGGCATGCATGAACAGCTCCCAGCAGTGGCCGGTCACGCTCCTTTTAAGACACTAGATTCCGCGACCAACCAAGACAGGCTCTATACAACGATGCTTCACATGCATCGATTATTTTGAGCTGCTTGCTTAAAAGCGATGCTTTACATGCATCGAGTACATACGATATTTTATAAGTATCGGTTTCAAAAATAACTTAGTTATTTAACATAATAGCGCCACATGCTATTCTTTGCGGAAAGTCTCATGACTTGGCTCGCCACACATGACCACCTGCCGCCTGGCTTGCGCGTGATTGGTCAGAATAACTAGGTCTTGCAAACAAGACCCATTCAACAACTTGTTGCATATTTTCCACGAAAATACTCGAGACATCAAACATGTCACAAACTGGGGGATGTTCATCAGAGTATTGGTTTTACGGTTTACAGTGTGCGGCGTGCAACACGCCCATTATGAGAAAGTAACAGGAAAAGCGGACAGTTAGTGGCAGCAGAGAAGTAGTGGGTGTGTACCGACCCATCTTCTCTCATTGAAAGACGTGGTTTTCAACATTTTCATACGATCCCGCTCCTCCATCACTCAACTACTCCCATTTCCTATGAGATCAGGGTGCATTCAACTATTACTTGTATAAATAGGTTCCAACCTATTTTCAACCAAGGACAAGTGTTATCAACACAAGTATCCATAAAAACACCAAGAACTGATAGCTTACATTCTGCAAGCCAGTTCCATATTCTGATACAAGTCATAAAATAGCCACACCTTCAGAGTTGACCATTCTGATCTCAACACCTTCTTCGTTTCCCTCCCTAAGATCAATCCTTCTCCTTCACTTTGTGACAGAAGCAAGACTGGAACGACTATTTCTTGGTTTAGGCAAGGATTGTACAGATTGATCTCTCGAATCTAAAGTACTCCCGTGCAGTGCATTTGTTTAGGGTTGTTTTGGGGTAAAAACTGATTCTGCTGATTTTGGTAAATTTGGGTGTGCCGCCAAGAAACGAATTTAAACCCTAAACAAATGCACTGCACGGGAGTACTTTAGATTCAAGAGATCAATCTGTACAATCCTGGGCTAAACCAAGAAATGGTCATTCCAGTCTTGCTTCGGTCACAAAGTGAATGAGAAGGGTTGATCTTAGGGAGGGAAGCGAAGAAGGTGTTGAGATCAAAATGTTCAACTCTGAAGGTGTGGTTATTTTATGACTTGTCTCAGAATATGGAACTGGCTTGCAAAATGTAAGCTATCAATTCTTGGTGTTTTTCTGGATACTTGTGTTGATAACACTTGTTTTGAGGGTGGTGTGATTCGAACCCAGCACGTTATGTGCGTTAGGTGAATGCTCCACCATTATGATGCATCCCCTATTTGTGACATGTTTGATGTCTCGAGTATTTTCGTGGAAAATATGCAGCAGATTGCTGAGTGGGTCTTGTGTGCAAGACCTAGTTATTCTGACCAATCGCGCGCAAACTAGGCGGTGGGTGATCATGTGTGGCGAGTTAAGTCATGAGACTTTCCGCAAGAAATAGCGTGTGACGCTATTAAGTTAGTCTTTGGTTGGTCACCTAAGATTTAATCTAGGCCGGTCAATTCGGCTGGCAAAGTTGGACGACCGAGATTGTAATTTATGGAAGAGGGTGGCCGTTGATTATGGCCACATCTCGTTGGCGCCTGCCATTGGCATAGTGGCGCAATTGGCGCCTGCTGGCGTAGCCGCGGCAACTATATCTTGGCACATTGGCGCTAGGTCCAAATATGACTCAACAATATTGGCTCTAGTTGCCGTATAAAACTTAATGCCTTAGGTGGAATTATTTGGCATGGGTTGGCATAGCGGCCTTCCAAATTAGGTTTGGCATGTCAAAACCCTAATTAGCGTGTGCAGCTATGTGGCCGCGATATGGTGGCATTTTGGCAAACACTGTCGTGGCCACGTTAAATAAAGAAATCATGGCAAGGCCATGATGTGGGAACGACCATGAACGCGGGGATAGCCATGGGTAGCTATATTATGGCGCGGGCGCCACTTTTAGGGTCTTCTGAATCCCACATGGCTTGTGGCATGTTGTGGGTCCGAAGTAGCATAATTTAGGCCATGACTAGGAATTAGGGTTTCCTCTTGATTCGACTAATGCCATTAAAACAAGAGTTCTATTCTGATTAGAATACCAGTGTTAGAGTTTTTTATGGCGTTGGACATGAACGAAAAGTGAGATAACACGCGGTTGCACTGTTATGGCACATTGGCATATTGCTGCCGCGGAATAGCATGGCCTGCCAACTAGCATGTCGACGCGATTTGGCAGGTTGACTAACTAATTGGCATGGCGGCCATGTTGACGTGACGGCCACTAGGCGCAGTTTGGCTTTATTTAATACGCGTGGAGGGTTTAAAGTGACCTGATTGGTCGATTGGAAAACGGGCAAATGGACGTGTGTTTGCCTAGATTTGAAGCCCGAATCGTAGCATCATCATGGCGCATCGGGGAAGTTATGGCCTGCGCTCCCTAGTGCGCCAGGCGTAATTATCCGGTCCGTCACAGTTGGTATCAGAGCAAGTTCCGAGATAACACTAGGGACTGTGCGTAATTGACTCATTAGCGAGTATTTCCTCGAAGGAAACTCTAATTTGGTTGGTAGGCCAACTTATGTGCAAGTTGGTAGGGTAGGCCAACATTTGTGCGGAAAGTATATACTTTGCTCAGTACTTTGCCACTGCTTGGCCTAATTTAGGCACTTGACCACCGGAGACTGTTTGGGACAGTTGGCTGGTATCTATCCTACTGTGGCATTTGGGTTGATCACCCCTCACCCGTCCGGGACGGAGTGTGATGTCACTACTAACGCCTGACAAAAACCTGCAGACATACCGTCTTGGGCGGTAAGTTAGTACTCCGGGGGAGTAAACTGTTGGGGACGGTGAAAGACCGATGAATCCGACTACTCTGGCACTGGGCCACACAGTACTGCAGAAAGAATGGCTTGTCATGTTAGATTTTGTCAAAAATCTTGACAAACGGCCCTATGAGCTTTGCGGATTCCTGAGTGTTTGGTATGGGACAAGTACTTAAGGAATTTGAACCCTAGTTTGGTTGAATTTCGGGGACGAAATTCTTTAAAGGGGTGAATATTGTAACACCCCGTGTTTTTAGCATGGCGCATGCTAAAAGGTGCGCCATGGCCCGAGATGAAGCTTCATCTAAAGCTTCCATTAAGTAGGAAAAGGAACATTGGCCCTTGGCCAATGCGTTGACAATGTACGGCCAACATGGCTGAACATCGGGTTGGCAATGGACGGCCAACATGGCTGAACATCGGAGTGGGCATTGGCAGTGAACAACCATCTTGGCCGGTTATTAAGAAATATATGGCAATGGCCATGAATAGTAAAAGTGGGAGTTGATGAATGATTTTTGGTCCCTCAATTTAAGTTGTAAAAATGTCAAATTAACATATATAGGGAGGGGTAGTTGGTTGAAGGTGCATATGCGGACCATGCACCAAGTAAGCTTCCTAACTTAGCCGGGAGAGTATAAATGATGCCTAAGCCTCATTTATAGCTGCGTAGACTTTTCCAATGGAACAGGTTAAGCATGGGCATTATTATACCATGCCACGGGATGGATAATGCATATCCTATATGAATTTAGACGAAACGGCCTACACGGACTAGGCCATTACCATTATTGCTTGGCCACGGCCTCGCAAACGAGTTGGCTTAAGTTTCTTTCCCTTCGAGGATGAACTACGGTCTGTGCTTGATCCCTTTAAAGTAGGGAATGGTACGTAGGCAGTCGCAATGAGTTGCAGCATTGCCGGTCCAGCACGTTGGCCCCTCATATCATCTAAGCTTGGTAACTCGATACAAGAGATGATTGCGGCCAGACTTGATGAGGCAAGTTGCATGCCATCCAGTGGATGCTCATACTTCCTATCAAGCTGTTCGACTTAGGCATGTACCAATGGCGCATTGGGCATGGCCTCGAAAGTAAACTACATCGATATGCAAGTTAGCATTGCTTGCATAAGCCAAAGGGAAGTACGGCATGATCCTGATTGATGCACCCTTGGCACGAACAAGACAAGTGCATGCTCAGCAATGCCGAAGCTTAGTGAATAGGAAGTACGATGGTTGCTCAGCTAGATAGGAAATTCAGTGATGAATTCCCTACGTTGAGGAGATGCATGTAAGGTACATCGGCCATAGCCCTCAAGGCTTTAAACCCTTTGCAGAACAAGGGTAAGTTGGAACGGTGTGTGATAGACGCATTTATGTGTCTATTTTCATCTCTTTTGTGTATACTTTTAGTACCCATTTCTGTACTAATTTTGGTATTTTATCCCTTTGTAGGTGTTTTTGGAGGAAGACTTTAGGGGAAGTTTAGAACACCACAGAGCCGAAAAAATCAACTTGCAGGAAACCGAGTTCTGCTGCTGCCGGAGAAGAAGAAGAAGAACATACGACCCTCACTGAACCATCACAGACGAATATCATAGTTCAACAGCAGCAGCTGAGTATCGTTTATTAGCAGTTTCCTGAAGTCACAGAAGACCTTTACCGACGATTTTGTCTTCTGTTTTAGACCTTCAGCGACTACAGTGTATTCTTTTACTCTTTTAATCAACTTTTGAGCTATAAATATATACTTTGAGCAAGTGATTAATATGAGGAGCTAAACCCCTTAGCCGAGGCGACGGAGGAAGCCATTGTTCCATGAAAAGTGGTATAATTCTATTTTAATTATTTTTGTAATTTCTTATATGATTATTTGCTTTGATTGAGAATTGATTGAATGATTTTTCTTAAACAATTGTGATTTCTCTTGATAGATTATGCTTAGACTTATGTTTTTTGATATTCTATGCTTTCGAAATACACTTGTTATTCCAAAAATCTACTTTTGCAAAATATTAGAATCACTTTAAACGTAAAGAGTTGCATGAATATTGATTAGATTATATCACTTAATTGGTTAATGGTGGAATCCAGAGTCTCGGTGTTTTCTTATAATTGTTGAAACAACTTTATTTAATTTTCGAAAATCCTTCACAAGCCCGAGTTGAACGAACTCTACTTATCACTTTTTACAACAACTACAAAACACATCAATTTTTGGCGCCGCCGACGCGGACTTGTTTTTAGGGTTTTAGATTTATTTTTATTTTTATTTATTTTTTTCCTATTTTACGTTTTTTGGTATTTGTCTTTTGTCTACAGGTTTTGGAACGTAAAGAAAAAAATTGAGCCAAGGAGTTTGGTGATTTCGTAAAGACTTGGAGCTAAAGATTAAAGCGAAAAGAACGGAAAAGAAGACAATTTTATTTTAGTTATTTTTTTTTTAGTTATTTTTTTATTTTTTTATTTTTAGGGTTTTGTCAATTTTTTTAGAAAAAATTAAAAAAATTGTATTAGGGTTTCTTTATTATTTTGTATTTTTTCTTTTCTTTTTTTGGACTTTTTGGACTTTGGACACTGTTTTTATTTTTTATTTTTATATACCCTACGGAAGGGTATCCTTAAATATAAAAAACTGTTTGCAGAGAAGGAGGACAATTCCGATATTATCTCTGCACCTTGGGTTCGTACACTGACACAGGAGTCAGTGGCCCGAGTCGACTACAACCGATTCATCCCCCGTCTGGAACGGGAGGTAAGATTCTGAACACTTGCGAATCCCCTGTCAGCGAGTTACTGTATTCCTTAAGTTGCATATCTGCTGAGGATCTGAATACGGACATTTACTTTTCTAGTAAAGGGCAAGGCCTGGCCATACAAGATAAGGGTTCAGATTTCATCACCGTTCTCTTCTTGCCCTCCTTAGGAAAACGATACCGAACGCGAACCCAAGCTTAAAATATTGACTACAACGAGACCGATAGGGTAACGAGCTTGTAGGAAAGTCGTTCAAAAGGATCGTATTGGGTATCTTGTTAGCCTAACTCAAAGTTCAGAAAGATTACTGTACGTCGATTAGAGCCACCTTGTAACCCAGGGAAGCGTTTCCAAAGAGGTGGGGGTATCAAAGCTCCTCTGAGCTTTTCTTACTTCTCTTCGACTTACTTTATTCGGATAGTCCTATGAGGTTTTCTAAAATTGTACCCAGTTGCCTCTTGGAAGAGTAGAAGCTGGTCTAGAAACAATCTAAGTGGAGCCATCATGCTTTTTGTTTGCTAGAAATCAATAGGGTTGATTTGGTTGAGTCGTCCTTGATTTGTGATTGCTTATCCTTCCAATTTAGGGAATTCTTGTATGCCTGAACGTAAAAGAGATGCCCTAGGTAGATTTGTTAAAGAACAACCTAGCAGTTCTAAGCGTCTCGATTACCTTGACCTAGAAGGTCCGATTTTCGGAGAGTCCTGTTTTGAACGTACTCCTTTTACTGAGGAGAGAATCCCCAATACTCCGATAGCACCAGAAATGGCTACTTCGAAAGCTTTATTAAATCCGACTAGGACTACTCGTCCCTCGTGTATTAAGTTAGATGACACAGAAATCACCTATGAAATTAAACCTCGAACCATACAGATGCTCCCAATATTTTTAGGGAAAGAAAATGAAAACCCCTATTTCCATGTTAGGGATTTTGAAGAAATTTGCAGTACCCTAAGAATTATAGGCTTAGATGATGGTGCTTTGAAACTTAGGTTATTTCTTTTTTCCCTGAAAGATAAAGCCAAATCGTGGCTATATAGTTTGACTGCTGAGTCAATCGAAACATATGAACAACTTACATCTGCCTTTTTCAATAAGTTTTTCCCTAGGCACAAAACATCGTCTATTAGGACGCAAATCTGCACATTCTCACAGCAAGAGGGAGAATCTTTGTAAAGGTATTTGGAAAGGTTCAATGATTTGTTAACACAATGTCCTCACCATGGTTTAGAAAAGGTTAGGCTAGTTCAGATCCTTTATGAGGGTTTAGATTATTCCACAATAACCACGGTAGAAGCTTTGTGTACAGGTGGGTTTGAGAACCAAACTGTTGATGCGGCAATGGCATTTTTGAATGAAGCCACCGAAAAGATCCAACAATGGGAAAATAGTAGGGAACCCCGGAAAGCGATTCTTCTAAACAGAGGAAACGTTAATAGGGTAGAAGGAAGCCATGAATCAGATGCCAAGATTGCAGCGATAGCTAAAAGGTTAGAAGCTCTAGAAATGGGTCGCACTAGTGGTAGATTGGAGCCTTTTTGGGAAGGCCAGAATAATGCAGAGCAAGCCAATACTCTTTATAATAACACTAGATTCGATAATCGTCAGAAATTTGACCCATATTCAGAAACCTATAATCCTGGGTGGAGAAACCATCCGAACTTTTCATGGTCTAAGGGCCAGAATCAAGGTCAGTTTAGTAACTCTAATGCTCCCCCAGATTTTAGTTATGCTAAGAATCCTTCAGGGCCAGCTCAATTTCAGAATCAGTCGGATAAGAGAATCCTAAGCCTAGAGGAGTCTATCATGTTGTTAACTCAGCAAACTGCAAAACTTCAGCAATCAGTAGAACAAAGTCTACAAGTTAGTAACAAGATAGGATAAAAAAATAGTCAGGTTATTTCCGAGTTGAGAACCCAGATTAGTTTGATAAATGAGTCTTTGATAGAAAAAGGTAGGTTTCCTAGTCAAACACAACCCAACCCTAGAGGAGTTCATGAAGTAAATATAAAACAATTGAATGCTATTAGAACCCTTAGGAGTGGTAGAATTGTAGACAACAAGGTAACCATGCCCGATAGTGAACCTACTGTAGCTCACCCCTCAGGACCACCCATAGCTGAAGAGACCGATAAAGTTTCTGATGATGTAAATTCGGTCCCTGGGAGGTCTGATTTTGTACCTAGAGCCCCATTTCCACAGCTACTAGTACCAACAAAGAATGAATCCAACTTTAATGACATTATGGAGGTTTTTAAGAAAGTTACCATAAACCTTCTGTTACTAGAAGCAATTAGGCAACTTCCGGCTTATGCCAAGTTCCTCAAGTATATGTGTACGCGAAAGCGAAAGCTTAGTGTCCCTAAAAAAGCCTTTTTAGCTTGTCATGTAAGTTCGATCATTCAGAATACCACAACTCCTAAGTATAAAGACTCAGGTGCCCCTACCATTGCTTACACGATAGGAAAACACAGGGTAGAAAAAGCTTTACTTGACTTAGGAGCTAGTGTGAACTTACTTCCGTACCATGTGAACTTACCTACTCTAGTTCCTTCGTTAGGAAAGCCTCCTAAGTTGGACCTTAAACCATTACCAGATACCTTGAAGTATGTGTTTTTAGGCCAAGCTGAAACTTTACCTGTGATTGTAGCATCCAACTTGGATAGTGATCAGGAAAGTAGGTTAGTAACCGTTTTTCAAAACAACAAGGAAGCTTTAGGATGGACCATAGCATACATTAAGGGTATAAGTCCTACAGTTTGTATGCATCAGATTTATTTAGAGGAAGAAACCAAACCTTCTAGGGAGATGCAACGTCGACTAAACCCTAATATGAAAGAGGTAGTTCGAACCGAGGTTCTTAAGTTGTTAGATGCAGGCATTATCTACCCTATTTCAGACAGCAAGTGGGTCATCCCTGTTCAGGTTGTTCCCAAGAAATCCGGTATTACTGTAGTCCAGAATGAAAACAATGAGTTAATCCCAACTCGAGTGACCACGAGTTGGCGTGTTTGTATTGACTATAGGAAATTGAACAAGGTCACTAGGAAGGACCACTTTCCCCTTCCTTTCATCGACCAAATGCTAGAGAGATTAGCTGGACATAGTCACTACTGCTTCTTAGATGGCTACTCCAGATATAATCAGATCGTTATTGCCCCTGAAGACCAAGAAAAACTACTTTTACCTGTCCCTTTGGTACCTTCGCGTATAGACGCATGCCTTTCGGGCTTTGTAATGTCCCTGCAACTTTTCAGCATTGTATGATGGGCATATTTTCTGACATGGTAGAACGGTTCTTAGAGGTCTTTATGGATGATTTTTCAGTATTTGGTTCGTCTTTTGATGAGTGCTTGCATCATCTGTCATTAGTTTTGACTAGGTGTAAGGAGAAGAATTTAGTGCTTAATTGAGAGAAATGTAATTTCATGGTTCGTTCGGGAATTGTTTTAGGGCATATCGTATCATCTAAGGGTATAGAGGTAGATAAAGCCAAAGTTGACCTTATTAAGACTTTATAGGTCCCAAAAACCGTAAGAGATATTAGGTCATTCTTAGGGCATGCAGGTTTTTATCGTCGATTCATTAAGGATTTTAGCTTAATTTCTAGACCTCTTTGCAATTTGTTTGCAAAAGATGTTAAGTTTGTCTTTGATGATGCTTGTTTAGAGGCTTTTGAGAAGCTTAAGACTTTACTCACTACCGCCCCCATAGTCCAGGCACCCAACTAAAACCTACCCTTTGAGATCATGTGTGATGCTTCAGATTTTGCTATTGGTGTTGTGCTAGGTCAGCGAGAAAACAAATTACTCCATGTGATTTACTATGCTAGGAAAACTCTGAATGATTCCCAGTTGAACTATACTACTATGGAGAAGGAACTGTTAGCCATTGTGTTCGCCTTAGACAAGTTTAGATCCTATCTCTTAGGTTCTAAGATTATAATCTTCACTGATCATGCTACTTTGAAGTATCTTCTTTCCAAGAAGGATACAAAACCTAGATTGATTAGATGGATCCTTTTGTTGCAGGAATTTTCCTTAGACATTAGAGACAAAAAAGGTGCAGAAAATGTAGTAGCAGACCACTTGTCTAGGATTGTTGTGGATACCCCTGATGATTCTCCTCCTATTAGAGACAGTTTTCCTGATGAACAACTGTTCTCTGTTACCCAATTACCTTGGTATGCGAATATAGTGAACTATCTTGTTACTGGTCGAATTCCCCAGCATTGGGGTAAACAAGATCGTTCTAGATTTTTAGCTGAGGTTAAGCACTTCTTTTGGGATGATCCTTATTTGTTTAAGTATTGTCCAGACCAGATTATTAGGAGATGTATACATGAAATTGATCAGTTAAGTATTATTTCCTTTTGTCATGATCATGCTTGTGGGGGTCATTTTAGTGATAAGAAGACTGCTGCTAAGATATTGCAGTGTGGATTCTATTGGCCTTCGTTGTTTAAAGATTCCCACAGTTACTGTGTTACTTGTGAACGTTGCCAGAAATTAGGAACCATTTCCCGTAGGAACATGATGCCCTTGAACCCTATCTTAGTTGTTGAGGTCTTTGATGTGTGGGGTATTGACTTTATGGGTCCGTTTCCTAATTCTTTTGGTAACTTATACATCCTTGTCGCTGTAGACTATGTCTCTAAGTGGATTGAGGCGGTTGCGTGTAAAACCAATGACCATAGGGTCGTAGTCCAGTTTTTGAAAGAGAATATACTTACACGTTTTGGTACGCCGCGAGCTATAATTAGTGACGGAGGTTCACACTTTTGTAATAGACCATTTGCTCTTTTAATGAAACAGTATGGTATTACCCACAAAGTAGCTACCCCATATCACCCACAGACTAGTGGTCAGGTAGAGGTCTCCAATAGGGAAATTAAGCGTATTCTAGAGAAAACAGTTAATCCCAATAGGAAAGACTGGTCATTGAGGCTTACTGATGCCTTATGGGCTTACCGTACTGCGTTTAAGACACCCATTGGAATGTCACCCTATCGTTTAGTATTTGGCAAGGCATGTCACCTGCCTGTTGAGTTAGAGCATAAAGCCTATTGGGCTATTAAGCAGCTAAACTTTTCACTTGACAAGGCAGGAGCTCACAGAAAGCTCCAGCTCGATGAGTTGGACGAGATTCGTAGAGATGCATACGATAGTGCTAAGGAGTATAAGAACAAAATGAAACTTGTGCATGATAAGAATATTTTACGGAAGTCATTTTCTCCAGGTCAAAAAGTTCTTCTGTATGACACTCGTTTGCATCTATTTCCCGGGAAGTTGCGCTCTCGGTGGACCGGTCCTTTTGTGGTCCGTACTGTTTTTCCTCATGGAGCTGTTGAGATCGAGACACCGGATGGTTCTTCGAAGGTTAACGGTCAGAGATTGAAACCCTTTTTAGAGCCATTTCCTACAGGTGATGTTGAGGAGGTCCCTCTGGAGGACCCTGCTTACCCTTGATTGACCATCGGGGTCATTGTATGTTGTATATTAGTTTTTTGATTTCTCTCTTCACCCAGGTACTATCTTTCCAACTTCTCCTTGTGTTATTTTTGGTACTGCTCTTTCATTAGAAACATTGAGGACAATGTTAGATTTAAGTTTGGGGGTATGGGAAAAACTTTTTAGTTGCAATAAACTCCAGAGCCTAGAAATTTATGCCTATTAAGGATGGCACTAACCAATCTAAGTGGATGGAAGCATTTTGGTTTTAGGAGTTGAGGAACCAATCTGAGTATATGGAAACATCTATAAGAGTCTATTCGTAAAAGCACAGAGCTCAGGTGTTAGAAATAACATGATAGTTTCGCCATATCTCGTTGAGTCCTTTTCACTTCTGTTTTTATTTTCTTTTTAAAATATGTTTCTCTAAGTGATTAGGTGGGGCTCACGATTCAAGTCGTTACCAATGCTAGGGTGAAATAGAGTGATTGAGATAGCAAAAAAAAAAAAAAAAAAAAAAAAAAAAAAAACCCAGACCAATAGACCAATGGGAATAAATTTTAACACTTGGATAGCAATATGTGTGTGTTCTCCCTGTCTCCGTCGCCTAAACAAGCGTGGAATGCAGGATCCACGGGAATTACCATGTAATCTGCTGACAAGAAAGCATGAGCTTGGATCCACAAGATCTAATCATGTTGTTAGTTCTAAATAAATAAATAATAAATGTGTGTTCGATAAATAGACCGCTGGTTCCCTTGTATATGCCAGACGAGTTGATCTAGAATTAGGGTTTTTGACCACTGGTCCCCTTGTATATGCCAGTTGTGTTGATTTTAGTCAGACCGGTATCTCAGTCCATTAGGATAGGTTCATCTTGGCGGAGGCCTTCAGACAGATATGAGAAAACACCATTCACCTAGTCAACATCAAAACCATCTATGTTTTTCTATATCCATCTCTTAATCTTTCCATGTGATTTGTTGACTCCGGATATTGATGTCCATAGTGAAACTATCTGAGTAGAGGTATGTCACTTATATACGAATTTTAGTGCAAACTCGTGTACAGCAATTGGAATTTCGCATCAGGGTACTTCCTCCCGTAATCAATAAGTATGCCAACCAAGGAGGTTCTTTAGTGCCATTTCAAGGTTCTGCGTAGATAGCTAGGGTCTGGAGTAAAGGTTTTGTGGGTACACCTATGGTAAACCCTCCCGAGACTATAACTCGGCCACTAGGGCCACCTAGGGGTTCAAAGGCTTGTTGCACATGCTAAGTGCAATCGACGATGCCTGCGACAGTGAGTTAGGATTTATTTTGTAGATTAAATTTGCTCGGGACTAGCAAATAATAAGTTTGGGGGACTTTGATAGACGCATTTATGTGTCTATTTTCATCTCTATTGTATATATTATTAGTACCCATTTTTTGTACTTATTATGGTGTTTTATGTCTTTGCAGGTATTTTTAGAGAAATAAGCTCTTGCGACGAAATTGGCTCGTAAAGTGGTGCTTTACACCCCAGGATAGAGTACTAAAGGCACCTCAGAAATGCACCGGAAGCACCCCAGAAATACACCGGAGGAACCCCGAAAAAATAATGAAAACACCCCAGAAAAAGTGTTAAAGGCACCCACCAAAATTACTAAAGGCACCCTAAAAATGGATAAGGGCGCCCCCAAGGCAGCCGAGCTGTTAAAGGCACCCGCGTTTTGGATTCAGGGCACTTCACCCTCATCGTTTGAAAAGAAAATTTTGGCGGGAATTCTAGATTCAAATTTCCAGTTCCTGCGTACTTGATGTTTGGTATTTTGAGGAAGATTCAGTCGGATTTTCATCTTGCTTCGGATATGTACCAGCCTGTTAGATCACAACAGGGGTGGTAAGTGCATTCATTTCAATTAAATCACAGAATCTCATCAAGCAGAGGGTGTATTATTCTCGGAATATATTTCTGAGATAATATGGAAGACACTCATTGATTGGAAGATATATTATCCTGGAATGTTATTCTGCATTGACTGAGGGATATTTGACGCGTAAAGAGATAAACAGAACATTCCATGTCACGCAGAGAAAGAAAATAAGAAATTATTCCCGAGAATAATATTTCTTTACTGTGAAGATTGTTAGGAGTAATTGGCGAGATTTGGAGATGTTTCTGGGTTATAAATAGCTTCTGGGATGTAGAGGAAAGGGGTAGAGAGAATTGGGAGCAGTTGGGAGCAGCACAGAATCGGAAAATCGAAGTTGCAGGAAAAACAATTTTTCTGCTGGTGAAGAAGGTACGAAGAACATAAGACCCTTAAAGACCGTCGTTCTTCAACAGTGCCAGTGACGGTATTCCTTTATCGTTTTCTGTAACAATTGATTTTGAGCATCAATAAAGATGAATTTTGAGCATGTTTCCATGATAATGATGAGCTAATTCTCGCGTAATCAAGGCACGGAGGAAGCTATTCATGCATGAATAATTGGTAACTATTCTATTTTTCTCTAATTTGTATTTTATAATTCACTCAATCACTACTTTGTAGAATTTTAATTGTTTGCATAATTTTTCCTAATTAGTTGTGATTCAATTAGATAGGTTATGCTTTGGTTAGATAATCTATGCTTAAAGGATACAATTAATGTTTGATAATATGCTTGATAATTTGTGAATTAAGAAAAAGAGATTTTAAAAATAATTAGAGTTTTGGAATTTTTATCATCATTTATTCATGTGTAATAGTGGAATCTAGTGTCTTGGTTATTTTCACTCTAAAAAAAACAAATTTGGATTTAAATTTTCTCTACTATTAGTTTAAATAAATCTAAATTCAATTGCTTTCACAAGTCTTACGAACCTCATTCTTACCACTATCAAAATTACATCAATAACATGATAGTTTCACCGTATCTCGGAATCATCTTATTACTTCTGTTTTTGTTTTTGCAAATTTTTATGTTGATGTCTGCTGGGTTGAAATAGAGTGATTGAGTTACTAAAAAAAAAAAAAAAAAGACCAGACCAATCGGAATAAATATTAACACTTGGATAGCAATATGTGTGTGCTCTCCCTGTCTCTGTCGCCTAAACAAGCGTGGAACGCAGGATCCACGGGAATTACCATGTAATCTGCCGACAAGAAGCATGCGCTTGGATCCAAAAGATCTAATCATGTCGTTAAAAAAAAAGAAAAAAAGAAGAGAATAAATAAATAAAGGTTTATTATAAATCGACCACTGGTTCCCTTGTATATGCCAGCTGAGTTGATGTAGATTTAGGATTATCGACCACTAGTTCCCTTGTATATGCCAGTTCTGTTAATATTAGTCCAGACCAGTATCTCAATCCACTAGGTCATAGGTTCATCTTGGCATTGAAGTCCATTCGCAACTATATATTTCTATATCCATGTTCTTAATCTATTCATGTGATTTGTTTGATTCCGGATATTGATGTCCATAGTGCGACTATCTGAGTAGAGCTCTGTCACTTATATATGAATTTTAGTATGCTTGAGTGCAAACTCGTGTACAACAATTGGAATTTCGCATCAGAGTACTTCTTCCTGTAGTCAATAAGTATGCCAACCAAGGAGGTTCTTTAGTGCATTCCAAGGTTCTGCGTAGATAGCTAGGGTCTGGAGTAAAGGTTTTGTGGGTACACCTCTGGTAAACCCTCCCGAGACTATAACTCGGCCACTAGGGCCACCTAGGGGTTCAAAGGCTTGTTGCACACGCTAAATGCAATCGTTATGCCTGCGACAGTGAGTTAGGATTTTATTTTGTAAATTAAATTTGCTCGGGACTAGCAAATAATAAGTTTGGGGGTATTTGATAGACGTATTATTATGTCTAATATGTCTCAATTGTATATATTGTTAGTGTTCGATTTTGTATTTATTTTGTTATTTTATGTCTTTGTAGGTATTTTAGAGAAATAAGCTCTTACGGCGAAATTGGCTCGAAAAGTGGTGTTTCACACCCCAGGATAGAGTACTAAAGGCACCCCAGAAATGCACCGGAAGCACCCCAAAAATGTGTCAGAGGAACCCCGGAAAAATTACTATCTACGCCCAAAATTACTATTTGCACCCCATAAGACAAGTGCTAAAGGGACACCCGTGCAGGATTAGGGGGAAGACATCTTCTTCTCAAATTCAAAAAATGAATTTTGGCGGGAAAATATTTTCATTAACAGCAGAATTTTGATCGGATGTTTGGACGTGATATTGTGAGATTCAATCCCTGAAACTTAGTGGGTAGACGTGATATTACTATAGAAGAGAATAAATAAATAAAGGTTTATCAGAATTGGCTGAATCGTGTCATGGAGCAAAACAGGGGAGTACGTGCAAAGGGAGAAGATATTCACGCGTCTACTGTTGCTGGAGTGTGCTGGGAGAGTTTGGAATGTTCTGTGAGAATGATAGATGCGTGTAAGAGTTAAACAAGGAAAGAAATACAACTGCAAACGCGTGGAGAAGCTAAAACAGGAAATTATTGCCGTGAGAATAAAAATAATAAAGAGAAGATTTTTTGAAGTTATGGAGGAGATTCGATGCATCTTTCGGGTATAAATAGATTACCCAGGTCATATAGAAGTGGTGTCGAGAGTTTGGGGAGCTTAGGAGAGCCAGAGAAGAAGAAATCACGAGTTGCAGAAACTCGGGTTCTGCTGCTGCAGAACTAAAGAACAAGAAGAACAAAATCCTGTAAAGGAAAGTCGTTGAAAACCGTCGCTTAAATGCGACAGTTCCCAACTCCTTTCCAGCGACCGCGGAACAGAGTCTACATCACTTCTCTTGTATCGTTCATTTTGTGACGATTTTTGTGCGTCGCAAATTACTGTTTTCACTATTTTCTCCGTTTTCACCATTGTAAACAATTTTTGAGAAAATAAAAAATATTTTGAGAGTGTCTATAATATGAGGAGTTAAACCCCAATACTGGGACTACGGAGGAGGCCGAACTTCATACATGGGTAAATTTGTTTTATTCTTTTTTATGACTTTTGCACTAAAATTAATTGAAATATGATTTGATTAAATTGGTTGTCATTTGATTAGATGGGTCATGCTTAGCTTAGGTGATTTGATATCCCATGCTTAACATTTACAATTAATGTTTCTAGAATCTACCTTGGAAAAAATAGAGTCCATGTTTATATTTCTTGAGCTAAAATTGTTGAGAATAAATAAGTGAACCTTATGTTATGAAGATTGGCTAAATCCTTAGTCCCAGTACCTCTTGCACCAATTGTAATATTATTGTATATTTTTATTAAATTTATAAACTCGAATCTTCACAAGTCTCAACGAACCTTTTACTACAAAAAAGTTGAAATCACATTACTTGGCATATTGGCGCTAGGTCCAAATATGAATCAACAATATTGTCTCTAGTTGCCGTATCTAACTTAATGCCTTAGGTGGGATTATTTGGCATGGGTTGGCATATTGGCCTTCCAAATTAAGGTTTGGCATGTAAAAACCCTAATTAGCGTGTGCAGCTATGTGGCCGCGATATGGTGGCATTTTGGCAAACACTGTCGTGGCCATGTTAAATAAAGAAATCATGGCAAGGCCATAATGTGGGAACGACCATGGACGCGGGGATAGCCATGGGTAGCTATATTATGGTGCGGGCGCCACTTTTAGGGTCTTCTGAATCCCACATGGCTTGTGGCATGTTGTGGGTCCGAAGTGGCATAATTTAGGCAATGACTAGGAATTAGGGTTTCCTCTTGATTCTACCAATGTCATTAAAACAAGAGTTCTATTCTGATTAGAATACCATGGTTAGAGTTTTTTATGGCATTGGCCACGAACGAAAAGTGAGATAGCACGTCGCTGCGCTGTTATGGCACGTTGGCATATTGCTACCGCGGAATAGCATGGCCTGCCAATTAGCATGTCGACACGATTTGGCAAGTTGACTGGTTAATTGGCATGGCGGCCATGTTGACGCGATGACCACTAGGAGCAGTTTGGCTTTATTTAATGCGCGCGATGGGTTTAAAGCGACCTGATTGGTCGATTGGAAAGGGGGCCGGCAAGTGGCATGGGCCAGACCATATTCCAAGTGCGTTTGAGGCATTTAGAGCGACCTGATTGGTCGATGGGAAAGAGGGCCGGCAAGTGACACGGGCCCGGCCACATTCCAAGTGTGTGTGTGGCGCATTTAGAGCGACCTGATTGGTCGATGGGAAAAGGGGCCGGCAAGGGAAACATGGAGCGTGGCCATCCGGCTTCAGGTGGAGCCCGCTAGAGCGAACTAGCCGACCATGTGGCGCGGTCACGCCTCCTCTTGTTGCTGCTCCTATTTGCCGCAGCTCCTCTTTTATTTCTTGTTTTCTGATTTTTGGTAGGACTTTGCTCCTACTGGTCCATGACCAATAGGGTTCGAGATATTGCGCAGGGCGCCAAAAACCTAATTTTTGCAAATTGATAAAATTAGGTTAAATGACTGAATTTTGCGGATTGTCGCAAAACCAATCAAATTTTGGTGAATTTTGCATACTGATACTAAAATCACTAATTTAATATTAAAGGGCAGCATAACTTTGTGTGCCTCTGATTGAGTACTTCCACAAGCATCTCAATCCTGACACTTCGGGAGATTCATGCTACTCGGCTGAGAGCGGACATTAGTCGTCATGTCATGTCAGTATTAAGAGTTCAACTGTGAACATGGTATAAAACAAATACTCAGAAATTTACAGAATATTTGGGATTGTTGCTGCACGCACCATTCTGGATAAATTTCATATAAATATACTGAATTGCTCAATATATATGTAAGCTGGGAGGCTTGAGCACTCATCACTTTTAAATGGCTCAGTTTCTTTGCAGAACAATGGCGCATTAAATACAGGGTTTTACAATTTTAGTCCTGAACTAAAAACCACCATCAACAAGGGTTTAGATTCGTTTCTCGGCGGCACACCCAAATTTACCAAAACCAGCTGAATCAGTTTTTACCCCAAAACAACTGGCGACCATAGTAGGAGATTAATCTCTCGGTTGCAAAACCAGTTTTCTCAAATTCAAAAAGGTTGATCTTAGATACAATTCAATCATTAAACACAATTTAGGTTCAACAACCAATTTCAATTCTGGTGTTCCGTTCGCTATGAAGCTTCACATAAATGCTTTTTCAAGCAATGCTACTGGAAATGCCTTGGATAGCTGATCACCAATAAATCTCCCAGATGAAAGGACCAGAAAGCCGCGTGGAGACACAAGAAGACGTGACTACTACTTAGAAGGGCACAATGGCTTCTCTCGAGATCCGGATGGAGCAACCGCCTTTTCTGCAACACCATAAGTGTTATATGGAGCAAGCCGGAAACGCCTCAAAGTTATCACTGATATTAATGTCGCCAGGGTCCACACCCAAAGAGATAAAGAAAGATTCGCATAGCCGTTGTTTCAATATGGAGATAGTCGACAACAAATGTCAACACCAATGGAGTCCTAGAAAGGCACCTGCAGAGATCACGAAAGCAAAGGTCTATCTCTATTCCACCACGGCTACCATTTTATGGTCAGGAGTATCCGCTATCACTTCATCAACAAAACGTGTAGATCCAAACCATGGCGTAATTCCAGGAATTCGTACATCTACAATAACAAAGGATGCTTGACACATCTTCAAATCATCATAAAGGAGTCTACCTATTATGCCAACCCAAGCAAGAGCAAGCCCGGGACATCTTTAGGTCCACTAAAGCCGACACGACAAGAGAGCAGCCTCAAGAAGATAATGATGCCCGCGTCATCATGCCAGGAAAGAATCCGTAGCCGGGACAACCTCACACAAAGGAGATCCGAGAAGTTTCTACACTAAAAGACCTACGTATCACATATTTCTTTTTCCCAGGGAAACGGAAGTGCCTACACCAGGTACAACAGCAACGCGCCGAACAGCACCTCCGATCGGTTCCAGAAGGTGACGCTCCCTACCCTAAATATCTCTTCATTCCCAAGCCGATCGCCCTCAAGACTTGGACAGGATGTTCCAGCAAAATAATAGGCATCTCGATGACTACGTCAAGAGATCCAGAATTTAATCCCTCGACTTCCAGGACTACTGCTAGTGCTAACACATGAAGAACGCCACCCACGAACATGGTATTTAGTTCAGCAAGGTTACGGGTCATTATGCAAAAACTCTGTCAGAAACATTTTTACACTGCCTTCTGGAAGAACTGAATATACCGAACGATTTGCATGGAAGTCTTCTACAACATACTAAGAGGGGAAGTTAATCGAATGAATAAGCTATAAGTGGCAGCCGAAGCTCTCGACTACGTGATAACTGAAAATCTACATCGGATGAAGTTTTTGTGGCCATTCTGGAAAGAAGACACAAATATGATATTTTCATCAAGTCAATACACCAAGGTCGCACTTACAATCAGGCCAGCAACAATAGGAGAGCTTATGCACGCATGGAATCAGGGAGGAGCCGCTTCACCAAAAAAAAGAGGGGGAATAAACTCACATACGTTAGTTATTAAAGCCCGTTGACGTTCATGGCCGTAGTTGTCAAAGGTTCGTGCTCGTAGCTTCCGCTCCTTCCTTCCAAGATCCATGGCCGTAACCACCACTCGTCCCTGCCGATATTTGTGCCCGTAGTTACCACTCCTCCCTATCAAGGATCGTGACCGTAGACATCCTAGCTCCAGCCAACTTGTTTTGTTCCCATGAAAACACAGTCTCTTCTTATCATAGTTGCTAAGAACCATTGCTGCTCGTTTGTTGTTACCAGCCAGAGCTTCATTATAGCAACAACTACTACGGACAAAGGTAATCCGAACTTTTGCATATTTTAGTTTCCCATGGAGGAAGTAATAGAGTCACCAGTACGAAAGAAAGATGGTGATATCTTTATCGTGGTTAACCCACCGACCATACAAGATAGAACCACGTAAACCACACTTGGGGACTGAGGCTCAACACGAAATCCCTTCACTGTCAAGAACCTTTTCAACTCAGAAGAGACAGTCAACCAAGAAGTCATAACCATGACAGGGTCACCACTCTTCAAAGATGTAGCGCAAGGATATCATCACATCCTTGTCTGGAAGGCGCCTGACCAACAAGAAATATTTGGTTCATCCATCCATAAGCACTGTTATCAATGAAGAATCAAAGAGGAAAGTCACACCTCAACAAGCCGCACAGACCATCCGCATCATTTCTACGACATCACCTACTCAGAACCCAGCATCACCTACCCAAGGTCTGCACGAAGTTGCGGATAAACAACCACATCGGCCGACAAAGTCAGATTTGGTGTTTCTAGATTTCCAATTTCCTATGGAAAGGGTGCATGGGCTGCCATATGTTTGGATACAATACAGATCTATCAAGTGCGACTCCCGCCAATTGATCAACAAATGACGTATCCAAAAGATTGCCGCTTTCGTCAATTCGTTAGCCACCTTACCAGCAAATGCAATGGAAGTGCATCTTCCAGGAGAAAATAGGCTCAAGATAATTAAACCTAGGGACTGTTAGCACGGGATGCCTTCATGACCCTCAACCAGGTTATTTATGATGTCAACATCATCACTGTCAAAGCTTTGCGAGCCACAGGAATTTCTCAACGTGAAGCCGTACACGCACAGTCAACTAGAGAGCCGCAAATTTAATGAGGATTCCTTGCCCTCCAAAAGTACGCTGCAGAGATATCTTCATGTATCCGACCACGCTATCGAATCTGAAGTGTAACTGGGGACTGCTCATCGCATCCCATTCTATACAACCATCAAAGATTCAGAAGACGGTTTAAAGGATGTCGCTTAGAACGAAGTCCTTGAAGGCTTGATAGCAGCACATTCTTCTTGGAAAGCACCTTCTGTATCCCGAAGAGCAGCTTGCTTCAACATTGAGACGTTTTTCTCAACCACCACCTCTTTTGAATGAAATGATCCCTAGAGGAGGTTCTTTCCATTTCAGTATGCAATTTTCGGATTTTGGAAATCATTTCACGGACTGAGAGGCAATGAATCTGAAAGTGGCATAAATACCCAGTGACACTACCAGTTTGCAATTACTTCTTCAGAAATCATGATGCACATGTCGTCAATTGAAGATAAGGCCTCTCTCATCCATTTAGCTAACAATATGCGGCTTATTGAGTTTTTAGATTCGTGGCACAGCGTCCATGCTTCTACATACCTAGCCGACACGCCACAAATCTTCAAGAAGCATGTAATCTGCAAGGGGAATATCAAACAGAAGAATGTGAGAGCTCAGATTGCAAAATTGCGTTCGAGGAATGAATATCATGTACACAGGCTCTACTGTAACCCTACCGAAGAGCGCTACGTCTAAAGTTTCAAGATATTGCGAGATCTTTCTTAGAATTTGGATTTCTTAGTCGGGAGATTTCATTCATTCATTCAACTGGAAACATAAAATCATAAAATCATAAAAGCAGCATGAATGAAGAATTATTATCCGATCAAGCCCTGGCTCCAGCCGCATGAAACAAAAGACTACTAAACATCAAAGAAGTGTCATCAATGCCAGTGCCAATGGCGCCTTCACTGGAGACCTCTTCAGAAGCCGCTTCAATATCCTCTCTAGAAGCCGCTTCAACATCCTTTTCGGAAGCTACATCAACGTCCTCTTTGGAGCTGCTTCAACATCTTTTCGGAAATTCCTTCAGCGGCCTTTTAAAGATATTCCTCATGATAGGGCTCGTCCACATCAGAGTCGAGGATTATGACGCAGTCATGAATAGGGTATTCATGTTTATCCAGGAGTTCATGTTATGCTCCACCCTCCTTCACTTTAGCCGGGAAGCAAACCTTTCAGCCCTAGCACTTGTTAGATGAGATGCTTCATCGCGCCTCCACTTTTCCTCCATGACAACCGAAGCCAGGAAAGCTTAGACACGCTCTCGGACGATGCTCAGATGTACAAGGGACTTGAAATGCGTTTTGAGATCCTAACCAACCGTGTGCCTGATCTACTTGGGGCCGACCGACATCATGCTAGGGAAACCCTCACCTAGACGCCTCTTGAACGTGCCCTGTTCCAAGGATAGGCCGACCATCTCTCCTGGTAACATCTGTCAACTTTGCCTCATAAGTTTTATCTTTATTTTTCACCATCTAGTGCTTACCCTGCAACAATGTCACTGTTACGTACTAAGCAGTGGACTTAATGTTGATGGTGGTTTTTAGTTCATGGATAAAATTGTAAAACCCTGTATTTAATGCGTTGTCGTTCTGTAAAGAAGCTGAGTCATTTAAGAGTGATGAGTGCCCAGGCCTCATTACTTACAAATGTATTGAGCAATTCAATATATTTATATATAAAATTTACCCAGAATGGTGCGTGTAGCAACAACCCCAAATATTCTGTAGATTTTATCTCTCGCCTGCATTATTCATTAATGTGTGGCTTATCGAGTATTTTTCCTATGCTATGTTCCCCGGCTGAACCCTTAACATTGGTATGACATGACAATTAGTGTTCACTCGTAGCTGAGTAGCATGAGTTTCCCGAAGTATCAAGATTAAGGTTTGCATGAAAATACTCAATCAGAAGATGCGCTAACTGCTCTCTGAGAATAAAGGAATTTTGTGTTAACACACAAAATTTATCAAATTTATTCAATTTTGTGATAGCTCACAAGATTCAAATTTTGGCCTAACTAATTTGCAAAAATTAGTTTTTTGCGCCCTGCGTAATATCTCGAACCCTATTGGTCGAGACCAAACCTAGGTAAGCTAGGAAATTAATCCGTCATGGAGCTAGTAGGAGCAAAGTCCTACCATAAATCAGAAAACAAGAAATAAAGAGGAGCTGCGGCAAATAGGAGTAGCAGCAAGAGGAGGCGTGGCCGCGCCACTTGGCCGACCAATTTGCCTCAGAAGGCGCCACCTGTGGCCGGCTGGCCACACTCCATGCTACTGCTTACCGGCCCCTTTCCCATCGACCAATCAGATCGCTTTAAACCCGCCACACGCACTTTTAAATAAAGTTGGAAGTCGGTTGGTCGATGCGCCTAATTCCTTAAGGAATCTAATCTAGACTGCCCATGTCAGTCTCAAAAAATGAACACGGCCGCACGTTTTGGCCAGTCGATTTATCAAACGTAGCCGCCTCCTAACATGGTCGGACAAGCGCCATCATGTACACTAGCGGGCCTGCTAATGCCCAGGACGATCAGCGTCCTTCCAACTCGCAAGCGGAGCCACAAGACGCTTATCCCAAAACAGTTGGTCGCGCGAGCAACAAAAACCTAATTTTATTAAGCTGCATTACATTACTGCCGCAAAACGATCTTGGCCGCTGATGTGAGTTTTAATTGTAGTAAAAATAGTGGTGAAAAGGTTCGATGCTCGAACTTGTGAAGGATTCTTTTAGACTCAAATTAACTAAAATAAAATTGTATCAAATTATAAAAAAAAACACCGAGACTTTGGATTCCACCATTGACCAATTATTTGATAAATTCTAATCAATATTCATGCAATATTTTTCTTTAAGTTGACTCTAATATTTGCCTCTAATTTGGTTCTTGAAGTAATAATTGTAAGCACGAAGCATGAAACATCAAAAGTATTAAAACCAAGCATGTCCCATCAAAACACTTCACAACTACTCAATAAAAACCAATTTTTGTTTTAAGTTCTATGCAAAAAATCATGTAAAATAATTGCAATAAATAATTAAAATAGAACTATACCACTTTTCATGGAACAATGGCTTCCTCCGTCGCCTCGGCTAAGGGGTTTAGCTCCTCATATTAATCTCTTGCTCAAAATACATCTTTGGTGTTCAAAAGTTGATTAAAAGAGTGAAAAGTTCTAAACAGCGGGTTCTGTAACTAATATAAGTGTTACAGAACCTATTTCTACAGAGAACCCGTTGCGAAGTGAAGATAACTGTTGCAAAAATTGTTACAAAAGGTTTAAAGTTTGAAAGTTACGGTCACAGAATCTGCGACTTTTTTTTTCTGCTGTTTATGTTCTTCGTCTTCTCCGGTAACAGTTTGCACCAGCAGAACGTGATTTCTTCCAATGATTTTTCTAGCTTCTCTAAGGCTCTAAACTTCCCCTAACTTCTTCCTTCCCTTCCTAGGACCCTAACCAACCCTTTTATACATAGTAGAGCAAAGAAAATTCGAGAATAAACTTGGTTTTTTTCCTCCACAGCAAGTTGCGATATTTCCCTTTTTTTTTCCTGTTTCACGTGCATTCGATCAATCAAAGCTGTCCAAACTCCTCCCTTGATAGAAACAAGTCTTTAAGAAGAGTTTCCTTCCACTTCTTCACGTAAGTTTCCAAAAATAAACCAAGAAACTTGCCCAAAATAAACCATGATATTTTTGGAAAGTTTTCGCTTCCAATTCGAGTTCTAGCCACTTTGGATCCATTCCAACACCCTTACCTTGCCTGTTAGGTCCATAGGAACAAACCCAATCAAATTCAGCCCTTTAATCTCCATAAAAATCGATCAAAAATTCATCCACAAAATCGCCTGTGTAAGGAAGAAATTCCCGCCATTTTTGTTTATTTGAAAACGTGAAGAAATTTTTCCTCCCCCTATCCAGTCTCGGTCTGTGCTTAGCAGCTGCCTGAAAATGGGTTACCCCTTATCCAAAGTGAGAGTCCGAATAGCAAATGTCCTCCCAGGAGCCTTTAACAACTTTTCGAGCCAATTTTGCCGCAAAAGCCTATTTCTCCATAAACACCTACAAAGGGATAAAATACCAAAATTAGTACAGAAATGGGTACTAACAGTATACACAAAAGAGATGAAAATAGACACATAAATGCGTCTATCAGCCGCCCAACTTCGCCAGCCAAATTGATCGGCCTAGATTTAATCTCAATCAACGGGCAAGGTTCAAATATGCTCACCAGTGGCTCAGCTACAGTGCTGGCCGGACAAACAACTCTCAGCGCGCCGCTAGCACCAAAAACCATTAGCCCAAAATAGGTTCCCCACACGACTTTTAAAACCTAAATTAAATAACCGGCAGCCATTAACTGCCGCAAATCACCTTGACCGCCCAACTTTGCCCGAAAAAATAGCCGACCAAACTTCTATTCTAGGCGCCAAACAAGATGTGGCCGTGACCATTGGCCACCCCTCTTCCATGAGGAGCAATCGGCCAAGCCGCGGCCGCCCATATGGCTCCTAAACGCGTGCCCAAAGATAGCTGGCCGCGCTCCTTATAAAAATATTAAATAAATTAGGGGCAACCAATAACTGCCACAAATCATCTCAGTCATCCAATTTAACCGGTCTAGATTTGACTCTGACCGACCAATAGGATGTCGAAATGGCTACCAGCCATCACTCTCCTATAGGGACCGACCGGCCTACTTTTGGCATGCATGAACAGCTCCCAGCAGCTTCCTGAAAGTGGCAGGTCACGCTCCTTTTAAGACACTAGGTTCCGCGACCAACCAAGACAGGCTCTATACAACGATGCTTCACATGCATCGATTATTTTGAGCTGCTTGCTTAAAAGCGATGCTTTACATGCATCGAGTACATACGATATTTTATAAGTATCGGTTTCACAAATAACTTAGTTATTTAACATAATAACGCCACATGCTATTCTTTGCGGCAAGTCTCATGACTTGGCTCGCCACACATGACCACCCACCGCCTGGATTGCGCGTGATTGGTCAGAATAACTAGGTCTTGCAAACAAGACCCATTCAGCAACTTGCTGCATATTTTCCATGAAAATACTCGAGACATCATACATGTCACAAACTGGGGGATGTTCATCAGGGTATTGGTCTGGCGGTTTACAGCGTGCGGCGTGCAACACGCCCAATATGAGAAAGTGTCAGGAAAAGCGGACAGTTAGTGGAAGCAGAGAAGTAGTGGGTGTGTACCGACCCATCTTCTCTTATTGAAAGACGTGGTTTTCAACATTTTCATACGATCCCGCTCCTCCATCACTCAACTACTCCCATTTCCTATGAGATCAGGGTGCATTCAACTATTACTTGTATAAATAGGTTCCAACCTATTTTCAACCAAGGACAAGTGTTATCAACACAAGTATCCATAAAAACACCAAGAACTGATAGCTTACATTCTGCAAGCCAGTTCCATATTCTGATATAAGTCATAAAATAGCCACACCTTCAGAGTTGACCATTCTGATCTCAACACCTTCTTCGCTTCCCTCCCTAAGATCAACCCTTCTCCTTCACTTTGTGACCGAAGCAAGACTGGAACGGCCATTTCTTAGTTTAGTCCAGGATCGTACATATTGATCTCTCGAATCTAAAGTATTCTCGTGCAGTGCATTTGTTTAGGGTTTAGATTCGTTTCTCGGCGGCACACCCAAATTTACCAAAACCAGCAGAATCAGTTTTTTTGGTGAAGCGGCTCCTCCCTGATTTCATGCGTGCATAAGCTCTCCTATTGTTGCTGGCCTGATTGTAAGTGCGACCTTGGTGTATCGGCGGCACACCCAAAGTTGATATGAGAGTGTTCATATAGCTAACCTCGGTTAACTACGGTTGAGCCAACATGGTGTACACGTTTAGGTACGGTTACTAAACCTAAATGAGGGTACATTTCGTTTGTGTATAACAAGCTAAGTTCGATCTAACGGTTGAAAGATATTAGCTTGACTCTAATCAGGTTTTCATCTAACGGTGAATATTGAATGCTTTGTTACCAAGGTAACTTAGATTGCAAACCCTGATTTGAAAACTATATAAAGGAGAACTCTATCAACCGGGAAAACTAATCCCCACACCTCCTGTGTGATACTAGTTATATAAGCTAGAGTCGATTCTCCTTTAATCTTAGGTTTTTCACGAAACCCTGTAGGTTAACGACTTAAAGATTTCATTGGGATTGTGAAGCCAAACCCAACTATATTCTCTGTAGTTGCGTGATCTGATCTTGTTGTTTCTATCGTGTTTGAGTACTATCTTCTTTAAGATTGGCTCGAGATTTAATCTCCGATAGGTAAGATAAAAAGTAGTCACAAACATCTTCGTCTTATCGTTTGTGATTCCACAATATCTTGTTTCGCTACCATAAGATTAAGATTATTGTGAGGTGATTGATATTTCTAGGCTGTTCTTCGGGAATATAAGTCTGGTATATCAATTGGTTCATGTTCACCTTGATTTATCAAAAGACGGAACAAAACTCGTAGGTATTTCTGTGGGAGACAGATTTATCTATTCCTATAGACTTTTCTGTATGAGACAAATTTGTTTATCAAGTCTTCGACTTTGGGTCGTAGCAACTCTTAGTTGTGGGTGAGCTCAGCTAAGGGAATCAAGTGTGTAGTATCCTGCTGGGATCAGAGATGTAAGGAGCGCAACTATACCTTGAATAAGTGTGCGATTGATTAGGGTTCAACTACAGTCCAGTCTGAAGTTCATTGGTAGTAGGCTAGTGTCTGTAGCGGCTTAATACAGTATGGTGTTCAAATCTGGACTAGGTCCCGGGGGTTTTCTGCATTTGTGGTTTCCTCGTTAACAAAACTTCTGGTGTCTGTGTTATTTCTTTTCCGTATTATATTTTGTTATATAATAGAAATATCACAGGTTGTGTGTTAAGTTCAATCAGTTCTTGAATCCGACCTTTGGGTTGTTGATTGAATTGATTGACACTTGGATATTGGTTTGTGATACCATCCAAGTTATTTCTCTTATTCAATCAGGTTCGCAAATTCCTCTTTGTTTGATTGCAGATTGAATTGAGAAATGGAGATATAACTCTTTGATATACTTATCTATAGATTGAGTATGACTGTCTAGTTGATTCTCTTGAAAGTATATTGGAGTTTGTCCATTCAGATTGCTGAACGAAATATTCGGTGTGGTTGTTAGACCCCCGCTTTTTCATGGATAAAATTGAAGGATAATATGAGAAAAAAGAGGATTAACCATGTTTAGTTTATGTTGCTGGTGTTGGTGGTCGTCACGGGTAATTAGTTGATCTCAAGAACTGAATCATGTATCTAATTTAGAGTTTCTGTAACTTTTAATTTGGGATAATATGACTTGAAATCAAGTAAGTTAGTTGTTAATATTGATTGTAACTTTTAATTTGGGATAATATGACTTAATACATGCTTAATACATTCAGTTAGTTATTAAGATGATTGCATTGTCTTATGGATCTGTTTTTTACATATGAATTGCAGAGTGTTGTAACTTTGGAAAGATAAATGGATGTGTAGCTACTAGTTACACATGCAAATTAGATGTGTAACTTCTAATTACACAAGCTAAATGGATGTGTAGCTAGTAGTTACACATGCTAATTGGATAGGATAAAAAGTTTATGTTTATATTTTTGCAAGCTCTTATGGAATGGGATATCATGCAGATTGGATGACACTGTTATAACTTTTACGTTATCACCATTATGTTGTTATAACTTTTCCAAATGTTAGAGTACTCATATGTTGAGTTTATATTAATATCATCCATGTAAAGCAGTTCATAACTTGTAGTCGTTGAATGTATTAGGATAGAATTTTAGGAAAAGTCATGAACCTTATGTTGGTAGGAAACCCATCTTTTGATGAAATTGTGTTGCAATCAACATGTGTATCTTGCGTATACACATCCGAATTGTATGTGTAACTCTTAGTTACACTATTCAGATGCATCTGTAACTCCCAGTTACACTAGTCATATACATGTGTAACTCCTATTTACACTTGTCAAGTGCATGTAAAACTGGTTATATATACATTGTTTTGCGTATTGTTCTTTTTAATCTCATAAAATCTTATTGTTTTTTTTACTCTTCAGGTTGTCAATAACTCAATAAAGTTGACTGCTTATTTTTGTGGTATTTTTTTAGGATGGTCTCCATGGAATTGGAGTTGGCGCTATGGAACTGAGGACCAAGTGAAGAAGATTGTTGACACACTAATGGTGTTGAAATTGCATCCATAGATGTTGTTGGTGAGTGGATGTATTGATAATGTTGTAAATATGTTATTATATTTGATATTTCTATGGATTAGAAGTATTTAAATGTAGTTGGGAATGTTTTTTGTACATAGGTTGTGGTCAATCCTCCATTTGTGTTCCTTACCTCGGCTAAAAGTTCATTGTATCCTGAGATTCAAGTGGTTGCTTGCTAGGTGAAGAAATAAGGTGCTTTCACTGGTGAAGTTAGGTATTCCTGTGTTCAGCCTTTGCGCATTTGATTAATTACTTTGCAAATCTGATCATCATCTCATATTTGATTGAATTTATCCATCCATCCATCACTACTAGCCATATGCATGTGTAACTCCTAGTTACACTAGTCATATGCATGTGTAACTGGAAGTTACACAAGTCAGATGCATGTGTATCTCCTAATTACACATGCTATATGCATGTGTAACTCTCAGTTACACAAGTCAGCTGGTGTAAGCTTACATGATGATATGTCTCTATATGATTCTTGGTTCATTTATGATCAATGTATGATGGAAAATATTGAATGGTGCTGGCAATAATTTTGATTGCTTTATTTGTTTTTGAGTTATTTTTTGTAGTGGATTGACTAGCTACCTCAAACTACACAGAGATTGCTAAATAATATCAGAAGTACAAGGATCAAGGTTTGTGTTTCGATTTTTAAAAGCCAATACCTTTGGTTTATTTCATCTGAAACTTATACAAGCAATTCACTGGACTTGACTGATAGACTAGCTTTGGAAATTGATATCATGAGATATATTGACATATTTAAACTGAACCAAGAATGTTGTTCATGTGAAACCAATCCATTGAATCTGCAGTTTGATTTGCTGTTTTGGATGATAGCCATAAGAAGTTTGAATCCTGTTCTTTTATTGTTTGTTCGACTTGTTTCATTTCATCGATGGCTTCTATGAGGTTTCTGTTATTGTAATTGGCTTCCATTTAGAATGTGGTATATTGGTATGATTTTGGCTTAGGTTGCGAGAGGTTTCAAATTCAATTTAGTTATCTGTGAATGTCATGTTGAGTACTTGAATTCCAATTTGTTTTAAACAATGAATGTATTAGTATTAAAGAGCATGTTGCTGAGCTTGGCTTATGAGATTTAATTGTTTTAAATGTCATTTGGAAAGTGATTTGTAGGCTATGTTATAGTTGTTTTCATACTTAGTTATCCTATCTTAGTGTATGTATCACTTTTGAAGCTCTTGTTGTACCAATGTTGCAGATATGCAAGCATTTTGGTATCGAAGAAGGCAAGAATGGATGGGAACAGTTCTATTATAGGATGTGGTGTGGCTCATTTCTGGGATTTTGTTTTGCATATCAAGTGTTTTAACTCGTGTATTGTTATCAATAACAACTGATTACTATAATTGATAGACGGATAAATTATTGTAAATAAATATTAAGGCTAATACATGTAACTTTTGTATGTTTCTTTTGATGTGCAACTGTTATGGCATGTGAAAAGATGAGGGTACCCAAATATACCACAATCTTAAACTTTTCCACCTATAAGTCCTCTTATCGAAAGTGATTGTTTATAGACAGAGCCGAGACAATACAACGAATCGGTATTCACACTTTGTGTGGTCGTCTATGGATACGAGATCGAGACAATACAATAATCAAAATGTGATTACTTGATAATAGGTTCGGAGTTAACCAAACTCTATAGGATCACTATCAAGTAAAATGGAGTTAATGTTTGTGTAATTTACTTTAAATTATAATAAGAACAATTATAATTGCGGAAAACAAAAGTAAATGACACAGCAAGATTTTGTTAACGAGGAAACCGCAAATGCATAAAACCCACGGGACCTAGTCCAGAATTGAATACTCTAAGAATTAAGCCGCTATACAAAATCACACCAACTTCGTATAGTTGAGACCAAGCAACTAAACCTATAGTTCACCTAGTTTCTTCAGTATCCCTGCGCTTCCGACATTCAATAAGTGCACGCACTGGAACAATTCCTTTGGTTCGTATTCCAAACAGTAAAGGAACAACAAATCTGTTCGGTAACAACTCTATTCAATCTCAGTGATATGAGTTAGACAAAGGCTCTTCTGTTTAATCCAATAAACTCCTTTGTCGGGTTTAGATCTATCTATCCAACAACTACCAAAGTAGCAGAGTTTAGATTTTGCAATCAGTAATAGGATCTACCAAGATACTAAATACTGATGCCGATCTACGCAACTAATCAATTAAGTCTATCAAGATAAACCGATTATAGTTGGATCCCAGCCGATCAAGTTATTTGCACACCAAAGATTATGAAACCAATAAGAAATCTTCTTGGTCTTCAAATCTTCTTAAATCTTCAATAAACACCTGTACACTACAACTTGAATCTCTTGTGATCAATCACACATAGAACGGAGTCTGTTAACAATGGATTATCACAAGACGTCTTTAGATCTACAAACAGTTCTAAAGATCCCTTCGACACTTCAATCTAGTTTGAGTGAATCTTATATCAGAAGAGAAGATTCTCAAGAATAAACAAACTAGGTGCAATCAAAGTTCAACAACCGTTAGTCAATCAAATCAAATTGAAAACTAATAATACTGCAATTATCTAGTTTCACACCAACGGTACTCTTAGAGCTTCTTGATCGCATAGAAGTCTTTAAACGAGCGGTCGTAAGAGATTTTTCCTAATTAGGGTACTTTCCTCTCCGGATAGACGGCTCCACCAGTAACAACACAACAAGGTAGTTTTGCTGGCTCTTAGGATAGTTTTCTCGAAATGCAAACTTGGGTATTTATAGACCAAGGAAGTTTGGACACCAAGGAATTTCCAAAACCAAATATTCTTAAGATATGTAATAAATTCCCAAATCGGTTTTCATAATTCCTAGAAATGCTCTGTCAAAAAATAACCGAAATCCTACTAGAAAATCTCCAATTAGTAAATGCACATTACCAATTTTTATTTTCCAGAGATATGTGTTTTAATTGCTGGTAATTAAAAGCATATTAAAATTAACAACCTTAATTAAAAGATTCTCAACTTATTTCGGTCCAGGATCTCCTTGAGTTATTAAGGAATATCTTTGAACAATAAAAGATAAGAGTTACTGAACATGTTCAAAGTATTTCGACATCTTTTTTTCTTTGTGAATCCTTTTTCATATTTACAATCTTGGAACTGATTATACCACACTTCCAAACAAGTTTAGAACTGGTTCATCTGATTTCCAAAAACTATGTGATTGATCATATCAATACACTAACATGGGTTTACGGTTCTACCAAACATAAGGATCAGTTCTACCTCAATATGGTTACTGGGACCGGTTACATCAGTTACAAGGATCGGTTACGTCAATTACCAGGACCGGTTACCATATTCTCATGGTATTACCTGTGATCGGTCAAACCAGTCACCAGGATCGGTTACACCAATTACCAGGACCGGTTACACCAATTACAAGGATCGATTACACACTCTTTTGTGATCGGTCACACAAATTACTAGGATCGGTTACACCAATTACTAGGATAGGTCATACCAATTACAAATATCGATCATACCATATTAGGTGATTACTTAGGATCGGTTACACTAATAAAAGTCATACCAATACATAAGTCAGGCACTGTGACTAGTTTTACCAAGATACATAACAAGTTATGATCGGTTCTACTAACTCACACATATTGGTAATCCAAAGATATGCAATGAATAACAATACCAATAAGCCTAGCGATTTCCCTTTCGATTCATAAAACAAGTTCATGAATGTACTTCCTTTAAACGAAAGTATGCATTGTTTCCTAGGACGAATCTTCACCCATTAACATTGGTAATCCAAAGATATGCAATGAATAACAATACTAATAAGCCTAGCGATTTCCCTTTCGATTCATAAAACAAGTTCATGAATGTACTTCCTTTAAACGAAAGTATGCATTGTTTCCTAGGACGAATCTTCACCCATTAACATTGTTGATGGTGGTTTTCGGTTCAGGGTCAAAATTGTGAAACCCTGTTTTTAATGCGTTGTAATCCTGCAAAGGAACAGAAGTCATTTGAAAGTGATGAGTGTATAAACCTCTTCGCTCACAGATGTATTAAGCAATTCGATATATTTGTATATATATATAAAATTCACTCAGAATTGTGGATATCAACAATCCCAAATATTTTATGAATTTTATTTTCCACCAGCATTATTCACTAATGCATTGCCCGCCTATTATTTTCCTATGCTATGTTCCCCAGCTGAACTCTCAATATTGGCATGACATGACGATTAATGTTCACTCGCAGCGGAGTAGCACGAATCTCCCGAAGTGTCAGTATTGAAATCTGCATGAAAACACTCATACATGCTATACCACTCTCTGATAAAAAGATTTCCATGTCAATGCGCTTTTAATTAAAAGTTAGCACGATCGACGCACTTAAATTCCTTAAGGAAAACCTAGACTGTCCATGTAAGTCTTAAAGAGCAATCATGGCCACACGATTTGGCCATACGATTCAACAAGCTTAGCATCTTCCCAGCTGAACTAGGAAACCTCCATGATAACCACCGACGGGCCCACTAGCATCCCTGCTGATCGGAATCCCTTTAGTTCACCCGCAACACCCCTGAACGTTATCCAGAACGTGGGTGATCGCGTTGTTGAAAAGGGAGCTCAAACGAGCTAAGACCGACTATAACGGTCTAAAATTCATCACAACCGCCCAACTTAGCTAGCCTAGTTGGACGGTCTAGATCTTCCTTCGAATGATCAAAAGGATACTGGCAAGTTCACCGGCGACCCAACTCCATCCTTGGTCGATCGACTTACTCATGGCAAGCTAAGAGCGCATCAAATCGCTTGATCAAACTAGGGTGAACGCGCTGTTTTGGAAACCCTAGTTTGCGTTGCGGCAACACGCTACTGTCGCAAATCGATCACATCCGGTCATCTTCGCCAGCCAAATTGAATGGCTTAGATCCAATTTTAGGCGGCCCAGAAGACGTCAGCATGCTCACCGGCATCCTGCCTTTGCACCTGACCGATCGGCCTGTTCAAACCAATGTCCAGTTCTTTGAATCGATATCCCAAAATAGGGTCGGCCGCACGGCTTCTAAAACCCTAACTTGCATCAACGGCAGTATGCAACTGCCGCAAGTCATCTCGTCTATCCAACTTCGCTAGCCTAGTCGGATGGTCTAGATTTATTTTCAGGAGGCCAACAGGGTAACGTTGTGATCACCGGCCACCCTTCCTCCACAGGGAACGATCGACCAAGTGGTAGCTCACCCATAGGGTTCTCAAACGATCGCCTAAAGGTGGCCGGTCGCGCTACTTTTTAAGACCGTTCAATTCGCGACTAATTTTAACGAGCTCTAAAACAACGATGTTTCTTGCACATCGATTATTTTAAGCTGCTTGTTTAAGAGCGGTGCTTTATGTCCATCAATTATAAACGATGTTTTATAAATATTGATTCCACAAATAATTTTGTTATTTGACCTAAAAGCATTATGTGCTACTTTAAGCAACGAGTCTTATGACTTGACGCATTCAGCAGCCTGCTGTATATATTTTCCTACAAAATACTCGATACATCAAACATGTCATAAATTGGGGGATGCTTATAGGGGTATTGGTCTGGCAGTTTACAGCGTGCGGCGTGCAACGTGCCCATTACGAGAAAGTGTCAGAAAAGGACGGATGGTTAACAGCAATGAGAGTAGTGGGTGAAAGGGTGGCAAGTTTTCCCTCATAATGGAAACGTGATGATCACCAACTTTTGCACAACCCCACTTCTCCACTACCTAACTTCCTCCACTTCCTACGAGATTAGGTTGCGTTCGAACATGAATTGTATAAATAGGATTTCAACTTATTTCAACAACAAAAACAGAAGTGTTATCAACACAAGTATCCAGAAAACACCGAGAACTTATAGCTTACATTCTGCGAGCCAGTTCCACATTCTGATACAAGTCATAAAACAGCCACACCTTCATAATTCAACATTCTGATCTCAAACACCTTCTTCGCTTCCCTCCCTAAGATCAACCCTTCTCCTTCACTTTGTGACCGGATTGAATCTGGAACGGCCATTTCTTTGTTTAGGCCAGAGTCTTACAGATTGATCTCTCGAATCTAAAAGTACTCCCGTGCAGTGTATTTGTTTAGGGTTTGAATTCGTTTCTCATCAACACACCCAAATTTTCCAAAAACAACAGAATCAGTTTTTACCCCAAAACAACTGGCGACCACAGTGGGAGATTAATCTCTCGGTTGCAAGATCAATTTTCAATTTCGTTTTAATTTTCTCAAATTCAAGATGGTAGATCTTAGGTCTGGGTCAGTTACCAATCCTGATGCTACTAGCGCTTATAACACTCCTGGTGCCAATATCCCTACCGTTAACACCTATGTACCGCCTGCCAGCACAGTCAACACATCGCATGGTATTACACCCTCTAGCACCAACACCAGTAATACCGGAAGCATCCCCTCTTGTGTGATGCCTCCTATTACCAGAGCCAGAGCCGCTGTCACTCCTAATATTTCTTCGAGCATGACACCTCCAATCGTCACCAGGGATGCCACCATTTCTTCATCGGGACGAGAGACTGGAGGAGCCATAGGAAGCCAACCCCCTATCACCATTGTTGATTTGATGGAAAGACAAGAAGTTCTCGCTAAGGATCAGACGGACATGGCTACAACTCAGAAAGAGGTACTCACTTTCCTCAAGACGCTAACGGAGCGACTACCACAAGAGTCGCCAATAAGGAATATTTTTAACACTCCTAGCGCAAGCACTTCAACAGGGTGTGCCTTTATAGAGGAGGAGGTTTGTGTTGCTCCTGAACGCTCACGAGAAAGGAATCATCCGTCCAACTTCATCACATGTGAGGATCTAGAGCGTCTCCTCCAAAATCGAGGCAAAGAAAACCCGGTGGACATGCACCAGCACCAACCTCCGTATCCTCCTGATGTGCAAAGAGTTCCTATCCTCAGTTTTCCCTCTATGATGGTACTGGTAACGCTCGTGAACACATCTCTGGTTTTCTGGAATCCTTGGGAGAACACGAATACAATCATGTCTTCCGCCTGAAAGAATTTTCAAAGTCGCTTACCGGAAGAGCGTATACCTGGTACAATAACATCGCACCAAACAACATATCCAACTGGTGTGAAATGGTTACCGCTTTCTACAAGAAATATTTCTTTGTGTCTGAGCAAATCACTTTATCAGACTTGGGAAGGATGTTTCAGCGAAACAATTAACATACAAATGATTATGTCAAGAGATTCAGGATTCAAGCGCTAGATTGTCATTATCCAAATATAACTGAGCATCAATTGGTGGAGCTGTGCATTAATGGCATGGTACCCGTTTATCGCTCTTTACTGGAGAACCTGCATTTCTAAACATTTTCTGAACTTCATGGAGCTGCTAAGCGTTCGGCCACAACAGCACCGGTATTGCTGGAGAGGACCATACCTTCCAGAAATGAAGATGCACGTGAGACTCGAGGAAGCATACATCTCATCAACAAACAATACAATGCTGGACCCTCTGTAAGTGTAGTGGGTGAAGGAGGAAAGATAAAAGCTCCAGTGGCGGAACAACAACCCAAACGTGCGGAACCAGCGCATCAGAAAGCTCCACCACGGAAGGTCGCAACTAAGGCGCCTACGCAACAACAAGAAACTGGAGATGCTGCTCCAAACTTCCCATTCCAAATATAGGAATTAATTGAGCTCCTGGAAGCATGGATTCAGGATGATGCCATAAAACTACCTCCTATCAGACACCCGCCAACTGAGGAAGAAATGGCAAATCCCAAAGATTGCCGTTACCACAGGTTCGTCAATCATCCCACCAATGAATGCAACAAGTTGAAACGCATTTTCAAGGAAAAAATAGATGCGGGAGAACTTCAACTAGGCACTGAGGGAGTTCACAGAGACCCTCTCCCAGTCAGAAGCTGCACACTTTCTGGGGACTCTGCTCACAAGACCGTTCAATCTATGATGGAGCGTGTATGTGAAATTTTTTATTTCTCCAAGGAACAGCGTCAAAATATATTCGCAGCTGTCAATCGCATTGTGTCAGGCAAGCGTATGTTTTCAGTCGGAGAAGCTACTCCTAAGACCCAATCTCTCTTAGGAGGCGCTGTTGAAAAATGCAACTGGGGACTACTGACCACTTCCCACCTGAAGGGTGTCGAGTTTGACAGCACGCTGATTGACGCAGACTCTGACTTCAACGTTGTCACCATCAAGACTCTGAAAGCCGCAAAGATCCCAAAACAGGAAGCCGTTCACTGTCCAACCATGATCAAAAACTCGAAATGGGAGTCTAGAGACGCTTATGGGTATATCAATCTCGAAATCAAGGTGGGAGATGCTCTAACGCATGCCAAATTTCATATTGTCAAAGAATTCCCAAATTATGATATGGTTCTGGGGCGCTCGTGGGTGCATGGCAACAAAGCAAAGCTGGGAGTATGTCCTTTACCAGTGTATATACCCGAAAGGATTTCCAACAAGCCATCCAACCCTGAGGATTATTTGTTGCCGTATCAATAACTTGCATGTGACCCAATTGCCTGGAGAGAGCCCGGTGATGTACATTCGTAGATTCCGAACCCAAGTAAGTCTTATTGAACAACCCTTTCTACAATCAGTCACTCCTCCTTCCGTCAAGGGCCAGGGACTTGACCCGATCGTCAACCCAGCCGTCACTACGATATGTGAATGGGGTTCTGGGCCTTTCAAATATTTTATTAAAAATTTAGAAAATGTCACAGTCAAAGATGGGGAATCTAAGAATTAAGTAACGATGCAACGCCCAAATCCATTTCAAGTTGGAGATATAGTAGTAAGGGTTGCTGTCCAACCTGCTCCGCCAAATTCCCCAGAAGATGAGCCGTACCTAGTAGTAGAAATTATCTTAGGAGGCTACTGCAAACTTATCAATGCTAACAAGCTAGAAGGCGTAGTAATACACGCCAGGTGTCTTAAACCTTTCAATACCTAAGACGACACCTCGCCTTTTTCTTTAGCATTTCTTTTAGCATTTCCCCTTTTCATGCAATATTTTTAATTCCTCCAAAATGACTGCACTGCTTGCATTCATAATTAGGATTTCATTTTATCAGTTAATCGAATCATTTCCTCACAAAACCATTACCCATCAGTTCAAAACCAAACAAAAAATCAAACCATGAAAGAAACACCTTACATCTTTCAGTAAATACCTAAGAGGGGAATATGTAAAGGAGAAAGAAAGAACAAGATATTCAAGGGAAATCATCAAGCAGCAACAGATTCTCCTTGGAAGGCACCGTATCCCGAAGAGAATCATGCTTCAACATTAAGACGGTTTCTCAATCATTACCTCTTTTGACCGACGTGATCCCTAGAGGAGTTTCTGTCCACTTCAATATGCAATTTTCGTATTTTTAATCATTTCACGGACCGGGAAGCAACGAATCTGAAGGTGGCGCAGTACCCAGTGACACTCCCAGTTCGCAATTGCTTCTTCAGAAATCATGTTGCACATGTCGTCAATTGAAGATAAGGCCTCTCTCATCTGTTTAGCCCACAATAATATTTCCATAATTGTTATTTTTCCCTACTCTAAATTGCTGTTACTAGCGTTACATGTGTGGAAATATTATTGTGGAAGAAGCGCCTATTCCCATGAGAAGAAAACACAAACTTGCCAGCCATTACTATTTGTGTGTTGTCTTCCTATCTGCCATGCCACCTCAATAGAATGGGAAGAGATCAGATTGCAAAATCGTGTTTTAGGAATGAATATCATGAACACAGGCTACCGGAGAGTGCTACATCTAAGTTTCAAGATATTGCGAGATCTTTCTAAGAATCTGGATTTCTTAGTCAGGAGATTTCATTCATTCATCTAACTGGAAACATAAAATCATGAAAGCAGCATGAATAAAGGATTATTATTTGATGAAGCCCTGGCTCTAGCCGAATGAAACAAAAGACTACTAAACATCAAAGAAGTATCATCAACGTCAAGGTCAATGGCGCCTTCACTGGAACCCTCTCCAGAAGCCACTTCAACATCCTATCCAGAAGCTTCTTCAACATCCTCTTCGGAAGCTGCACCAACATTCACTTCGGATCCTGCTTCAACATCTTCTCCAGATGCCACTCCTCCTATACACTCTTCGGAAGTTGCCCCGATATCCTTTTCAGAAACTGCTTCAATAGCCTTTTGAGGGTATTCCGGTTCGTCCACGTCAGAGTCGAGGATTATGACGTCATCATGAATAGGGTGTTCATGTTTATCCAGGGGTTCATGTTCGCCCGAGAGATGCTCATGCTCCACCCTCCGGCGCTTTATCCAGGCAGCAAACCTTTCAGTCCTAGCACTTGTTGGCTGAGATGCTTCATCGCGCCTCCATTTTTCCTCTGCTCAGATGTACAAGGGACTTGGAATGCAGTTTGAGATACCAACCAACCGTCTTCCTGATCTACCTGGGGCCAACCGACATCATGCTAGGGGAACGCTCATCTGGACGCCTCGTGCCATGTTCCAAGGACAAGCCGACTCACCTCTCCTGGTAACATATGTCTACTTTGCCTCATAAGTTTTATCTTTATTTGTCACCATCTAGTGCTTACCCCGCAACAAGGTCACTGTTACGTACTAAGCAGGGGACTTAATGTTGATGGTGGTTTTCGGTTCAGGGTCAAAATTGTGAAACCCTGTTTTTAATGCACTATCATCCTGCAAAGGAACAGAAGCCGTTTGAAAGTGATGAGTGCATAAACCTCTTCGCTCACATATGTATTGAGCAATTCAATATATTTGTATATATATATAAAATTCACTCAGAATGGTGCAGAGCAACAATCCCAAATATTCTATGAATTTTATTTTCCACTAGCATTATTCACTAATGCATTGCCCGCCTAGTATTTTCCTATGCTATGTAATGTGAATTTTAATTGTAGTGAAAGTGGTGGTAATAGGATTCGATTCTCGAACTTGTGAAGGATTCTTTTAGACTCAAATTAACTAAAATAAAATTATATCAAATTATAAAAAAGACACCGAGACTTTGGATTCCACCATTGACCAATTATTTGATAAATTCTAATCAATATTCATGCAATATTTTTCTTTAAGTTGACTCTAATATTTGCCTCTAATATGGTTCTTGAAGTAATAATTGTAACCACAAAGCATGAAACATCAAAAGTATTAAAACTAAGCATGTCCCATCAAAACACTTCACAACTACTCAATAAAAACCAATTTTTCTTTTAAATTCTATGCAAAAAAATCATGTAAAATAATTGCAATAAATAATAAAAATAGAATTATACCACTTTTCATGGAACAATGGCTTCCTCCGTCGCCTCGGCTAAGGGGTTTAGCTCCTCATATTAATCTCTTGCTCAAAATACATCTTTGGTGTTCAAAAGTTGATTAAAAGAGTGAAAAGTTCTAAACAGCGGGTTTTGTAACTAATATAAGTGTTACAGAACCTATTTCTACCGAGAAACTGTTGCGACCAGAAGATAACTGTTGCAAAAATTGTTACAAAAGATTTAAAGTTTGAAAGTTACGGTCACAGAATCTGCGACTTTCTTTTTCTGCTGTTTATGTTCTTCTTCTTCTCCGGCCACTGCTTGCACCAGCAAAAACGTGATTTCTTCCAATGGTTTTTCTAGCTTCTCTAAGGCTCTAAACTTCCCCTAACTTCTTCCTTTTCTTCCTAGGACCCTAACCAACCCTTTTATACATAGTAGAGCAAAGAAAATTCGAGAATAAACTTGGTTTTTTCCTCCACAGCACGTTAAGTTATTTCTTTTTTTTCTTCTGTTTCACGTGCATTCGATTGTCCAAACTCCTCCCTTGATAGAAACAAGTCCTTAATAAGAGTTTCCTTCCTCTTCTTCACGTAAATTTCTAAAAAATAAACCAAGAAACTTCCCAAAAATAGAACGTGATATTTTAACCATTTTTCGCTTCTAATTCGAGTTCTAGCCACTTTGGATCCATTCCAACACCCTTACCTCGCCTGTTAGGTCCATAGGAACAAACCCAATCAAATTCAGCCCTTTAATCTCCCTAAAAATCGATCAAAAATTCATCCACAAAATCGTCTGTTTTCTGAAAATTTTCCCGCCAAATTTCTGTTTTTGAAAACGTGAAGAAATTTGTCCTCCCCTATCCAGTCTCGGTCTGTGCTTAGCAGCTGCTTGGAAATGGGTTACCCCTTATCCAAAATGAGAGTCCGAATAGCAAATGTCCTCCCAGGAGCCTTTAGCAACTTTTCGAGCCAATTTTCCCGCAAAAGCCTATTCCTCCAAAATACACCTACAAGGGATAAAATATCAAAATTAGTACAAAAATGGGTACTAACACTATACATAAAAGAGATGAAAATAGACACATAAATGCGTCTATCACTATGTTCCCCAGCTGAACTCTCAATATTGGCATGACATGACGATTAATGTTCACTCGCAGCGGAGTAGCACGAATCTCCCGAAGTGTCAGTATTGAGATCTGCATGAAAACACTCACACAGGTTGTACCACACTCTGATAAAGAGATTTTCGTGTCAACGCGCTTTTAATTAAAAGTTAGCACGATCGACGCGCTTAAATTCCTTAAGGAAAACCTAGACTGTCCATGTCAGTCTTAAAGAGCAATCACAGCCACACGATTAAACAAGCTTAGCCTCTTCCTAGCAGAACTAGGAAACCTCCATGATAACCACCGACGAGCCCACTCGTATCCCTGCTGATCGGAATCCCTTTAGTTCACCCACAACACCCCTGAACGTTAGCCATAACATGGGTGATCACGCTGGTTAAAAGGGAGCTCAAACGAGCTAAGACCGACTATAACAGTCTCAAATTCATCACAACCGCCCAACTTAGCTAGCCTAGTTGGACGGTATAAATCTTCCTTCGAATGATCAAAAGGATACTGGCGTGATCACCGGCGACCCAACTCTATCCCCAGTCGATCGACTTACTCATGGCAAGCCAGGAGCGCATCAAATAGCTTGATTAAACTAGGGTGAACGCGCTGTTTTGGAAACCCTAGTTTGTGTTGCGGAAACACGCTACTGTCACAAATCGATCACATCCGTTCATCTTCGCCATCCAAATTGAATGGCTTAGATCCAATTTCAGGCGGCCCAGAAGACGTCAGCATGCTCACCGGCAGCCTGCCTTTGCACCTGACCGATCGGCATGTTCAAACCAATGTCCAGTGCTTTGAATCGATAGCCCAAAATAGGGTCAGCTGCACGGGCTTCTAAAACCCTAACTTGCATCAACGGCAGTATGCAACTTCCGCAAGTCATCTCGTCCATCCAACTTCGCTAGCCTAGTCGGATGGTCTAGATTTATTTTAAGGAGGCCAACAGGGTAACGCTGTGATCACCGGCCACCCTTCCTCTACAGGGAACGATCGACCAAGTGGTAGCTCACCCATAGGGTTCTCAAACGATCGCCCAAAGGTGGCCGGTCGCGCTACTTTTTAAGACCGTTCAATTCGCGACTAATTTTAACGAGCTCTAAAACAACAATGTTTCCTGCATATCGATTATTTTAAGCTGCTTGTTTAAGAGCGATGCTTTATGTACATCGATTATAAATAATGTTTTATAAATATTGATTCCACAAATAATTTTGTTATTTGACCTAAAAGCATTATGTGCTACTTTAAGCAACGAGTCCCATGACTTGACGCATTCAGCAGTCTGCTATATATATTTTCCTAAAAAATAATCGAGACATCAAACATGTCACAAACTGGGGGATGCTTACTGGGGTATTGGTATGGCGGTTTACAGCGTGCGGCGTGCAACGCGCCCATTACGAGAAAGTGTCAGGAAAGGACGGACGGTTAACAGCAATGAAAGTAGTGGGTGAAAGGGTGACCAGTCTTCCCTCATAATGGAAACGTGATGATCACCACCTTTTGCACAACCCCACTTCTCCACTACCTACCTGCCTCAATTTCCTACAAGATCAGGGTGCGTTCGAACATGACTTGTATAAATAGGATTTTAACCCATTTATACAAAAAAACAGAAGTGTTATCAACACAAGTATCTAGAAAACACCGAGAACTGATAGCTTACATTCTGCGAGCCAGTTCCACATTCTGATACAAGTCATAAAACAGCCACACCTTCATAATTCAACATTCTGATCTCAAACACCTTCTTCGCTTCCCTCCCTAAGGTCAACCCTTCTCCTTCACTTTGTGACCGAATTGAATCTGGAATGGCCATTTCTTGGGTTAGGCCAGAGTCTTACAGATTGATCTCTCGAATCTAAAAGTACTCCCGTGCAGTGCATTTGTTTAGGGTTTGAATTCATTTCTCATCAACACACCCAAATTCATCAAAAACAGCAGAATCAGTTTTTACCCCAAAACACCCATACACATAATCACAATAGCATTCATACGATTATGTCGATGTCTTATATACAAAGTTCAAAAGATAAGTGTTATACTTCGTATTCTAATTCCTTAATACTATGTCTACTAGAGTATAATCATTCATAGCTTCGCAGTTATGTTTTCAATATAGCATGACTTGAAAGATATGTTAGGAATGAAATAGTTCAAGTCACAATATTACTAACCTCAAGAGGAAGGATGATGTCGTCGATGTAGCTTGTTACTTCTTCACATTTTTAAAGTCTTCGAGTAATACTTGTATGTCTCATAATCCTAATCTTTCAAGCCTAATCTATACGAAGTTGTCTCTAGTACATAATCAAGCGACTCTTTAATTGAGTTTTGATTCACTAAAATATGACAACCAAACTTGACATACCAACGCTTGGTGGGTTCAACCGAGCTATGCTCTAATAATCTCCCCCTTTGTCAATTTTAGTGACAAAACTCTTACAATCATATGGATAAACAAATTACAAAAATTCATTATACATACGCTTGATTCTAAGTTTAAACAGCAAAAAAACCTGCATATATTCAATCCATAAATTCCGATGTTGACATTTAAATAACAAAGCTAATACTCCCCCTAAAGGTAAGATAGGTAGATTTTCAATCCACACATCTTTGTTATTTCTCTTTTGTAGTCCAAATAACTACAAACATCATATGATATGTTTCTTCCCCTTAGTCAATGCTTTACTCTTTCGTTAGATATAACGTTTAAGCACAATTGTCCTTTCCTTAGTGATTACAAACCACTTGTTTACTCATATATTTCTCTCCCTTTTTGTCACAAAATGACAAAGGTCCGAGCAAATACCAAAACCGAAAGGATCTTACAATCTAAAAGAATTGTACAACCTATAAGAGTTAAGCACGAAGGTTTCAACCACTTTAGATAACCAATATCAAAACCGAAACTACAAGTAATTTGGTTTTAATATGTTATCAAGGAAACAATTTCCCGAAGAAATTTTCCCTAATAGTTTAACAAATTGACTAAGAAACTTAGTTCCTTTGCTAAACTGACTGCACAAATACAATCGCTTGTTTCGATAAGACCAAAATAAAGATCAGAATTAACTTTATTTTTCTCATCGGGCTCTAATTATTCAGATAATAACTTAGACCTTACACTTTAGACAAGACAAATACTAGGTTAGTTAACTAATATTTCTTTTCAAGGCATTCGATTAGACTTGAATAACCAAATCCTTTACTTTTGATAAGTCTAACTAAGATCAGAATTAACTTAGTTTCTCTTATCCGGAATCGAATTGGATTAAACAAATGATCCTGTATTTTGTTAAGACATAAACAATACATACAAACCAAATAAATTGACTTGCACAATTATTTCTCTTAACCGGAATCAATTGAAACAAACATAGACATTAAAGCACCGCAATTGCACCGAAATTTCGTTAAGTCTAAAACAATTGATACCAAACAATAAAGAATGATATCAAACCAGTTTTTCTTAACCGAAAGCAATTGAATCACACACACATACATCTATACACACATAATAGAATAAACATCAATTGTACCGAATTTTGTTAAGAAAAAGCAGAATATATGCAATAAACTCAAGCTTTTCTTAAACAGGAAAACGATTAACTAACAAATTCGTTACCTCAAATTCCGCATCCTCTTCTCCCCAGAAAGATATATCATTAAGCGCAAGTTCAAGCTCTCCCCCATTGTGTTGTCATCCTCTCGCAAGAACAAAAGAACAACAACAAGAGCAACCTTTACCAGAGAAAGGTTGAATCGGTTTTAACTAATGCGTTGCAAAAGTTGAAAACCCCGAAACACATATGCTTTTATGCTAAACCAAGATTGATTCAACATATTGTGATTTTTTCACATATGAGTTTCAATCGGAACACCTTATGATCCTTTGATAAAGCATACCAACATGGGCTAGAACTTAATCCCGTTAAATCAAAAAGCCACACAAACCATAAGGGTTCACACATCATATGAGATCGAATATTAAGGTTAAGAAAACCGAAATCAAACATCCCATAAACATAGCAATAATATAAAGCATTCAAGCACAGGCTATGTAATCGAAAAACTATCACAAGAAAAATTATATAATAATAATTTTATTCATTAATAATAGATAGTTTTATTCATAATAGACCTTACACAATAATTGAAATAATAAAAAACTGATGTCTATTTTGTTTGGATTAAGTATTACAACATATAACTTAATCTCTAGTGGTGCTCTTATTGTTCACTGAAGTTTCTTTAGTGTTCAAACTCTTGAAGCATGTCTCGAAAGACTTGTCTGCAATAACTTTTCGTTTTTCAACTTGAAGCTTCATGTCTGCAAGATCAGCTTTAGTCTCTTTTATTTTATCTTTTATTTCATCTCGATCTTAAACCAAGGTAAAAAGATTTCCTATGAGTTCTTCAAACCCATTCATAACTTCACACATACCATCTGTGGGAAACCACTTGGTAAGGTTTGAATCATCAAAAGCAAGAAGACACGACTCTTCTTGAGATCTATCAGAGTTATGATCAGACACGATTCTTGAGACAATCTTCCTGATTCTTCTTTTTGAGATGAATCCTTGACAGTTTCTAACCTTTCGAGCTTCCCTTTTATTACTCCTTATAACACTGCGAGTTATAGGAGCCATACTTAACAAAAAGTCTTACCAAGGGAAAAGCTGCCTTAGAGAAGATTTTTCTTATATTCATAAGAACATATATTCGGTTCAGAAATACAGGGTTTCCGAAAATCTACAAGATTTTTTTTTTCTTTCGAACTTCTCTTTCTATTGAAAGGAAGATGTTCTTTAAATATCTCTTATTACCAAAAATCGGTATTAACATGAACTCTCCCTCCCCTATTTTTTTTTATAATACACACAAAACATGTGCTCTCATTTTTGTGTGCTTTTCTCATCCAAAAGTCTGAGCACAAAATAGGATGAAAGTGCACAATCTCCATACAACTAGGTTGTATTGGAGTAAGCCTTCACTTGCTTACAATGAGCATCAGAAACATAGTTCATGTTTCTCTTTGGAAATTTATGCCAAAAGTATTTTCTCCCAAGAAGATGATCCTTCCTTGATCTAACTGTATGATCATGTGGAGAAACAGTACTGATGTGAGAATTTTCAGAGATAGATAAATCTCTCTTAATTCTGTCAATGATATTTTCATAAGATTTTCTCATTCTAAGGATTTCCTTATGATGTACATCAGCATGATTACTAGGAACAATTATTGGAAATTCCTGATTGTTTCCTTCAGCAGAAATTCTTTCTTTCCCTTTCTTCTGGAATCGTTCTTCATGTAGACAAGGATTGGTTCGACATGAGTGAGGGGGAACCTTTTTCCAGAAGCGATTATCAACTCTTACTCCTGATTTTTCTGAGTTGACTTTATCGGATTGGGCTATATTCTGTCTTTCTATTGAGGAATAATCTTTCAGTTTTTTAAGACCAGAAATTTATTTCAATACTTTTACCACAGTATTTTGAAGAAGTGTAAGTTTCCTGTCAAGTGACTGAAAGTTGTATTCCTTAAGATTACCTTTACGGAATTGATTCAAAGTTTCCTTTGGACAAGATTTCCCTTGATCATCAGTAAATATAAAAGTTGGTATCTCATCCTCTTCTGACTTGATGTAGTTAGGCAGACTATCAACATCATGATCTGTTTCGGTTGTGACAAGACAGTTTTTATCACAATCTCTCAAAGTCGAGCAAGGACTTTTGATTTCTTCATCAGAGGAAATTATAACAGAATCATTAGTCAGGGTCATAGGATGAGTCTCTTGATCTTGAGTAAGAGATTTACCAATAACTTCTAGTTTGACAGTGAGATCCATATTCTCTTTGGCTAGAATATTTAGTTGAATGTATTTTTCTATGATCTCATTCTTAAGAAGATTAGATTATGTCTTTAGTGTTAACATCCGTGTAGATAGAGATCTTATTGGCTTTAGGAGTTTTACCAACTCTTTATCAGAATCTTCTTTTCTATCAGAGATAGACTCAGATGTTTATGTAACTCCTGGATCATGAGTTAACAAAATTGTAACATCTTCAACATTTGAGTATTCATACTCTTGCATAACGTTAACTGAATCAGGCGGAAAACAAAAGTAAATGACATAGCAAGATTTTGTTAACGAGGAAACCGCAAATGCAGAAAACCCCCGGGACCTAGTCCAGAATTGAATACTCTCAGATTTAAGCCGTTATACAAAATCACACCAACTTCGTATAGTTGAGACCAAGCAACTAAACCTATAGTTCACCTAGTTTCTTCAGTATCCCTCCGCTTCCGACATTCAAAAAGTGCACGCACAGGAACAATTCTTTTGGTTCATATTCCAAACAGTAAAGGAACACCAAATCTGTTTGGTAACAACTTTATTCAATCTCAGTGATATGAGTTGGACAAAGGCTCTTCTTTTTAATCCAATAAACTCCTTTGTCGGGTTTAGATCTATCTATCCAACAACTACCAAAGTAGCAGAGTTTAGATTTTTCAATCAATAATAGGATCTACCAAGATACTAAATACTGATGCCGATCTACGCAACTAATCAATCAATTCTATCAAGATAAACCGATTATAGTTGGATCCAAGCCGATCAAGTTTTGTGCACACCAAAGATTATGAAACCAATAAGAAATCTTCTTTGTCTTCAACTCTTCTTAAATCTTCAATAAACACCTGCACACCACAACTTGAATCTCTTGTGATCAATCACACACAGAACGGAGTTTGTTAACAATGGATTATCACAAGACATCTTTAGATCTACAAACAGTTCTAAAGATCCCGTCGACACTTCGATCTAGTTTGAGTGAATCTTATATCAGAAGAGAAGATTCTCAAGAATAAACAAACTAGGTGCAATCAAAGTTCAACAACCGTTAGTCAATCAAATCAAATGGAAAACTAATAATACTGCAATTATCTAGTTTCCCACCAACGGTACTCATAGAGCTTCTTGATCACACAAAAGTCTTTAAACGAGCGGTCATAAGAGATTTCTCCTAATTAGGGTACTTTCCTCTCCGAATAGACGGCTCCACCAGCAATAACACAACAAGGTAGTTTTGCTGGCTCTTAGGATAGTTTGCTCGAAATGCAAACTTGGGTATTTATAGACCAAGGAAGTTTGGACACCCATGAATTTCCAAAACCGAATATTCTTAATATATGCAATAAATTCCCAAATCGGTTTTCATAATTCCTGGAAATGCTCTGTCCAAAAATAACCGAAATCCTACTAGAAAATCTCCAATTAGTAAATGCACATTACCAATTTTTATTTTCCAGAGATATGCGTTTTAATTGCTGGTAATTAAAAGCATATAAAAATTAACAACCTTAATTAAAAGATTCTAAACTTATTTCGGTCCAGGATCTCCTTGAGTTATTAAGGAATATCTTTGAACAATAAAAGATAAGAGTTACTGAACATGTTCAAAGTATGTCGACATCTTTTTTTCTTTGTAAATCCTTTTTCATATTTACAATCTTGGAACCGATTATACCATACTTCCAAACAAGTTTAGAACTGGTTCATCTAATTTCCAAGAACTATGTGATTGATCATATCAATACACTAACATGGGTTTACGGTTCTACCAAACACAAGGATCGGTTCTACCTCAATATGGTTACTGGTACCGGTTACATCAGTTACCAGGATCGGTTACGTCAATTACCAGGAACGGTTACCATATTCTCATGGTATTACTTGTGATCGGTCACACCAGTTACCAGGATCGGTTACACCAATTACCAGGACCGGTTACACCAATTACAAGGATCGATTACACACTCTATTGTGATCGGTCACACCAATTACTAGGATCGGTTACACCAATTACTAGGATCGGTCACACCAATTACAAATATCGATCAGACCATCTTAGGTGATTACTTAGGATCGGTTACACTAATAAAAGTCATACCAATACATAAGTCAGGCACTGTGACTAGTTTTACCAAGATACATAACAAGTTATGATATGTTCTACTAACTCACACATATTGGTAATCCAGATATATGCAATGAATAACAATACTAATAAGCATAGCGATTTCCCTTTCGATTTCATAAAACAAGTTCATGAATGTACTTACTTTAAACGAATGTAAACATTATTTCCTAGGACGAAATCTTCACCCATACACATAATCACAATAGCATTCATACGATTATGTCGATGTCTGTATACGAAGTTCAAAAGATAAGTGTTATACTTCGTATTCTAATTCCTTAATACTATGTCTACTAGAGTATAATCAGTCACAGCTTCACAGTTATGTTTTCAATATAGCACAACTTGAAAGATACGTTAGGAATGAAACAGTTCAAGTCACAATATTACTAACCTCAAGGGGAAGGATGATGTCGTCGATGTAGCTTGTTACTTCTTCACATTCTTCAAGTCTACGAGTAATACTTGTATGTCTCATAATCCTAATCTTTCTAGCCTAACCTATACGAAGTTGTCTCTAGTACATAATCAAGTGACTCTTTAATTGAGTTTTGATTCACTAAAATATGACAACCAAACTTGGCATACCAACGCTTGGTGGGGTTCAAACGAGCTATGCTCTAACAACATGTGTAATTATGGACTACACATGGCATATGCATGTGTAACTTATCATTACACATGCATATAACTAATGAGTACACATCCATATGCATGTGTAACTTTTAATTACACATGCCATACACATGTGTAACTTGTAGATACACATGCCATACGCATGTGTAACTTCTGCGTACATATGTGTAATACTGAGTACATATATATATACAAGTGTAACTTTGCATTACACATGCAATATGAATGTGTAACTTCTGGATACACATGCCATATGCATGTGTAACTTCTGCATACACATCCATATGTTGGTGGTGGTCGAAGGTGGTGGCGGGTGGTGGTTGGCGTAGGGTGGCGGCGGCGGTGGTGGTTTGACGGTGGTGGTTGGTGGCGATGGTGGTCGGAGGTGGTTGGAACATCATAACACTATATTTTAATAATTTTGGGCATAAATTTAAATTTTATTTAATTATGGGCTTGACAATATGCATAAGGGTATCAACGTCTTTTAATATTTCGGGCCTAGATTTAAACTTCTTTTAATTAAGGACTTGATATTATAGGTAACCCATGGGTCGGGCCTTATGATAGACGCATTTATGTGTCTATTTTCATCTCTATTGTGTATATTGTTAGTACCCATTTTTGTACTAATTTTGGTATTTTATCCCTTTGTAGGTGTTTATGGAGAAATAGGCTTTTGCGGCGAAATTGGCTCGAAAAGTTGTTAAAGACACCTGGAAGGACATTTGCTATTCAGACTCTCATTTTGGATAAGGGGTAACCAATTTCCAAGCAGCTACTAAACACAGACCGGTACTGGATAGGGGGAGGTCACTTTCTTCTCAAAATTCAAATTCTGTTTTTGGCGGGAAAATACAAACACATTCTGGCAGTTTTGGTGGTAGTGATTTGGAGGAGTTTGAGGTCGATTAAACCTCTGATTTTCATAGGGTAGACTCCTCATGGGTCTAGGAATCTAAAATGGGTGTTGAAATCGATTAAATTGGGCTCAATCGACGGGTTTTGATCTCAACAGCAAAATATGGAAAGTCACGTGTGTGACCGATTTTAGGAAATTTTAAAGAGATTAAAGGCAAGATTTTCTTCCCAAAGATTAATATATATCTAAGGAAGAGTTTAGAATCAAAAGGAAAGCCCAGATATGCGTGGAAATTCTAAAACAAGAAATTGCCGCAACTTTGCCGTGAAGAGAAAGAAAGAGATTTCGGATGATTTTGGAAAGATTTAATCGCGCTTTTTGATATAAATAGATTGGTTGGGTCATATAGAAGGGGTGTTGAGAGTTTGTGGGGCTGAGAAGGGATGAGGAGTGAGAAATCAAGACGAACAGAAAGCTACCTGCTGCTGTTTTTTGCTGGTGCGGAGCTGAAGAACACGAAGAACATAAGACGCACACTGAACAGTCGCGAAGAACACGAAGAACTTCGACCCACATTCAACCGTCGCAGAAGCAGTCTTATATTCTCGTTAATTAACAGCACTTCAGTTGTATCGGTGTTTCTAACGCCATAAAAGCGTTGGAGATTCGATGTATTATTATTTCTCTTTAATAAAAACACCTTTTGAGCCATGTTTCTATCTTTTGAGCATGTTTTTACCATGAGGAGCTAAACCCAAACACTGGGATGACGGAGGAAGACGAATATCATACTTGGGGTAATTTTATTAATTCTTTTTAAGACTTTTGCATTAATTTTAATTGAAATTATGATTTGAATTAATTGGTTGTCATTTAATTTGATGATGTATGCTTAGCTTAGGTGTTTTGATACATCATGCTTAGGATTTACAATCAATGTTTTGAAAATCTACCTTGGCAAAAATAGAGTCCTTGTTTTTCTTGAGCTAAAATTGTCAAAGAATTAATAATTGAACCTTATGTTTTGAATTCGGTGGAATCCTGAGTCCCAGTACCTCTCGCACTATTGCTTAATATTTTTGTATATATTTTTATTAAATTTAAAAACTCGAATCTTCACAAGTCCGAGTTGAACGAACTCTACTTATCACTTTTTACAACAACATAAAACCACACCACCTTAGCCTAATTTTCCCTTCTAAAACTGGTTTGTACCATCTAAAGACTTAAAGACCTAGACAAATAAAGCTCCCACGTTGAATGGTGAGGAAACCCTCGCTTCTTATTGGTCGAAATAGGTCTTTTTTAAGTTTTGTGGAACGAGCGTTTTGGTGAGGACACTTGGCAACGTATGACTGGATTAAAAAGAATAGGAAAAAGATTAAAAAAAAGGAAACCAAATTCAATTTGGAATTCATGAGGACACTTGGCAACATATAATTGGTTTAAAAATTACAAACTCAAAAGGAAAACCTAAAACATAATTTATGTGTTTGGAATTCTATGGAAGTTCAAATTCAATTTGGAAATCGAGTACCTACCATATAAGGACTCTTTTTTCCGATTAATATATAAAGGGTAAAAAAATCCACATATTTCACACATATTTTATGCGAAAATAAAAGGAATAAATAAATAAAATATGCACATATTCTCCACCTATTTAATGTATTTTTCCCGCCACACCAAATCAAAAATACCTCGCCACGGGGCGGGGCGAAGCCCCGCGCACACCAAATCAAAAATGCATCCCTACATGGCGGGGCGAAGCCACGCAACACCAAAAATGCATTGCCACCGGCGGGACGAAATCCGCGCACACCAAATCAAAAATGCATCTATACGGAGCAGGGCACAGGCCCGATCCTATGTTTCTAGAGGCCTAAAGCCCAATTCATTTTGGTGGCCTTTGTTAAGCAGAAAGTTTATAAATAACGAAATATCAAAAAAAAATTGGTCCCTCACAAATTTATTCTTTTATCAGTGGCCCCGTGTAAGCTTGTTGTTTTTCATTTTGCCTTATGTGTACTATAAGTTTTACATAATAACCTTTTTATATCATTTTAAATTTTTCATGTTGTGGCCTCCGTCTTTGTGTGGCCTCAAGCGCGGCTTTCACTGCTTATATGGCAGGGCCGGCTCTGACAGGGCGACACCCTGTGCACACTAAGTTAAAGGAAATAAAATGTCTGGTACGTAGTACGGGCACAAATCTAATCCCAATAACAGAATCACCAACAATATCTGGCGGATAATGGATCTCACACCGATGGAAATCTAATACCCGCCATTTGGATGGGCCGGATGTTGGTGGCACCGAATCCACAATTGCAAACCTGAATTGACCAATCTCATTGGCACCCCCAAATCTAGGTTGAACTGAAAAACCACAAACACGGGAATCTCTGTTTTATTACCATAGCGGCGATGGTATATTAGTCTCTCATGAGCTAATGAAGTTTAAATTCAACCAATCACCACTCATCTGTTTTTTATTCTTCAAACAAAACCCTAATTATCGGAAATACTCATCTCAAATCAACAGAGTTTACATGGCAACTTCAGTAGTCACTCAAAATCCACCCTCCACCGAAGAAGAAGACCTTAATGATGATAAACTCTGTTCTAGTATCAGTAGTTTCTCTCTTAATGAAACTCAAAACCCACCTGAATCTGTTTCTATCTCTTCTTTAGATAAAGAGGGTCGTATTGAACGAGCATGGGCACATTGGAGGAAATTAGGTGAACCTAAATTGATTGTTGCACCAATGGTTGATAATTCTGAACTTCCTTTTCGAATGCTTTGTCGTAAGTATGGTGCTACAGCTGCTTATACTCCTATGCTTCATTCTCGTATATTTACCGAGACTGAAAAATATCGCACAACAGAATTTACTACCTGTAAGGTATGGATTTGCCCTAATTTGATTTACAAATTTGGTTACTCTTAAAGTTGTATCCTGTAGTGATAATTGAATTTGTAGGAATGATAATACATTATTGATGTACTAGGGTTTAAACCGTGTTTTTCTGTGCTTCTGCCACTGTTAGACCCCAAGGTGGAACATTGTTAGAGTTAATTCCCCCTACTAGGGAAATGTAAACAAATTGACTATGGCCAACACAAGTCCAAAGTCATCATTTAATAGCTATTTCGCTTCAATTTCCCATCTACAAAGAAAAAATGGAAGATCTAGTTACGATTGAAATACACTTTTTTCTTTATCCATGGACCCTTTATTCATACTCATTCAATTGGAGCTCAGCTATGGCAAACACAACAAGCCCGTCCTAATAGGTTATGCCGATCGATATACAAGTAGTTGAGTTTGTTTGTGATTATTTGATGTTGGGTTTACCTAGTTATTATAACTTGTAAGATTTGGTAGAAATTAGCTTAGAGAAATCAGGAAAATTGATTATTTGATTGAAATCTATAGAGTATGTGATATTGCATACACATCAATAGATGTTACAAGAACATGTCAGAAAACATTTAAATTACTAAAGTGATGCATATTACTTTTGTGATATCTCATGATAATAGTTAACAGTGTTTTTCATGAAAAATTTGTCACTAATGTTGAGCAGGTAATAGTTAAGTACCCTATTTTCTTATCCATGTGATGTATATTTGTCTGGAACTTGTAGCTTCTTCTTTCATTTTGCTCCTTATTCCTTGAAATTTTGGTGCTTGATTTTTCAGTCAAATCAAATGTATGCATATAAGTTTCGAGCAAATTCATCATTTCTTTTACCCAAATTAAATTGCTGTCATATGTTCTTTAAACAAATGCAGGAGGATCGTCCATTGTTCGTCCAATTTTGTGCAAATAATCCCGATACCTTACTTGAAGCTGCTCAGGTTGTGGCACCTCATTGCGATTATGTTGACATTAATCTTGGGTAACTTCTATGACGAGCATCTCGTTCTACTGTTTTAGCTGTATGACATTTGCATGGTTTATTACATTGTAGTTTCATGGGTCATCTCTTCTAAATAGTTCATTGTTACCAAAATGGTTAGATAGCATGATTGTTCTAGTTATTAGAGATGTGCTAGTTGTGCACTCTCGATTTGTGAACGGGTCTACTGGACAAGGATATCTCTTTTATCAAGTATTTATGGTTTCACTGAGATCTAATTTGAAATGCTTTTTTGATGCTAAGCTCCCTTACTGTAACTTTCTGCCAGAAAATATCTCTTGAAGCTTATATCTCATGCTATACTTTTCTTGTTATGTCTGTTCTAAATTATAGTCCTTGTACTAGTACATATGTGGCAATCTCAGTTTTCTCTGTCATAAAGCACTATTTTTTTCTTCTTCTAAGCACTGCTATTTGTTTTCTTGTGCAGATGCCCACAACGAATAGCAAGGCGAGGGTATTACGGGGCTTTCTTAATGGACAATCTCCCTCTAGTCAAATCACTGGTAGAAAAACTGGCACAGAACCTTCCCGTCCCCGTTTCATGCAAAATTCGAGTTTTTCCAAAACTAGAAGATACACTCGCGTATGCCAGGATGCTGGAGGATGCTGGTTGTGCTCTCTTAGCTGTTCATGGGCGAACTAGAGATGAAAAGGATGGGAGAAAATTCCGAGCTGATTGGTCTGCAATCAAAGCTGTAAAAGATGCAGTTAGGATTCCAGTTCTGGCCAATGGAAACGTACGCCACATGGAAGATGTCAAAAATTGTTTAAAAGACACAGGAGTTGATGGTGTTCTTTCTGCTGAAACTCTTCTTGAGAATCCAGCTCTCTTTGCTGGATTTCGAACAGCAGAATGGATTGAGGGTGAGGAAGAAAGTACTAAAGTTGGTGGAATAGATCAAGGAGATTTATTGGTGGATTATTTGAAGCTATGTGAGAAATACCCAGTGCCATGGAGAATGATCCGCTCTCATGTGCATAAGTTGTTAGGAGATTGGTTCAAAATTCACCCGGAGGTGAGAGAAGATTTCAATAAACAATCAAATCTCACTTTTGAGTTTCTCTATGATATGGTGAATAGGCTCAGAGATCTCGGAACAACGGTTCCACTTTATGTTAAGAGTACTGGTCTTGAGGTTTCAGCAAATAATGATTCTGAGCAGGCAGTATGTGATTCCTGAGTTTTGTGAAAACAAAGCCAAGTGCCTATCATTTTAGATGCCTGGCAAAACTGGTGCTAGACAAAAAATTAGTTGCAGTTCCAGTTAGGTCCACAGACTACAATTTGGTGCCTCTTAAGTTCATTTGTGACTTCACAAGGTGGCAACCAAAAAACAAAATATGGGTGCTTTAAAGTGTGAAGTAATGCAAGGAAGACGAGTATCTTTCGTGAGAACATGTCCGCTTTGGAAGTTCAGGTAGCATTAAAACTTCATAAGCTTCATTTTTTATATAGTTCACCCTAATTTTTAGTGCACTTAACATTTATTTTAGTCGAAAGAACTAGATGTGTATTGTGTTTATCATGTACCATGTGTAACATCTATCTCTGTGATACAAGTTAGCAACTGAAATTCTCCGTCATTTGCAGTTGCTGTGATGTGAACTCTTCATTTTTTGGTGGGAACAAAGTTTATTCTGTTCTTGGGTCCGCCTTAGAATTAGAGACATAAAGAATGATACGCTTAAATCTTGATTATCCCATGTATTAGTGGGTTGCTTTAGTGGTGTTAGTGGTTGAATTGGAATGTTTATGTGATGTAAACCCAAGCAAAGATCATGGACCTATTGAAAGCGCACTGCTAGTACTCCAGTAAGTAGTAAATTCCCCATTTAATGTTTTAGGTTGTTGATTGCATTATTGAGTGATAAAAGATTAAATTCCACAACTGAGAGAGAATAAGAAAAACCACAAATAGTTCTTGTCTAGATCAGGATTGTACTATCCAACCCCAAACTTGAAGTGTGTGGTACCTAACACAGAGCAGTAGACATTACATCAATCCTAATCTCAAAATATAGTACACATTCATTATCAATTTTGGACTCATTGCCTTGAAAATGCAAGCTGCGCTCAGACACCAAACACTAATGTTATTATTGGGTAGTCAGACGACTCAGACTGCACTAACAATCAGTGAAATTGCTTGAATCCACCCACAGTGATGCTTCTCAAGTATTATTTTTTAATTATTTTATTTTATTAGTGCAAATTAGTATTACTTCTAAGTTCTTAGACCGTCCAGGTCTTTTAATCTAGCTTATGGAGTGCGGCATTGCACCTAAATCGAAACCTAAAACTGGTTTCAGAGTGAAAATTCTACGTCAAGTCTGCGCTCATCAAAAGAGAACAGTGAAGCTGTTTAAGCAACTAGGACCACTAAGGACAAGTTCACTGGACCGGTCACACCAAAAAGGAGTAGGGAACAGAGAATCCTGAATGGACAAATAGGAGATGGTGGAATACATTTTCTTTTTGAGTGAGAAAAATCACACCAACTAGGGTCCCTCTTGTTATATGTTACACCACTATAAGACATGAATTATCATTCGATCTCACTCGTGACAGTCTTCTCTCTTCTCCACTGATCTCTGGAAACAAATCTCAAAAGAAACAAATCAATAATGGTTTCCAGTTTCCTTCTAATCATTTTCTTCATACTGTTCTCTTCTTTTCTCATCCATGTGCACAGCAGTTCCTCATTGAGCCCAAACCACAGACAAGCTCTTGAAATCTCCATAGGTATTGGTAGTGGTGGAGAAGGTGGCGGTGGAGGCGGAGGGGGAGGTGGAGGTGGAGGTGAAAGTGGAGATTCTGGAGCCTGTCAATGTACGGCTTCTCCACCTGAAATACCACCTCAACCACAGCCACGGCCACTAGTCTTCTTAGATGAAAGATTAGCGGTGGTCTTCCCGGTAATCCAAAGATTCAAAAATTTGATCACATCAGACCCATTCAACGTAACCAGTACCTGGGTTGGTGCCAATGTCTGCAATTACAAAGGCTTCTACTGTGAAAGCCCGCCTGATAACTCCTCGGCTCTATCTCTAGCTTCAGTTGATTTCAACGGTTACAAACTCCGTGCTCCATCTCTAGTCGGATTCATCGATAGTCTGCCTGATATCGCATTATTTCACGCCAATACCAACGAATTTGGAGGTCTTATACCATCTAACATTTCTAATCTTCGTTATCTTTATGAACTTGATCTTAGTAACAACAGGTTTACTGGGGCATTTCCAACTGCAGTATTTGGTATAAAAAGTTTAACTTTTTTCGACATAAGGTTCAACTCATTTAATGGTTTAGTTCCATCTCAAATCTTTGCTCAACCATTAGATGTTCTTTTCATAAACAACAACAATTTCTTGCAAACTTTACCTCAAAATTTAGGCTCTACGACATCGTTTTATCTTACTTTAGCTAACAACAAATTTGCCGGTCCAATTCCAAGAAGTATAGGAAAAGCTTCGAAGACTTTAGTTGAAGTTTTGTTCTTAAACAATGAATTATCTGGTTGTTTGCCTTATGAAATCGGTTACTTAAAGGAAGCGACAGTTTTCGACGCTAGTTCCAACTGCATAACAGGTCCTCTTCCATGCTCATTTGGCTGCTTGGCTAAAATGGAAATCCTTAACTTTGCTGGAAATTTGTTATACGGTGTGATCCCTGAAGTTGTTTGTGCTTTGGGTAATTTAGCAAATTTAACATTATCAGATAACTATTTCACTGGGGTAGGGCCATTGTGTAAGAAACTGATCCAAAGTGGAGTACTTGATGTGAGGATGAATTGTATTCATGGAAATGGATTGGAGAACCAGAGATCTCTGGCTGAATGTGCAGTGTTTTTTGCACATGTGAAGATTTGTCCTTTCTTTCCTACGTACAGTTTAATTCCTTGTCAAATTTCTCACAATGTTTGGAGTGAAAATAGTAACAAATCTTCACCTGGCAGTGGCAGTGGTTATTATACCAGGAAACGTTCTAAGCCTTCAAGAGCACCTTCACCTACTTACTCTGCTCTGTTAAGACATCGTTTGTAATATCACTTATATTTATATCGATATATAAAACGAAAATTATCTGTAATCATTTTTCTTTCCTCAATTGGTGCACACATTTATGATTACTAGCCCATTTCACATTACTCTAATTCGCACTTTCGGGCTTGACTTCGACACTTGTGTAGTGACAACAAATCATTTACAAAGAAGTCCCACTATAAAGGATCATCAATTGTTTATGGGGCATTGCCTCTCTAGCGTGCAAAATGTGACTTTGTAAGTCCATAAACTCTTGTCTATGGATTCTTTTCTTTTCTTTTATGGAGAAAGGGAAATCAGTGGTGCATTATCTTCGTGAATTGGTACTAAACCAATTATATATAGTAGGCGCCTTTAGTTTTCCTTCACTTAAAATTCTTGCAACTTTCTGGCACTTCAAAATCAAAAGAAAGAAGGAAAGTAGGATAGTGAGTAGGTGCTCGAAACCAAGTTGGGGGGAAATTGACTGCAGTTGAATATAAATCATTTCTTTCCTCTCTTTTTTTCAGTGGAATGGATCAGTCGAACGTAGTTCAAGTCAAAAGTGTCCCATCTCTTTTATTGAATCAAAATAATTATTAAAAAAAAAAAAGACTGAAAAACAAGGCTAGAGCAGGCAAACATCCCGCCAGATGGATAAGATTGAGAAACCTGTGTTCTACGATAGAATAAAATTAAAGAAATTTGATCAGTCCATTACAGAGTGTTCCATAACATTTCCGTAGCTATTTTTCTTTCGATCCTCTAACTTGAAGAATGTTTTTGATGAAGAAAGCCTCCAAATTTGAGCTACTACACATGAACAACTTGTTGTTCCATTCTACTTAGAACATGAGCAACTAAGTTGTTTGTGCTTTATTCTCTTGCCCTCTTATCACCCAGAGACTATTTCGAATCAGTTTAGGTGACAAAGTTGGTGAGCACCTTGCGAACTAAATGCTCTCCGTAAGTAGTTCTTTCGCATTTCTCAATCCCACAGACTTTTTCCTTACAGAACTCCAAAGGTTCTATAACAGCATCGAAGTTGGGCTGCAGTAATACAGCATTGACATGTTTTAAACGAAAGGACACCGACAAAGAGAGGAAGAGATGGAGAAAGGGAAGAGTAGTACCTCATAGAAGAAAGCAACAGAAACTCTATATTTTGGTGAGTTGTTGATCACTCTATGCAAAGTTGATTCGTATAGACCATTGGACCATATCTGGAATTCAATAATTTGGGAGCAACATATGGAGCATTGAGGATTAAAACACAGAGCGAGCAAATAATATTGTGTAAAGAAGGATGTATACCTTCAGCATATCACCGATGTTGCATACAAATGTGCCAGGTATAGGAACTGCCCATATCCATTCACCAGCTTGATTTCTCACCTTAGAGACACATTTCATTGAGACCAAAAGTTGCTTTAGTATGACAGCTGAAAATTAAATTATGCATGCAGTGACAATATACCGATGAAGAGGAACAAAAACCGGGTAAGTAGCTCCAACAATTACGAAACATTTCTGTTGAGAAGTCCAATGTTCACTCACACAGTAGCACCATTTGGAATGAGTGTTGAAAAAGAAAGAGAAGATGCTCATCATTTAGAATAAATTACCCAATGTAGGTACCTGAAGTGCAGGAATCTCATCGTCTTGATTAACCAATGTCAAAAGTCCTGCACGAAAACACTGTGTATGAGAAGTGTGGAGAATTAAAAATAATCTTCCTCTATTGTTTGACGTCCGAAATATTACCATAATCTGTATGAGCTTCACTGGAGTTCAAATAAGAACATGAAAAAAACAACACCCATGTAAGGCCCTGCAAAACCCCGAAAGACAGTCCATGGACATAAAAATAAAATGGAGCCTTACCATCCAACGGCATTTTCTGGAACCTCTAGGCCTTTGGCATCAGATATACCAGGATAACCTATGAAACGCATTACCCAAAATGGATCTCCGGCTCTTTCACCTTCACATTCTTTGGGGCATCCACCTAGCGCAAGAGCAAGCCCCCGCAATATGTTTCTTGAAAGATCTGTCAACAATTAGAAATCTCATTGAATGTGTTGATAGACCGTGGACACACACCGAGAATGAGAGAGCAGATAGCTTGCCTGTAAGAAGGTTGATGTACTCTCCCACTACTGAGTAAAAGTTTGAAGGCCTGTCTGGCCTGCAAGAATTTTTTTATCACAGGTTTCTGGCAAACAATTCCAGTCAAAACAATGTGCACACACATTCAACCAAAGAATCAAAAGAATCTATACCATTTATTAGATCCTTCTAAAGTTTTGCCAAGATCTCCGTACATCCCCGGCTTAAATTCTCTGTAACACTATTTATAGGAAAGGTAATATCTATGATCAGCCAGGAATCATTACGTACATAGCCAATTCAGGTATTCATTTAACGAAAAAGTAAGGCCTACATCGATTGCTTCATGCTTATCAAGTTTGCCTTTGGTTACATTTACTCCTATTCGCTGGTATCCTCTACAATTGAGTTTAATATCACAAACACGAAATGACTTAGTATTAGAGCTCCCTTCAATATATGATCATTGCGAAAAATTGGAAAGAAATTTCACTACAAACAAACCTAAATCCAGTTTTCGAAGACATCTTAATCTTAACTTTCTCGTCGTAAGATAAGTCGAAAAACTTGCGTGTCATGTCTCTAACCTCTTTAATGAGGGAATCAGAAATACCATGGCCCTTCTGGTAAACACATAAACAAGAAAATGTTAAAATAAATGACATAGCAAAACTTTTTAGTCTACCATCAACCAAATAGAGTACTACCAAACCAAAATCTAGCAAAGTGGGCATGAGTCCAATATATAAAACCCATTTAACAATCAGCACCGAAATGCAAGAACACATAATATTCCCTAATTGAATTCCTCGGGTTATAGAGCAATAAATGTCTAACGAACTTCTATATCACTTTTCTTCCAACAGAAAATTGTTACTCTGTCCTGAATCCCGATGAATGTTAGAGAAAGCACTACAATGTAATAATCCAAATCCAGAACTCTAGTGGGCAAAGGATTATGTGTGCTCGTTGCACAACTATACTTAGTGCAGCGCAAAGAAATCAACTTTCAGTACAAATAAACCATAAGAAAATTTCACATATCTATCCAAAACCAGAGCCTAAGAGCATCCATGATAAGTAATGCAAAATGCTACACTTAGATTATAAGGGTCGGCAATGGTATATGTGCCATTTTGGTGCAGCGATTCCTACATTTGATCACGCGGAGTATTAAACACGGAATGGTGTTTTAAACCGAACCAAGAATGTTGACGTTGTTTCAAATACCGAGCTGTGTTTAAAGACCCTCCCAAAGGTGACAGGCAGTGTTTTAAACTTCATGCATGGTTCTCTTAGTTAAAAGACAATCAAAACTAGGATAGCAATTCCCACTGTGGTCAGACGCCCAAAATTGCTATTTTCGGTTGCTATATGTACCATTTTAAAATAACTTATCCATTTTGGCATTGTATAATTTTATCTTAAAGCAGTCAGCTCCATCTACTAGAAAACCTTCCTCTGAGACAGGTTTCAGTCCAATACAAAGCATACAAAAACAACTCATTGATGACTACAAGTCTACAACTACTACTATAAAATGGTTTTCAGGTGTACAAGCAAATTCAGCATTGAAAATACAAAATTAAGCGAGGTGCATTTAGTAAGTAATCAAACTTCGTCACCTAATTTGACCAGCTCGTTTGATGTAGTATTTTCATTTAACATAAAAATTGACATGCAAAGGAGAAAATAAAAAGATTTAGATGTTTACCACATAGAAGAACCCTGCCTCTCTGCAAGCTTGATCTAGTTGTTTAACAACTTCAGATACACCTTCATTATCAACATCGCCCCACTTGTTACACAATAGAGGACTAACATCTATAATTAAACACAAAAGAAGGAAATTGATCAATTGGTTATAAAGATATGTAGTAGTCACATAATAATAAGCTTCAAAAAGAAAGATCAACTGGCAAACCTATAATGGGAATGGATTTGAAGTCGGAAGACATTTCTAAATTTAAATAAAATCCCAAGAATTAAAGTAGGAGACTTGATCCGAGTAGGGAGCCAAAAACTTGATTATCAAACTGAACTGACTGACTCCAGAGGTTGCATGAGGGGAAGAAAAGAAGAAAATTGATGTCTAGTGTATTTGAGTTTAAAGAAAACTAGCCATTCTGGGGATTAGCCTGATTAGCTTTGTACCTTCGGAAGGTACTACAATCCGGAAATAAAGAGCAGTTATCATCTCTAGAGGATGTAGCATAAGTACAAGCAATTGCTTTTAGTTTTTGCTGCCAATCATGCCTTAGGGAATTACAATTAAAAATTCTAAAATAACAAAATAAGTCTACATTGTCATCGAGCATAGTTATATTTGATGGTTGCGCTGGATGCTTCCACTTTGACCTCAGTTTCTTCACTATCTTCTGGTTTTCCATCTTAATGTTGCAAATCATGTTCTTGAGTTGTTGATGCCACTTCATTGCCACCAAAGCCCCCAGAGTCATGCTTTCTTCTATTGTCCCGACGTCGCAGTAGAAGACCTGTTGTCCTTTGAATGTTCCTTCTTCATCCGTGATGACTATAACCACGATTGCCTTGATTAGATGTACCTGCCATTTGCTATAACATAACGTAACAATACTTTGTTTGGGGATATGAACTTGGGAGTTTGTGAGTTGGGATGGATTTGGGGTTCTATTGAGGGTGTATGAAGATGCATGAGTACGGTAGGTTTGGATATGATCATGGATGAGGCTAATAGCTACTGCAGGAGAGGGGGTAATATTATGGAAGCACTTATTGCACCTAGCCTTCCATATGTACCAAGCTGCAAGAGCCACTTTACATTTCCAATTGGGCTACCTCTGTTATTATCTATCCAAGCTTTTATCCACTGCCTGATGCTTCCTATGTTGCTGTTTATTCTACAATTTATTCCCATCTGCTGAAAGGACAGTTTAGCAAAGAGTGTAACTCGGTTTCTGATTCAGAAGTACAAAGACTACAGATTGGGTCAATTGCTTGGACCCTTCTATTCATAGTAGAGTTGACAGGAAGGATACCATTGTAGGCCTTCCACACAAAGACTTTGATGAGCGGTAGCACATCAAGAGACCAAATATGACCCCAAATAGGGTTCATGGTAGTTATGGAGTTAGTGGGATAAGAATGGTCTTTGATGAGATATTCATAAACAGACTTAACCGTTAAACCTTCCTTATTGGTTAAAGGACAGATCAAGGTGTCGGAGGTGCCATTGGAGTTGGTTAGGTCTATCCCCATAATATTTTGCACAACCTCATGGGGGAGAACTTGGTGCAGGAAATCTACATTCCACTCTTTGGAGGAGGAGTGCATAAGGTCCTTCACGTTTTAGGGTATTCTCTATGGTGGGTTTGATCGTTTCTCACAATGGTATTAGGGCTGTCAAGGGGTATCCAGTTATGGTTCCATATCTGGATATCCTTTCCTTGATTATTTTTATCCCATTCCATAGACCTTTCTAGAACCAGGAGCAGTTACCTTTTGGTTGAGTGATGTTTAGTGGGGAAACGTTTCTGAAGTATTTAGTTTCTAGGATTTTTGACCACAAAGCTTTCGGGTTTTTTTATCATTCTCCATGCTAGCTTGGCTAACATTTCATGATTGAATTTTCCATATTTCTTTAAGCCAAGCCCACCACTTGTAGTGGCCTTACAAATTCCACCCCATGCCATAGGACACCAACCACGGTTAATGTCCTTAGCATGACCCCACCAGAAGGATCTGTTCCTTCTGGTGAGGGCATCCATTTTCTTGGTTATAGTTTTAGGAATCACGAAGCAAGACATTTGGTATGTTACCAAAGTGTCTGCAACGTGTTTTATCATGACCCCCTTTCCTGCAGGGGAGAGAAGACTCCAACCTTTTAGTCTACCACGAAGTTTTTCAACTAGAGGTTCGAAACACTTGATCTTGGACTTGTGGGTGAATAGAGGGACCCCTAGATATTTGTCATCTAGTCTAATCCTATGCACTTTGAGGATTTGCAAAATCTCCCTTATGTCACAATTTGGTACCGATTTGCTAAAGAAGATCCCAGATTTATCATAGTTAATTTGTTGACCTGACCCATTGCTAAAAAGGTCAAGAATTTTCACAGGGTTCTTACATTCCTTTTTCCCTGCTTTCGTGAATATTAGGCAATCATCAGCAAAAAGGAGATGAGAGATTGATGGAGAGACTTTGGCAAACTTCACCCCACTTATCAATTTTTATTTTCAGCCTCCAAGAGGACTCTCGAGAGGGCTTCCATACAAATGATGAATATGTACAGAGAGTGAGGGTCTCCTTAACTTAATCCCCTAGTAGGCCTAAAGAAACCCATCGGAGATCCATTGATAAGAACCGCGCTGGAGGTGGTTCCTATGCATTGAGCGATTAACTCAATCCATTTTTTACAGAAACCCATTTTTTCCATGACTTTAACCAAAAAAGATCATTCTACCCAATCAAAGGCTTTAGACATATCTATTTTTAGACCCATGAGCCCTTTCTTTTTCTTGTGTTTTCTTTCTGTCCTCATTGTGTGTATAATCTCATAAGCAATGATAATGTTGTCGGAGATCTGCCTACCAGGGACGAAAGCAGATTGATAAGGAGAAATCAATTTGTCCAGGTGAGGTTTGATCCTATTAGCTAGCAGTTTCGAGATGATTTTGTAGATGGTATTACACAATGAAATAGGTCTAAAATCCTTTGGTGTTTCCGGAGAATCAATTTTTGGAATGAGAGTTATAAAAGTGGAGTTGATTTCTTTTAGAATGTGTATAGTTTCAAAAAAGTCTTGTATCATCTTAGTTAACTCATCCTTGATGAGAAACCAGTTTTTTTGAAAAAAGATTGCAGGGAATCCGTCCGGGCCCGGGGATTTGTTTGGATGCATGTCAAAGAGGATGAGTTTTATTTCAAGTTCTGAAGGTTTTCCCATAAGTTTGGAGTTATCCAGATCTGTTAAACACTGGGGAATCAGATTGATGATTTGATCCGATACTTCAAGATGAGAGAAAGAAGCCATAGAGGAGAAGTGGGTGTAGAAGGTGTCAACTATTTCTTGTCTTTCATTACACCAAGTTCCATCATCTCTTTTAACTGTCTCAATTCTCAATTTCCTAGCATTATAATTAGCCGTTGAATGGAAATATCCGGTATTTTTGCCTCCCAAATGCAAGTTGTTATCCGAAGCTTTTGTTTTCCAAAACGCTTCTTCGTAATTATACCATTTTTCTAGGTCACTTTTAATTTCCAGAATCTTAGGGCTGTTATCTAGAAGGTTGAGATTGTTTTTAGCATGATTAAGATTTTGAGTGAGTTTCTTGATATTTTGTTGGATGTTCCCAAAATGCTCCCTATTCCAAATTTTTATATAAGTTTTAACATTTTTTAGACGGGACACAAAACTAAAGGATGTTGACCCCCCTGGGTCAAAGTCCCAGGAATCCTCAATCACTTGGAAGCACGACGGGTCCTCCATATAAATCCCAAAGAACTTAAATGGTTTGGCTCCGTCTTTCCAGCAAGGAGAGGTTCTTATGAGAATTGGGGCATGGTCGGACCCCACAGGGGTAAGATGATACAACATCGACCTAGGGTACAAGCTAGGCCATCCATAGTTAGACATAGCTCTGTCTAGCCTAGCCTCCAAAAAATCTTTCCCTTTACGGTGATTGGACCATGTGTAATTATATCCCACAAAACCTAGGTCTACTAGGTCAGCAGAATCAATCAAATTGGAGAAAAAGGTGATTTCATTTTGGTCAGGGGGGGGACCTCCTCTTTTTTCAGAACTCAAAAGGGTGAAGTTGAGGTCTCCAGCTATTAACCAGGGTATTTCAACATTTTTGGATAGGTTTTTAAAATATTCCCAACTAACATGTTTCTTGATTTTGTAAGGACAACCATATACTCCCGAGAACATCCAGGAATTTTTGCTTTTTTTTTCATGTAACTAGTGTATCTATCTGGCTATCGGAAGTGTGAAGAACCTGTACATCTATTTTACTAGACCAAGCTAATACAATCCCTCCTGCAGTACCTATCACCCCAGTCAGATTCATGATAACCATGTTGGTGAATTTGAGGTTTTTGATGAGAGGATTGATAGTGGTTCCATGGTTCTTCGTTCTTGGAGAAATAGGATATCTGGGATATGTTCAGAAATAAGTTTCTTCAGGTGAGATTGGGTTGATGATTTTCCTAAGCCCTGGCAGTTCCAGGCTAAGACACTTAGGGCCATAAAGAAAAGTTATGAATTGACACTCCACAACGAGAAGGTGAGAGAGAAACTCCGGACTAGTGAAGGGATCTAGTTTGCAAAGATCATTTAGATGGCTGTGTGTTGTTCCATGCATAGCAAAAGTGACATATCTTGCAATTGTGTGTGTTGAACATGTGCAGTTTATGTTTCGAGCACACCTAATTAATTCCTTGAATATGACTACAATCCGACGAGTATAAAGAAAATTTGTAAGATTTAGGCTTACCTAGTTATCATTGAGCGAGCTTGCTTACCCATTGCTAGTTGTGTATGGACTAACGACATTCCCTCATCTTTTTCCTTTCTCCTTACTGCTGTTCTTGAGGGCATTCATCTTCATTTTCTCATTGCTGACACCACTGGCTAAAATTGAGGGTCTTGAGATGTAGGTTGAGTCTGAATTTTGCATTTCTAGATGGTGGCTTTGGGATTTATAGGGTTGAGGGAACTTTATAGATGGAAGGCTTTTGTAGTTAGGGGTGAGCTGAGGGAGATTGATCTTATTTGTAGTTGCACTTGTATTGTAATGGACATCCCAGCCGTAGGAGTTGTCGACATCTCCTTCTTTCAATTTTTCTAAATCACTACTAAACTTGAGAATCTTCCATACTGGTTCTTCTTCTTTGGCTGATTCAGCAAGCCTTTTTCTTGAAACATGTTTGCCAATCCATTGTTCATCATGTCTGACACACACTCTAAAACTTGGTATTGGAGATGGGCCACAGAAATTTTCCATCATCATCTTGTCTCTTCGGGGATAAGTATCAACTGAATTTATGTTGTTTTCTCTTAACCGAAGTAGGGAGTTTTTTGCTACTGTATCAGTTGGTGAAGTGAGATAACATCCTTCGTTCACTTGTTTTCCAACTGCCATCTCATGCTTCTTCTTTAACTTTTTCACTGATTTTTCTGTATCATCATTTCCAGCTGCCCATTTCTCACTTCTTTGATGCATTGTCTTTGATTCATTGTCTTTTTTACAATCATAGCTCTTAACAGGTTGAGAGCTAGAGGAAATGATTATTTGTTTCTTGCACCAACTATTTAGGCACCGATTCATTAACTCATAAACAATAAGACTTAAAAACCACAAGTATGATTTAAGAGTTACTTTGAGTGGTGATTGGGTGAATTGGGGTTTGTGAGGCTGTCTCGGTTCAAAGGGATTCATAATACAAACCAACAAACAGGGGATATAGAGAGGGATTAACGGTATTTAGCAAGATAAAAATGGGATTTGGGAGACCACGATTTGAGGGGTAAAGGGAGGGAGATGATGAATGGAAGAAAAGGGGGACAAAACAGCGGCGAAAGAAAAAATGAAAATGAATACCCTGCACCAGAACAGAAGTATTAGCACAAATAAGTTAGATAGGTTCATACGTACCTTATAACATCATTGCAATTAGCTCTGGGGAGCTCACGATAACCATGTAAGGAAGAAAGTTTATTCAAATATCATTCCAGAACTCATTTTGTTTTGGATTTAACAAGGAAATAAAGATTTTGGTAGAAATTGGTGGGTAAAAATGAGGACTAAAGATGATTAATCTATAGATCCGAGAATAAAAAGCTTGATTAATCAACACTAGATTTGTCAAGATAGATTGGATAATTTGGGAATCGGAAGGAGACTGTGTCGACTCAGTTTTCTCCCGATTTTCGGAGCTAGATGGTGGAGTTTTCTCAGAAATGAACAATTTTCCGGAGAACCTAAATTGAGACCAACTGTTGTTGACAGTATCAGTACAAGAAGTTTGATAAAACCAACATCTGCAGAGCTAAAAAGGGATGTGTTTAGGTCCTGAATCTTGAGAAGTGGATAAAATGATGGGTGAATGGTCTGAAGCAGCAGGTGGCACATGCTGAAGAAAGGCTGTCGAGTAGTTATTTATCCATCAATTATTGACCAAAGCTCTATCTAGTCTAACAGGGCATTGTTGGATCTATGATCATACCAAGTTGTAGAAGATCCAGAGAATCCTAAATCAATCAAACCTAATTGTTGAATAACTGGTCTAATTAATCTAGAGTGATGATGACGAACATTGTGAGAGCTTAGTATTTCTGAATCATCCATAGTAGAGTTGAGATCACCTGTCAAAACCCATGGCATACTAACATGATGCAGCATATCTTAATAATAAATATTGTGATGGCTGCTTATGTTTCTCTTTGTGTCTAGCATATTTTTGTCACTCGTAACCAATTAGCCCACTTCAACAGCTGTTTATCCAAATTAACACGCCAAGTATTTAAACACCAAGTTTCTGAAAAACTAAATAAAAATATTAAATATATACAAAATCGAGAACTAATAAATACTCCCTCTGTTTTTGGAAAAGAGATACTTTCACTTTTTCAATTTGGACTAAAAATAGGCCAAATTGAAAAAGTGAAAGTATCTCTTTTCCAAAAACGGATGGAGTATAAATTAAGATGTAAATTATGTTGTGTTTACACATTCATCGGAGCATCAACTCCTCTCGAGATTAATTAAGTTTAGCCTGGTAGCATCTACAAAGCGATCTTTGCTACGTAAAAATGCCAATTTTCATTGAAACATTAGACTTAACACATTCCGAAGCACAAGTAGCGGATTTTCCAGAAAAAGATGTAACATTAGGCCACTGGTATCTGTAGCGCATGCGCGATTACAGTGGGAATGACACTAATATGTATAGATGAACTCGATATGTTAAATCTAGTGAAATGGTGAAATAAATTTCCTACAAACAATAATATTTCTCATCAGAAAATCATTTTAAACGAGCAGGAAAAATTATTAAACTTACTATAAATTTGGCAAAATCAAATACGAACTGAACAAATAAAAGAAAGAAGAAAGGAAACAAAGTTGAATATTGGGAAGCACATCTACCAAAATAATTCGATCCACATATAACACAGTTAACTGTACATAATCTGCTTATTGCGTAACAAACCTCGAGATACTTGATCAAGAGTTATTCACCACAATATAACAAACCATCCATTTACAGATGTATATATCCTTTAGGCGACAAAGTTGGTGAGCACTTTGCGAACTAAATGCTCTCCATAAATAGCTCTTTCGCATTTCTCAATCTCACCGAGTTTTTGCTTACAAAACTCCAAAGGTTCTATAACAGCATCGAAGTTGGGCTGCAGTAATACAGCATTGACATGTTTTAAACAAAAGGACACCGACAAAGAGAGGAAGAGATGGAGAAAGGGAAGAGTAGTACCTCATAGAAGAAAGCAACAGAAACTCTATATTTTGGTGAGTTGTTGATCACTCTATGCAAAGTTGATTCGTATAAACCATTGGACCATATCTGGAATTCAATAATTTGGGAGCAACATATTGAGCATTGAGGATTAAAACACAGAGCGAGCAAATAATATTGTGTAAAGAAGGATGTATACCTTCAGCATATCACCGATGTTGCATACAAATGTGCCAGGTATAGGAACTGCCCATATCCATTCACCAGCTTGATTTCTCACCTTAGAAACACATTTTATTGAAACCAAAAATTGATTTAGTATAATAGCTGAAAATTCAGTTATGCACACAGTGAGAATATACTGACGAAGAGTAACAAAAACTGGGTAATTAGCTCCAACAATTAAAAAACACTTCTGTTGAGAGGAAGTCCAATGCTCACTCACAATAGCGCCATTTGGAATGTGTGATAAAAAAGAAGAGAAAACATTCATCATGCTATACATGCAGGATTTGAGCGATGTTTGGAACCAGGAAGAAATACTCAACATACGTACCTGAAGTGCAGGAATCTCATCATCTTGATTAACCAATGTCAAAAGTCCTATATGAAAACACTATGTATGAGAAGTGTAGACAACTAAGAATCAACCTCCTCTGTCGTTTTAAGATCAGAAATATTACCATAATCTGTATGAGCTCCACTGGAGTTTAAATAAGAACATGAAAAACAACACTTGTGTAAGGCCCTGCACAACGCTAAAACACAGTCCTGGACATGAAAAAAAGAAATGGAGCCTTACCATCCAATGTCATTTTCTGGCATCTCTAGGCCTTTGGCATCAGAAATACCAGGATAACCTATGAAACGCATCACCCAAAATGGATCACCTGCTCTTTCACCTTCAAATTCTCCGGGACATCCACCAAGCGCAAGAGCAAGCCCCCGCAATATGTTTCTTGAAAGATCTGTCAGCAATTAGATATATCATTGAACTTGTTGATAGACCATCGACACAGACGTAGGAAGAGTGAGCAGAGAGCTTGCCTGTTAAGAGGTTGATGTACTCGCCCACTACTGAGTAAAAGTTTGAAGGACTGTCTGGCCTGCATAAAAGATTCATCTTCTGGGTAGTGAGTTATCGATTATTATCTAGCTAACTTCTTGAATAGCCTACAAAATGGTGCTGCCAAATATCCAGGCATAACAATTTGAACACGTGGCAACCTAAAGAATTAAAAGAATCTATACCATTTATTAAATCCTTCTATAGCTTTGCCAAGATCTCCGTACATCCCCGGCTTAACTTCTCTGTAACACTATTTATAGGAAAGGTAATAACTATGATCAGCCAAGAACCATTAGACACATTGTCAATTTAGGGATTCATTTAATGAAAAGGTGCCTACATCGATAGCTTCATGCATATCAGCTTTGCCTTGGGTTACATTTTCTCCAATTCTCTGGTATCCTCTACAATTGAGTTCAATATCACAAACACGAAATGAGTTAGTATTAGAGCTCCCTATAATGCATGATCACTCAGCAGACTTGAAAAGAAATTTCACTACAAGCAAACCTAAATCCAGTCTCTGAAGACATCTTAATCTTAACCTTCTCGTCATAAGGTAAGTCGAAAAACTTGCGTGTCATGTCTCTAACCTCTTTAATGAGGGAATCAGAAATACCATGGCCCTTCTGATAAACACATCAACAAGAAAATGTTAAATAAAAGACATAGCAAAAAAATCTTTTTAGTCTACCAAGTACCAAAAAGAGTACTAAGAAACCAGAATCTAGCCAAGTGGGCATGACCAAAATTTAAAACCCAATAAATCATCAGCACTGAAATGCCAGAACACATAATATTCCCTAATTGCCTTCCTCGGTTACAAAGCAATAAAAATCAATATCCGACGAACTTCTAGATCACTTTTCTCCCTAAAGAAAATTGTTACTCTGTCCTGAATCCTGATCAATGTTAGAGACAGAACTACAATGTAATAATCCAAATCCAAATTTCTAGTGGACCAAGGACTCTGTCTACTCGTTGCACAATTATACTTGGCACAGCAGAAAGAAATCAACTTTTCGTACAAATGAACCATCAGAAATTTCATATATCTACTAAAACCACAATCTAAGAGCATCCACGATGGTAGTGGAAAATGCTATATTTAGCCCGCAGTGGGAAATGGTATACTGCTAAATATACCATTTTTGCTTTACTTCGAAAGGCATACATACCATTCTGGTTTAGCAATTCCTATATTTGATCAGGCAAAGTATTAAACAGGTGATTTAAGCCACACCAAGAATGTTGAAATTGTTTCTAACACAGAGCGGTGTTTAAGACGGCATTTTACTCTTAGGTGAAGATTAAAACACCTCCCAAGGTGAGAGGCAGTGTTCTAAATTTTGTGCACAGTTTTAAACTTCTCCTGGTTAATGACAGTTCTATAAGTCCCGCTCAATAATCAGGATAGCTATTCCCACTGTGATCGACGCCCAAAATTGCTATTTTCGTTTGCTGTAGTACCATTTTAGAATAACTTATCCATTTTGGCGTTGTGGATGCTCTAATATAGTGGTATAGTATAGTTAAAGCAGTCAGCTCCATTTACTAGAAAACCTTCTGCTGAGGCAGGTTTCAGTCCGATACAAAGCATAATAGAACAACTCGTTAGTAACTACAACTACTATAAATCGTTTTCAGATGTACAAGCAAATTATAAGCAGTGGAAATACAAAATTGAGCGAGGGTTTTTCACATTAACATCGCATTTAGCTAGTAAGTAATCAAACTTCTGTCACCTAATTTTGTTTTCGCACAACCTAAAAACATTTTGTTTTTACACAAAATTGACATGCAAAGAGAAAATCGAAAGATAAGATTCTTACCACGTAGAAGAACCCTGCCTCTTTGCAAGCTTGATCTAATTGTTTAACAACTTCAGATACACCTTCATTTTCAACATCGCCCCACTTATTACACAGTAGAGGACTAACATCTAAAATCAAAACCAAAAGAAGGAAAGTAATCAATTAGTTATAAAGATATATAATCAAATAATATTAATAAGCTTCAAAATGAAAAGATCAAACCAAATTTGGCAAACCTATAATGGGGATGGATTTGAAGTTGGAGGACATTTCTGAATTTGAAATGAAAGAGAACTAAAAGTACGAGACTTATTCGAGTACGTAACCAGAAGAAGAAGGATGAATTATCAAACTGAACCGAGGGTGGTGGGAAGAAGAAGAAGAATTGTTATGATCTAATAATTCGACATAGGCTCACTGGGCTGCACTATGCCATCATCATCGCGAGATGGACTTGGGAGTGAGTGGAAGATGATTTAAGATTCATGTATTGGCAACGTAATCGAGTAGGGTGAGTGATTTGATTGGCATACCGGTTGTTACGTACCACGCAAACGTCATAGTGGATAGGGACGAGATGCTAAACAGAACAGAGAAAAGAAAACACAAACTTGGTCAATTAACCTAATAACGATAATTTCTGGGCGAAAAAGACATGTAAAATTTGATACTGTTTAAATGGACAAGAATATAAAAATAGTCAGGATGTAAACAGTTTCATCCTACCCATTTTCAAATACTTTTTCTTATTTTTAATTTACATCAAGATGCATCCAGTTTCACCCTCGCTATTTTTTAAGTTTAAGCCAGGATGAATCCAGATTCATTCTTACTATTTTTTTGGTGTCCATTTCACTCATACTGATTTTTACTCATCCATTAGAACCATGTTTTAAAAATATTTGGGCAATTGACCCAATTTCTCAAAAGAAAATGGGTGCTGACAAGCGGAAATGCTAGATGCAGTTCTGTTTTGGCTCGGGGCAGCCCTAAACCTAATGTTCGCTTTTCTGTTTTGACGGTCATTGATGGCCCTAGCGTCGCTTCTGTAATACTACTACCTCCGTAACTGATAGTAAGAATGCTGAAAAATACTATTCTGTCAAAAAAATGCTAAATTTGAAAAACTGATAGTAACTTTTTCCCATAAAAATGACAAAAAAAATAAATTACCAGTAATATTTCGCTGATAGGGGAAGAGACTAGCTGCACAAACATAACGCAAAACTAGTGCAAACAAGAGGAAAACAAAAGCCAAACAAAAGCAGCAGCTAGCAACAATAAGGGTAGAATCACTTCAAGGTGGTCCGAAAACATCGTTTTCCCAGTTTAACATGAACTCATTGAGGAAATGAAAATTCTAAACCGACAGTGAAACCACCAAATGAAGAACGATGTTTTGGGGACTAGCCCAAAACAGTGGGGGACTACTTTGTTATTCAAATGTCCACCCAAAATTTTAAGGGGTGTCCTAAAAGATTAGGGAAGACTAATCTGCCCTTATCCTAATTAAGGTTATAACTAATCCTAATAACCCACTAATTTAACCAATACCCACTAATCTAACCCCTAAATTAAAACAAAAAATCAGTTTTAAAACACATATTTTTTATTTTCTTCTTCTTCTTCTTCTCCTCTTCTTCGTATACATCGTCGATTTGAAAAAAATTCATCGTCGATTAATCAATTTTATAAAACAATGCGTTCTAAGCAGACACCAAGAATTCCCGGATTGAGTCCGGGTCTGGCTAGCATAGCGAATCTCCCAAATCAATTTGAAGTTGATAAACAACTTCAACCAAAGTTGGGAGACGAATTGAAGCATCCAACATCAACCAAGGAGTCTGATTCCATCAAAATGAAAATCCGCAGGTAATTTCCTTCATACCCATTCCTTTGAATCGTTTTTTGTTGAAGAAATCATCAAAAACCATTGAAAATGGTAGTTACAGTATAGATTTCGGCTAGGAGAAATTTTGAAAACCCTAGAATTTGGTAACCGAACTTTGAATATGAAGAACAGTTCGGCGAATTAGTAATTTTAAGGTAACCGAACTATGAAGTTCGGTAAGCTCGCAAAAAAAAATACGTAACCGAACTCCTTCTTTATATGAAAATTTTGAGTTCGGTTACCTCGATAAATTTATATAGGTAACCGAACTTTCAATATGAAGAACAGTTTGGCCAATTAGTAATTTTAAGGTTACCGAACTATGAAGTTCGGTAAGATCGCTTAAAAATAACGTAACCGAACTCCTTTATATGAAAAATATGAGTTCGGTTACCTCGATAAATTTATATAGGTAACCGAACTTTGATAAAATATAGTTCGGTTACCTCGCACTTTCTATGTGGTAACCGAACTTTGATTTGTCACATACAAACTTGTAGTTCAGTTACCTCGCAACTTATACCAGATAACCGAACTTTAGTCTGTTAACATTTTGTGTTTGATGTAATCCCATGTTCATCTTTATTTGATAAGACAATATTTTGTTTAGCTAATAATGTGGTTTTCATTCGTTAGGAACAAAGGGAAAAAATCTAATCCCCACGTAGTCGAAGATTTGAGAACTCCAACCCCTCGCGGTAGGATACACCTGGATTTCCGAAACCGTGGTACTAAAAATGCAAAACATGGAGGGGGATCATTACAGGAAGTCAATCAAGAGGTGATGGAGAATACAATTGATAATGTTATTGAAGAAGAGAATGATGATGAAGAAGAGCAAGGAAATGAAGACCAAGGAAATGAAGAGGTTGAACAACAAAGAGAACACGTTGAAAATGTAGAAGATGGAGAACAAGGACAGGGCAAAGAAGGAGAAGGACAAGAGGAAGAGAAGTATGAGGAAGGAGAGGAAGAAGAGGAGGAAGGGGAGGGAGAGGATGAAGAGGAAGAAGAGGATGAACTGGAGGAAGAGGAAGAAGAGCAAGAAATAGTTCATGTTAAAGAGAAAAAGAAGCGGAAGCCGCCTTGTGATAGATACTCACACATTCCCCCTGATAATTTGTGTTTGCCACCAGTGAACCCAACTTATGGTACTCCAAATGATGGAGGGGCCACATTGTTTGGCTACAAACACTCATGGGATGCGAAGATCTATGCGACAAAGGTATTCTTTAAGTTCATTTTTACCTAACAAAAAGTTTTTTTTTTGGGACATGTTTCGTCAAGTAATAATAGTGTTATGTTTTTTTCGTAGGATCATAATGATGCAGTACGTCTTATTCGGCGTCAAAAGGCGTCCAAATGGGATCTATCTTTGGAGTGTGACGATTTTCAAGCAAAGGTGAAACAGTGTGTGTTATGGAGAGCTATAGAGGATGCACATACGGATTTTGACGTTGTTGTCGTATCCTCATTTCTCGAGAGGTACTATCCCGAGACATATACAATTCATCTTCCATTTGGCGAGATGGGAATTACTCCCGATGATTGCTCGAGAATAACCGGCTTACCAGTGGAAGGTAAATGTCTTCGAGAAGGCTACAACCCCTCGATGCATTATGAAGCTCTTGAAGAATTGGCTCTAAAATGTCTAGGATGGGATGCAAGAAAGGCTCAATGTGAGTTTAGACGTTCTGTGAGGTCCCCTAAACGTGGCGATGAGTATAATCCAAGAGAGACAAATGGAGCCTTTAAGAAGAGGTTGAAGAAATTCAAGTTGGTAAAGTTGAAGGAAGCATTTGGAGGGACAAGAAAGAAGGTGGAGAAAGGAAAGTTGGTGATGGACCAGGAGACCCTTAGGCATCATGTCACCGCTTATTGGTTATATCAGCTAGGAACCGTCATTTTCCCCGACACTTCTGGAAATAGGGTGGATGCACATTATCTACAGCTTTTGGAGAATCTCGATGAGATTAACAAATACTCTTGGGCCACTGGGGTGCTTGCTTTTGTTCTAGGAGAGATGAGCAAAGGGTCGAGGATTAAGACAAATCAAATTGGAGGTTACTTAACTCTTATTCAGGTGAACTTTTACATTGTTAGTTAGCAAATTATTCGCCTAAATTTTATGCTTCCAAATCAATTTTCATGTATATGGATTAATATTTTCGTATTTTCGCATAGGTTTGGATTTATGACCACTTCCCTTCATTGGGATTGGCTAGGGAAAAGACAACTTATCCCTATGACGAACCTACAACGGGAAAATGGTTGTTTTTGGACGCACAAAAGAAGTCTAAAGAAGAGCAGTTGACTTCGTTGAGGGAGAAATTGGATAAAATTACGGTGAACGATGTGGTATTTCACCCATACGCCGTACCCGATGATGTCTCTGTAGATGAAGAAGATCTGAATGGTTTCTCTACCGTCACGGCTTACTATGGACCAATTTGGTATCCTAATGGATACGCAATATATAATCCAAGGAGAATACTAAGACAAATTTGTTGTGTCCAAATGGATCCCGACGTGGAGAATGAAAATTTCAATTTGGTGGTTCAAGGAACAAAGAACACCGAGAAATATTTTGTTCCAAAACATGAACCAACTCCTACGGTAGGACATTGGAATGCACTTCGTAACTACTACTTACCTTTAGGTGATTGTGTACCTTGTGGTGGAGATGTAAATGCATGTGATGAAGATTATACGGTGTTTTATCAAGAAATTAGTCATCCTTTTGTGATAAATAGATAACAACAAGCTAAGACTGATAAGGCGAAGGGGAAGGAAAAGGAGAGGGAGGCTAAGAGAGCTCAGAAGGAGATGCCTATTTGTGGAGAAGAAGCAAAAATGTTATGGGATAATGTGGTAAGAAAATGTCTTCTCTTATACTTCCTTGTTGTTTGAAAGTATTGAAAATATATTTACTTATACTTAAAATTGGAATCAGGTGAAGAAGGGTACGAAATTATTGAAGAAATTGATGGCTAAAATCCGCAGTGGAGAGCCGATGTCGACTAAGGAACAAACCTACTACTACGGCGAGTGGGAGGGTCTTATAACTAAAAGAATGATGGAGCCAAGTAGGTATAAGCAATTGAAGAGGGGTCGACAACAAGGAGAATGTTCAAGTCGCTCCATGGAGGAAACCGGACTAGTAGATGAAACCCCAAGTGATGAGGAAGTTCAACCTAAAACTCGTGGTAAACAAGGAAGTGGTAAAAGGGTTCGTCGTGGTGGTCGTTAGTGATTTCGTATGGTTTTAGTGTCAAAAAACTTCTTAGTTATGGATTTCGTATGGTTTAATTTCATATGTTTGTGTGTTTTAAACAATTAGTTAAGGATTTCGTAGTTTGGTATGTATAACAACTTTTATATTTGTTTTAGAACCTTGTTTTTGTTTTTAATTTAAATTGGGTTTGTGTTTTCAATTTTATATGGAAGAAATTTTGAATACAGGATGTTTTTCGGCAACCTGAAATTTAAACACAGGTTACCGAACTTAAAGTTCGGTAACCTGTAACTAATTAATGGTCACCGAACTGAATTTTCGGCGAACAGCTAAATACTACAACGTTGCCAAAGACAGAGTTCGGTTACCTCGCAACATTTAAACTGGTTGCCGAAATCTCCCCTGAGGCTTCAGGTAAAAAGTTCGGTTATCTAAATTTCTAGCTTGTAACCGAACTTTCTAGTTCGGTTAGGAAAGTATAATATCAATGGTAGCCGAAACTTTCTCTGAAGACTCATATAAAACATGAGTTCGGCAAACTGTATTTTTTCACCAGGTAACCGAACTAAAGTTCGGTTACCTGCACAAAAATACAGGTTGCCGAACTATTATCTGTCAACTCAATAGAATACTAGCATTAACTCGATAATGAATACCACACTTCAAAAAACATAGTATTACATTGATAAGCATACTTAGTTCCATTGCATGTGTCATTTAATCATCATCAAGTGAAATTCGACCTTCATGTACAATTTCGTCAGATTTCGACAAAGCTTTCCACATCTCCATGTTATGCTCATACATAATACACCAACCCAACATTATATTGTAGTTAAAGGCAGGCCAAAAAGAGTTTCCGGATATTGGAGGCAGTGGACAATCGGGTTTTAAACGAAGGCCTATAAAGTGGTTGTTGTTAGTCAATGCCATCACACATCTCCTTCGTTTGAGTTGCTCGACACATACGGTTGTTTTCGGGGTGAAGGTGAAACTAGCATACTTTGAGAAATAATGAACCACACAATTAAAAGCCTCGGCGATTAAGTGTCCACATATCGGTATGCTCATCCAATAATCCCTTGTGATCGGATGGCCCCCATGAAGACGACGTTGATACTTAACAAATTGCTCATTGAGACTACCCACCCCATCGCACAACATTGTCTTGTAAAATTCCGGATTCTCCTTTAGTTTGGACAACAACCTTTGCCTTATATGAGTGATTGCACACCCATTATTTAGCTTTGCACCTTCGATGAAAGGCCCAAGTTGCTGATTGACAACATGAAAACCACAATTACCATCCGGAGGAACGTCGTTGGTGGATATAACGTATTCTCTAATGTATAGAGGTAGATCATTCAAATAGTCTTTATTTGGAGCATCAAGCTTCACGTCTAGGGAAGATGGTTGAATAGGGCAAATTGGAGACTTAAGCTTCACGTCGCCGGAAGATGGTTGGCTTGGTTGAGATGGACACATCGTACCTTTTTTCTTCAAAACTCGCTCACTTTTTTCGCCTTTCTCCTCAATACTCCTACCCCTTTTCTTGGTTTGCTCCAAGTACATTTCCGCGGTATACTCATGGGACGAAGGATCTCTAGTAAATGGGGTTTGCTCACTTTTCTTCTTACGTAACACCTTTGCATATTCTCTTAGTTGTTTTTTAGTTTCTTTTTTGCTTGGCCTACCTTTGCGTTTGCCTTTTGACGGTTCATAAACATTCTCCGAAGTTTGTGGATATATGATTTTCCTCATGTCATCCCAAAATATTTGTTTTTAGAGCTTGTTCATGCCACGATACATCTCTAGTACGGTTCTACCCATGTCGTTATCACCAAACTCCTCTCCGGCTTCTTCTCCCTTTGGAGGAGGGATGAAACTTAGATGCTTCCAATATGGATCAATGTCGCTTAAAGGGATTACGCCATGCTCGTAGTTGATTATCATATGGCGACAAGGGAGTCCCATAGACTTCTTCATGTTACATACACACACCTCATCCCTCTTGGTTTCCCACTTATCAATCAACTCGACTTCTATGATCAACACCTTCATACATTGCCGAGATACGTTGTAATGGATTCCCTTGAACAATGGGTGGTCGGCGTATTTTCCGGTCATTTTGAATATACGGCTTTTTTGGAATTTCTCTTTAATTCTATCAATGTCGCGCTTGAAGTAATTTTCCATAGCATTCCACACGGTTACGAAATTATCAACACATCCAAAGAGATTCTTCTTCAACCGATGGTGAGCCGACTCTACTAAACTTGTCGCTTGATTTCCCAAGTGTTTATATTGGTTGGTATAGGCATTAACGAACCTCTCTTTGTGTGGTTCCAACCATTGGCGAAGAACATACGATACAACACCGGGAGAATCGGGAGTATCCCAATGGGCGATAAACTCCGCAATATTTAGATGATACTCTTCCTCGGTAAGAGACCAACACAATGATTCCCATTCACTGTTGAAACCAACCCATTTAGCATAATTTAGAGCGTATTGTTTTTCAACTTCCTCTTTTGCATCCGCTCGTTCATGTTCCGGTAGCATCTTAATCTCTTCATATCCTTTTTTCTTGGGTGGACAAATTATTGGCTTGCACCTATTTATCAAATTACACCATATATGGAATGTACAAAGCATATTGTGTGCTAATGGAAACACTACCTCTATTGCATTCATCAATGCGACTTCATTGTCGGTCACTATAACCCCGGGAATATCATCACCTCGGAAGATTGCCTTAACTTGTTGTAGTGCCCAAATGTAACTAGGTTCTTCCTCGTCTCTTAAAAAACAAAACGCCACGGTAAACGGTGACTGCGTCGAAGTACGCCCAACAATATTCAACAATGGCATCTCGTACTTGTTCGTTTTATAAGTACAATCCATTATGAGAACTTCATGAAAGCATTGAGCCAATTGAACACTCGTTGGATGCGCAATGAAGAGTTGTGTTATCTCTCCGTCCGAATCCACATCCTTTTGAACCGCGTAGTCTTTCTCTTTGGCCAAAAAAAAACAATTGTTGCATCACTTGTCTATCTCTCTATTCCTTCTTTCTAATTGTCACTATTGCATTATAAATGGTGGACAAAGATGAGTTGTTATCCTTGTTATCCTCCTTTAGTATTTGGAGCATTTTAATCGGTGAAAGATCCATTTTCCTCATTTTAGCTACCTTTTCCATCTCTTCAGGAGTTAGCTTGGCCGCCATGAAATGTCCTTCAAGATGCTCCGGACGAGGGTGGTTATGACAACCTTCCATAACCTTGTAGAGAACCCATCCACCCAATTCTTTGTTGTAATTAAATGCAAGCTTGAATGGGCATTTAATCTTCTTTGAGAAAGTTTTGTTCTTCCTATTTGTCTTTCCTTTATAAACATAACCCTTCCTCTTGTGGATTTTATCGGGATCACCGCTTCTCTCACAAACCATTTCAAAGCGGGTTTTGCTCTCTCTCCCATTCAATACTAATACGCACATGTATTTTAGTGCATGTTGTCTAGCCCAACTCTTTGCCTCTAAAGGACTTTTGAATACCAAGTCATTCATGTAGTGATGTGACGTGTCATCGTACAAAATATCAACAGGGGTAGGTTGATTTTCCATTGGTTCTATTGGATCAGATGCAACCTACGAGTAATAGCACAACGTCAATATCAACTAAAAATAAGAAATACTTATATTTTCGGCAATGTAAACATAATATGCGTTGCCGAACAAAAAGTTCGGTTATGAAAAAAAATTGCGATCTTGCTGAACTTGTTCTTTGGATATTTCAAAACTATAGTTCGGCAACATAATTAATACAATCGACTAAACCGAACTATAGAGTTCGTTATCTATTCAATGAAGGTGATTTGCGAGCTTGCCGAACATAAAGTTCGGTAACAAAAGGAATAAACTCGACTGAACCGAACCATTAACTGTATACTCTATAAAATTAGTTCGGCAACGTTTTCTGGAAAAAGATAACCGAACTCTCAAAAACCTCCATTAAAACAGAGTTCGGTTACCTGCGTATGCTGAAATGAGTAACCGAACTGCACATACAGGAGAGTTCGGCTACCTTTTTGGCAGAATTGCTAACCGAACTACTATCACCTAGCCGAAATTTCTTCCTGAAATTTTCGATTTGGCCTATTTTTTGCACAATTCAAGCTACATTAACTAAATTTGAGACATACCTGAGTAACCATAACTTCATCTTCTGGTTGTGGCTGATAAAATTCATCATTTGGGTCGTTAGCTTGAGTTTGGGGAAAAAAGCATTCATCATCTAAGAAATAACTCATACCCGGATCGTTAGAAGTATTGACAAATAGTTTAGGAGATGAAGGAGGTTCGGATTCTTAGGAGGAGGTATCATCACATGAATCACTCATATCATATTTACTAAACTCAAAATAATTTTTTTTGGGTTCTTCCCTATTTTTCTTCATCTTTTCTTCTTCTTCTTCTCCTTCTTCTTCATCTCATTCTAACAAAACTATCCTATTAATAACTCACTAATCACTAACTAATCACTAATTAATCATTACACTAACACTAACTAATCAATAAACTAACTAATTTAATTACCAAGGGTAAATTTGGTATTAAAAAAAATATTAGATAAGAGGTGACCCAAAATTACTTCAAATATCCACCCCAAATTGGAAGAGTAGTCCCCCACTGTTTTGGAATAGTCCCCAAAACATCATTCCAAATGAATCATAAAAAATGGGCCCCTATAAATCCTGGATGGTGGGTCTCAAAGGTTTGTTTCACTCTGGACATCTCACGGTGCAAAAGCACGGTGAGTGTGGAACTGCTGTTGAGGGAAAATGGTCTCAATTTGATTTGCAATGTCTTCGGAGAGTCGCCGTGCAGGAATCAGAGTATAATTTCGGTGGAGAGACAGTTAATGTTTCAGTCGATGAAAGCTTGGACAAATTACCGTGTGGCTGGTAACTTGAACTACATTTTGACTTTGGAGTGATAAGTCTTGAACTGCTTCCTGAATAGAATATTTATTTTTGATGGTCCTATTGTACTCAGTACGACGGACATGCCATCGCTGCCATAATTTGTACACACGAGTCAGTAGCGAAAGGGACGCTCCTTGTTCGCACCCCACAACCACCTGTAGTCTACTATTTCACTTGGATTTCTCTTCATCTTTATGCTCTGATCATATTATGTTTCGTGGATTTCAAATATTCCTATTTTATACGGTTGTATTCCACTCCTCTCACATGGACACTGGGCACGCGATTGCAAGAACACAACACAAAAGTGTGCATAATTGTTCGACTTGTCCACATTTTAGGAGGACCCATGTAAACACGTAGACTAATTAATTTGTGAAACTTGTTCAATAATCTACTTATCATGTCTCCTGCAAGTCTATAAAATCTAAGCTTTTTGCATGGTTCCATAAGTGTTGATAGAAATTTCGGGTTGTATATAACCCCACCGTTATCAACAATCCAAGGTCTATGTAGCATTACTCCACCCTTCCCCCACTCTTTCACCATTATCCCATTATTATTGGTTTTGGCCAATACGTATGTGACACACAGGTGAGGGAAGAGAGTGGTGGAAGGGAGTGGGAGTCGTCTAGTATTTTCGCATCAACAATGTCATATGTTTCTCGGTTTTGTTTGGTTTTGCGGAAGAATTAAATTCCCAGTTGTGTAGTACGATACACCCTGACAATTTTTTGTAAGAGTACCGAAAATGAGCGCCCATATGCAATGTGGTTGCGGGACACATATATACCGGGAAACATAACACCACAGTATAGAGAGTAGTATGAAATGGTTAACAAGTGCACCTTTATAGAAGCTGTCACGAGGGTGACCTCGTTACAGCAAGACTCTTTAGTAATTTACTAAAATGTCTTAATTGATTGTACGGAACGTAAGGAGTCTTTTGGCACATGGACAATTTATATTGTATGCCATGTAAATGCCAGTCTCGCAACAATGGGTGGACCAATATTCAAAGTCAGCAGACCAACTTCAGTTATTATTTTTATTTTTATTTTTGTTATACCAAAAATCTTTTCACTAATGAAAATTTGAGGTTACAATGAGTTTAAGATCGAAAATAAGAGAATACAAAGTAACAAGAACGTACCATAAAAGTACAATAGCGGGAAATCCGACAAGAGAAAGAGAAGGATTACCGAAGTAAGACAAATACAAGTATGAATAAGATCCGATTAAATCAGAGGAAGAATGTTTTCTCGGAATTAAAATCCAACCATTTAGTTTGTTTTTCTTGTTTAGAAAGATGTGCTTCCAAAATAGGAGTGATTTGCTCAGATCTCTTGTAACTAGTGATGAAGCTTCCGTCGTCAGAGAAATCATCGATGAAGATTCCGTCACTGGATAAGTTAATGATAAAAATTCCATCGTCGGAGACATCAAAGATGAAGATTTCGTCGTTGGAGAGCTGATGTAGTTTTTACAGGTGGTAAGAAAAGGGTTTCGTTGCTCGAACTTGTAAAGATTGATTCTAGATTTAATTTCTGATGCTAAAATAAATAATACTCAATTGAAAGTGATATCAAGATTTTAAAGACAACCAAGACTATGGATTCCACTACTACTCATGATTAAATGATAATGATTTCAAACTCTAGTTAATTTAAGTCATCTTTATGTTCCTAGTGTATATTCTTCTTTTGTATTTTCAAGACTTAAAAGTGTTTGCTTGATTCTCAAGTTATGTTAGCTTGCATTCTAAACAACCCCTGGTCTTTGAAAACTATGAATAGAGATGCTCTTTCAACTAGAAAATTCAATCCCTAACACTTTGTGCCCTAGTTGATTTTAGAGTCGTCCTCTATAGACCTAGGTTTCCTCTGAGAAATATAATTAGGTTTATGACTAAAAGACTTCGCTTTTGGGGATTCGTGAAGCCATGTCCGACTATCTTTACCTTGATAGTTCATGTATCCTGATCTTGCTTTTCTGTTATCGAGGTTTTTGTAATCTCTTTCAGGCAAGATAGATAGTAATCGCAAAGTTCTCTTCGTCTCAGAATTTGATCTTAGTTGATCTTTCTAAGATTGTTCTTGATAGGTGGTTAAGAATCTAGGATGCTCTTCGAGAGTCGTAAGATTAGTTTTCGCCTCTTAAGAACAATCTTCAATTTCGGCTATTGCTTGATGATTCTATGAGGTGACTAATTCTATCTAATGTCTGACTGAAGACTTTAAAATTAACACTTATTGGGAGGCAACCCATGCTCATGCGACTTGGTAATATCCTTCTTTAACTCTTTTTCTTCAAGTGGTAACATTTTCTCCTTGTTCATG
>JAJJMB010009125.1:3433220-3498287 GCA_023531105.1 Papaver atlanticum | reverse complement strand
TTTTTTCAAACCATAAACCAGTAAAGGGAACTGTCGGCGTAGATTTTAGGTTACTGACAATGCCGGTATAACAAAGTGGAAAAAGAGTCGTTGTGTACTCATCTATTTAAAGGAATGGATACACCCATTGCACTTGATACCTCTAAAAAAAAAGTAAGCTCCAACACATATCTCCAATGTCGAATACATCAACAACTACCGATTTCATCATTGCTATGGAAAAAGAAAAACTTAAGAAGAACAAACTATCCACTCCGATAGGAAATCAATTATCATCCACCACCAACTCAATTGCCATTATACAAGAAAAACTTAGAAGGAAGGAAGAAACCACCAGGTTAATTTCCTCAGTGGAAGAAGAGATACTCAAAAGGAAAAGAGAAAAAGAAGAGGCAGCAAAAGAAGCAAAATATCGCAAAGAAACCAAGGAAATATACGGACGTGTAAAACAAGCGAAGATAGAAGCGGATGTTGAGGAAGAAAGCGAATAGATTAAAATTTTATACATAGTATCGGATTTCCTGGAAGATCACCACCCTTTGGATCTTTTTTGGGGTATTGTTAGCAGTGGTCCTTATATGCCGAAGTTTGATGACGGTAAGTGCAAGAAACGCAAAATGGATTACGGGAATGAGTTTGTAGAGAATCGAACAACTGCCCTCATAAAATTATGTCATAAATACAACGAGTTTCTTGCAAGATACAAAGGGAATAGGTATCAAGCTCAGGACGCATATACCAAGTGGAGAAAAGAGGCTTTTAGGCATTTCGAAGCTGCTTTGTTTATTGAATCTCGTTTCAAGAAATGATGTAAGTTGCAATTAGCTTGAGATCTTTCATTTTATGTGTAATATTGTTTAAGTGGTTAATGTTTTTAAGTTTATTTCCTTAAGATTAATATGAAGGCCAGTTTGGGTCAGTTTGCTTACTTAAAACTTTGGACTCAATTTAAACTTATCGTCAGAATGCCGGCATCGAATAATAACCAAGGACAATTCCGGCATAGTTGCCGGCGTTGATGGTGATAAACATACAATGCCGGTATCCTGGACTCAATTAAAACTTATTGTCAGAATGCCGGCATTGTATTGTGCCATCTTTCCATGCCGGCATTCTGACGGTTACAAAGTCAAGTTATGTGGCAGTTACAAACTCCTTAATTCCACTTATGTGATGGTTACAAACTCTTTTATCCCACTTATGTGACGGTTACAAAGTCAAGTTATGTGGCAGTTACAAACTCCTTAATTCCACTTATGTGATGGTTACAAACTCTTTTATCCCACTTATGTGACGGTTACAAATTCCTTAATACCATTTATGCGTCGGTTACAAACTCCTTAATTCTATTTAAGTGACGGTTATAGAAAGGAAAGTATTCAATCTCTTTTTGTATTAAATCTCCCTTTTTGTTTCATCTTCTATACCAAAGACAATGGGTCGTCGCAAACCCAAACCCAAACCCAATCCTGAAGACTCTGTTGATGATGGTGGTAAATCGAAATCAAAAGCGCAACAAGTGCCTGAAGAGTCTGTTGGTGAGGAGGAAATAAATTTTTTGATGTGGTAAGTGATGTCTATGTTGAATTGAAGTATTTTTAGGGTTTATCCCATACTAGAAAACACAAATTGAAACTTGCTTGATTAGTCTTTCTACTACACTAAAAGAAAATTTTGAAATTGCAATTTAGTCAATTAAAATTATGTTTGTTTCACGGTAGAATTCAATTTGAAAATCATGCCGGATTATATGTCTTGTATCTCTCTTTTATTGCATGAAACTGCCGGCATATACATTTAATTGCATATTATGCTGGTTTTCTATGCCGGTTTTTTATATTTAATCAATGCCATGCCGACTTTATTTGCTTCTTCTGTGAAAAACTCTATACAAAATTACCCTACTTCCGGCATAGGATATCTCTTTTTTCTATGCGGGCACTGCTGCCGGCAATGTCTATATGTTTACTAACTATGCCAGTTTTCATTCACTTAATTTGTTAATTCTCTGTATAAAATTCAAGAAAACCGGCATTGAATTTTAATCATTTAGTATGCCGGCACTGATTATATGTTTAATATACATGCCGGCTTCCTGTTTATAACTCAGTTTACATATTGGGACGTATGTCTATATCAGCACAAATGAAGAAAGGAAAGGGCAAAGCTGTTGAAGAAGTAAAACCTAAGTCTTCTCGGCCTCGATGCAGTCGTTCTGATCCGGATCGTGCTAAGGTCATCATTTGGGAGCGTACGGGGGACACAAGTAGTGATGATGATGATGAGTGGCAAAAATTTCCTAAACCGGACCGAGTATATGGCTCATCCTCACAAGCAGGTGGCTTAGGACAACCTGATGTCGGATATGAAGCCCCTAAGAAAAAGGAAAAGAACCCCCCAGCCCACCTTCCTAAAAGATATGACATGATTCCAGACGCGCGATGATGGCAAACAGTGGGGTCAACCGATAAACCTGCAACTCTTATTTGACTACAAGCACTCTTGGGGTCGTTGGATCTATCAAACTTATGTAAGACGTTTGCATCTTGTTATTATATTATTTATCTGTGATCAAGTGAATTTAATTTAGTTTGGTGTATTTTTATAGGACCACAATAAATCCTTCCGTGTTAGCCGCCATCAATCAAGTGATATATGGCCTTTGGAGTTAGAATGTCCTAAAGTTCAAGCAATAGTCAGAGCATCTGGGTTGTATCCCGCGGTAGAAAATTATGTGGCCACTGATTCCATCACGGAGAACTGATTTTTGGAGAGGTTTTTTGGTGAAACTGATACCATGCATTTTCCTTTTGGCGAGATGACCATTATCCCTGAAGATGTCCAAAGAATACTAGGTCTAGAGGTTCTTGGGAAAGCCGTTAAGGAAGGAGATCACTGTAAGGACATAGAATGGGACAAGATCTATGAGCTGACTAAAAAGTTGTTTGGGTGGGACAAGGAAACGACTATGGAAAATATGTACAAGACAGACCGTTCCCGGACAAAGACTATCACATTCGTCAATCTCGTTTGATTGTTTGGGAATACGAAGGACAAGGAATTGAATCCCGAACAAGTTCAGCAAACTGCCGCTGCCTATTTGTTGCTCACCTTGGGCTCCGTTATATTCCCTGACGCTAATGGTAACAGGGTGCATATGAACAATCTATAGTACTTGGATCCCTTGGATAGGGTCCATGAGTATTCATGGGCACTGCTTTCTTGACACATTTTTTGGCAGAAATGCGTAAAGCTTCTAAGGCGAACGCCCGTCAATTTAATGGTTATTTCACTTTAATTCAGGTATAGTGAACTAGTTATTTTGTCAACATTGTCATTAATTTTGTTAGTTTCCTATTATTTTGTCATTAATTTTTTTCCTTATACATTTCATTGGCATAGGTGTGGGCTTATGAACACTTCCCAAAATTGTTCATAGGGTATAAAGGATTGAAGACTGTACATGAATAACGCATGAGCCTCTAGCTCAGAAATACTACTTCAACATTACCCCTAAGCCCAATAACAGGAAACGGTTATTCGCAATGAGATTGGCTTTGGACTCCATGGCTGCCCAAGATGTTGTGTTTGACCCAAATAGGAATGCCAGAGGAGTTCACTTTGCAAGGCGTGACAATGTTTCATTTACAACGGACCGTTATTTCATCCAAAAGGATTTGTTAAGCACAACCCTCGCCGTGTAATGCGCCAACTTGTGTACAAGCAGAAAGATCTTACGGATACATCTTATCAGAAATTCTCTCATGATTTTCCTCAATGCCAAGCAAATGAGAACCATACTCTGGTAGTTTATGACCCAAATCCCATTCTTGCACATTGGAGGGAAAGGGAAGAACGGGAACTTGTGTTGGATAGGGTTGGTTGGGAATTGGCGGAAAACGGTTATGAGACCGAACCAACCTTTCTCAGAGGTCATCGGAAGTACTCGCATCCTTATATTGTTCACCCGGATAACATAGAAGTTCTTCCACAAGCAGCACCTCCCTCCACAACTCCTGTTGAACTTACTGTACCCGGACTACAAAAGATCCTTATGTTGTTGGTACGTACTTCTTGTTCATTTCCTATTCTTTTAATCTATATCTATGAACTTATATAAGTGTACATATTAAGTACATGTTTAAAAATATGACAACAGTGGCAGCGGATAGAAAATCTGTCAAAGTTCTTTAAGAAAAAGAACAAGAAAGGAGAGGTGTTGACCCAGAAAGAAATGGAGAAAGTCGAACAAAAGATAGACAAAATTGAAGATCCATAGGCAAAATACTTGTGGGGAGAAAGGAAGAAGAGAGTACACAAGAAGCCAAGGACCGAGTGATCGTGTGTTTCTTCTATAGTATTAGTTTGGTCTTGAACAATCTAGTGTTGGTTTATGTTTGTTTGTGTGTCTTGAACAATGTGTTTGTTTGTGTGTCTTGCTAAACTCTTTGCTTGATTTGTTTTCAGTTTGGAACCTCTTAACTTTGGATTTTGTTTTTTTTATACAATCTAGTGTTGTTATTTGATTTATTATGTTGATAAACCAGTGTCAAATTACCTCTTTTACAGAGTTTGAATGTGCCAAGATCACATAAATTTCTAAGTTTTTCTTAAGTACCAGCATGGTCGAAAAGCGTAAAATCAATGCCGGCATCCTGAATTTTCAAAATCACAAAAATTACAGAGTTTCGGCATTGAAGGTTTTTTTGGCTACCATGCCGGTAGTCTGCAATTTCCAAGTGCAAATTTTTTTTGTCAGAATACCGGCACTGTTTTTAGTTTAATTTCAATGTCGGCACATTTACTAATTTCTCTGGATATTTTTCTGAATTTCCGGCACCGTCTGAAAAGTTAAATTCTACACCGGCATAGATGTTTCAGCGTTGTAATGATGAAACATAATCATGCCGGCATTGACATCAAAATATGATTTAATGTTTACAATTCAAACTTCCAAAAAAACAAAATGTTGCCTATTAGTGAACCACATATATAAGGCCAACGCATCCCAAAGTTGGTGATTCTCCCCATACAATGCCATCCATTCCTTCCAGAGATTGGGATCTATATCCTTGTTTTTCGTCATCCCACAAACCGGTGGTAATGGATAATTTTTCTTGGGTTTTAGAATAATGAAATGATTACCGTTCACGAACGCCGAAACAAATCTTCTCTTCTTAAGAGATCCTTCGCATTTTTGCCACTTTGGTGTAAATGTTGCTTGTACAGTGGGGGTAAAATAATGAACAAAACAATTAAATGTATCCGCCACTAGATGCCCACAAAGCGGCATTCTCATCCAATATTGAGTAGGAAGGAACTTCATCTCCTGCTCGGGCCCTAACACTTGAGCATACATATTATTTAACCCTTCATCATGACCAAGTATTTGCTCATAAAAGCTCTTCTTTTTCATAAGTTGTTCGGCCATCCTCTTTCTAGCGTATCGGCATGGTGTCATCCCTTTACTAACTGCCGTCTTAAAGATTCCTAATTGTTCGGTCACGGCATGATACCCACAATTTCCATCTCCATCGACATCATCCGTATATACAATATACTCGCGAATAACCTCAGGAAGTTGATCTACATAAGACTCTATTTTGGTATGGTAACTTCTAATGGTCCTACCTGTTTTCAGATCCTTATACATCTTCATATTACCCTTTTTTAGCTTAATTATATCAAATCCATCCTCTGCAATATCTACACTTCCAATGTCTTCAGTATGTGATGGGAGTTCGTACTTCCTTGGCCTATCCCTTCGCTTTGGAACCGAAATTACATAAACAAAGGCCGTTCCTACGGAGTTTTCACCATCATGTTGTTGTTGACTAGATATAGGTGGCTTACCTTTGCTATCACATATTTTTGGTGTGGCTTCGGAATTTTCACCTTGATGTAGTTGACTTGATGTAGGTTCCTTATTTGGCCTTCCCTTTTTATTTGGCACAGCCGCCTCGTCACCTTGTTGTTATTTGTCACTTGATGTTGGTACCTTTCGCGGCCTACCCCTTTTCTTTGGAACCTCCGCTACATCGACTATGGGTGTGGCTTCGGAATGATCACCTTGTTTTTCTTTGTCGCTTGATATTGGTACCTTTGGCGGCCTACCCCTTTTCTTTGGAACCACCGGTACATTGACTATGGGTGTGGCTTCGGAATGCTCCCCTTGTTGTTATTTTTCAATCGATATGGGTACCGTCTTCGGCCTACCCCTTTTCTTTGTTACCTCCGCTACATCGACTATGGGTGTGGCTTCGGAATCCGTCGTTTGTTGTTAACTTGATAGCGGTTCCTTCCTTGGCCTACCCCTTTTGTTTGGAACCGGCGCTTAGGTGAACCTTGCTTCTGAAATCTCACATGCGGTTGGATCTCGTTTCTTACTTGCCTCGAGTTCACATTCACGTTGACTCATTTATTTCATTTCTTTTCTTTGTCTTCTCCTTGTCGTTTTGGTTTGTGGTCTACCGGGAGGATCTCCCTTTATTGGCTCTTCACTTTGTATTTTCCATGGGCGAGTAATTAGCCTTAGTTGGCTCAACAAGACTTGCCGGCTAACCGAGTTGCCACATGAGTAAGCTTCGAAGAATTCTTTTGCTTCATTCGTATCCCAAGGTGATTGTCCGGGAGCTTCCGTAGGGGGAGGGTGAAAGATAGTTGCTTCCAAAATGGATCGATAACCTCAATAGGTATCACTTCTCATACTTCACAAGCATATGACGACACGGAATCCCCAATGAAGACATGACGGGACAAATACACACATCACCTGGTTTTCCATAATTTATCTCCTTTTGCATTTCTCTCATCATATGTTTTATTGCCTAATGAGAGACGTTGAATTCTATTCCTTGGAGCAACTTACCATATTGAAAAAATGGGGTCATCCTTTCCATTGAGCTTTTCTCAAAAGCCTGCTCGATCCTATCAATATCACTTTTAAAGTATTTTTCCATTGCCTCAGTGACCGTAACCACGTTTCCTTGGTTAGACTCGATGATACCTTTAAATCTCCCATGAGCGGACTCCGCTATACTAGTTGCTTCATTACCGTAGTGTCTATACTGGTTTGTCCATGCACGCACAAATTTTTCCTTGAACTTATCCAACCATTGATTCCGACAATACGAGACGGTAGTGGGATAAACTTCATTCCAATCGGCAATAAACTTGTCCAATCTCTTTTCATACATATCCTCGGTAAGAGACCAATAAACTTTCTCCCAATCTCTTAGAAATTCTAACCACTTTTTATGATTTTCATCATGTTCTTTGTCCACTCGCTCTTTCATCTTCTTCTTGTTTGGGTGATAGTTTGTTCGTGCGAACGTCTTCCTCTAGTTGAACAATCATTCTCTTCTTAATATCCGCCTTAGTGGGTTCAAACAAGGCATGACAATCTTTTATTACATTTTGACGTATATGATACGTACATAGGAAATTTTGTTCATCCGGGAAGACGTCGGATATTGCATTCATTAATGCGTCATCTTGATTGGTTATGATGACCCTCGGAAGATGATTTTCTCGGAAGAATAATTTCAATTGTCGTAATGCCCAAATATAATTATAATCCCTCTCGTTTTCCATTAAACACCAAGCCAATGTGAATGATACCTTGGACGATGTTTGCCCCACGATGTTGAACAACGGCATGTTGTATTTGTTTGTCTTGTAGGTGCAATCCATCATAAAAACACCACAACATGTATGAGCCAATTTTGCAAGCAAAGGATGCGAAATGAATATTTGAAGGGGCTTGTTGTCCGGCCCTCTTTTAATGATACGCGTGTAGTTGTAATCCCAAACAATCTTCTCAAATTCTTGCATAACATTCCTCCCTTCCCATTCCACCCTTCTAATAGTTGCTTGTGCGCTATAAATTGTAATTAGAGAAGACACGTTCATCCGATCCTTTTCCTTGAAGCCTCTGAAAATTTGCCTTGGTTTTAAACATGCTTTGGTCAATCTATTTACATCCTCCATTTCATGAGGTTTTAGCTTCGCAACTAGGGGGTGACCAACAAAATATTCCGGATCCGGGTGGTTATGACGGCCGAACCACACCGTACAATCCCATTCCTTGACATTGTCTTTTAAATGGAATACAAGCTTAAATGGGCAATTATCCTTCCTCGTACGAGTCTTGTATACCCTATTGGTCTTCTTTGGATAAACATAACCCTTTCTCTTGTGGCTATTCTTCTCCTTGTATACCCCACTTCTCTCGCAAGCCATCTCAAAACGAGTCTTTGAACTTTGGGTATTCCTCACCAACACACACATGTGCTTAAGATCCGTCTCTGTAGCCCAAGCAATTGCTTCCATTGGAGATTTTATTCCCTACATAAGGACAACAATGGGAGATTATAAGGTTGATTACAACCAATCCATTAGTAAAGTTCAAGATACTAGGTGAAAAGTATACTTTGGTAACATACCGGAGGTATTTTTTTAGTATTTCGACGTATCCCGACCAAGCGGTCTTGCATTTGTTGGATCAATATATGTCACAACCTAAGGATCGAATGAAAATAAAATAAATTAGATCCAAAATAAAATAAAATACTATGTCGGACAACAGTTCCGGCATGCTCGACCAAGGTTCCGGCATGGTCGAACTGAACCGAACTGAAGACCAAATTTGAAACTCTTTCCGGCATACAAATTTCATATGAAATCAATGCCGTAAATTTAGGTGCCGGCATGTTCGTTATCTATGGTTCCAAGCCGGTACATAGTTCCGACGTAGCCCATAATTAAAATACCATGCCGGTATTTAGTTTTGGAAAACTAATTGGTTCCTGTATGATTTTTGTAGGTACCGACAGGGTAACGTCAGAACTAAACCATGCCGGTAAAGCTGCCGGCATTCATGTTATGTGTGGTTCTAGGCCGGTACATAGTTTCGGCGTAGTAGATAATTAATATACCATGCCGGTATTTAGCTTTGGAAGACACTTCTTCCTCTATGTTTTTCATACAGTACCGGCATGGTAACCTTAGAATTAAACCATGCCGGTAGCATATTCCGTAGAATATTCTGTGGTAGGTAAAAAGTAATCTTTGTACCGGCATAGTTGTTTGGTTGAATACAATGCCGGATTGAATTTCAAAATGAGGGATATCGGGCTGCCGATATGGCCGTAGTATGAATACTATGCCGGTATGTCTGCTTCCAGCATTGTATTCATAACACCTCCATGCCGGCACTGAGCTTTTTTAGATGCAAAAATGATGGATACAAAGAAAAAAAAATCAAATTTTCAACCTCTTAGCAGCTTTACCTGTGTATTGGGGATGCTTGTATGTTGTGCAAGTTTATTTTCTTGTGTAGGTTCTTCAAAAAACTCTCCATGCTCGTAAAAATCATCATTCAAGAGTGTTGGTTCCACAAAAACTTGCAATTGTGAGTTGTTGTCATTAGCAGAAGATTGAGGATATGATCCTTGTTGTAGTTGAGCTAAAGATTCAGAAGCAGCAATTCTCTCTTCACAATCATCCTCCATTTTCCCCCAAAAAAGTTCCCTCTCAAATATTTTTCCCCTCCTTCTACTCTCACCTCACTTACCAAAATACAAATAAAAACACACACTAATCTTTTATAAAATAATCTTATGAATTTACTAATTATAATTAAGCACTAATCCTGATTAGTGAGAGGTAGATTAGGTATTACGTAAAATACTTAGATAAGGGGTGACCCTGAATTGATATTTGGATCGAGGTTTTTTCCTTTTCCTCTATCCCCCAATTAGTTTGAGTATCCTTCAATCGCGCGTTCTAATTAATCAAGGGGTAAATTAGCCATTTTTTAAAATAATTGGATAAGGGGTGTTTTTTTTAACCTTCCAATGACCTTTTTTGTCCTGTAGTGTAGGCCTAAATTAATTGGAGTAGGCCCCAATTTAGCCAGGATTTTTTTGCCCCCGAAGCCAATATATTATGTTTTGCCCCGCTAAAGAGAATATTAAGCACAAACTTGATCACATTAATATCATTTTACCACTGTGATTCACTATCATTATCACATTTGTTTTCAAGAGCTTCAAAATGAGTTTTTTCAAAGTGCTTTAGTGTGCAACGAATAATTTTTTGTATACAAGGTTGGTACAAAAATCAAACTAGGCGGCCGAAGGCCGCTCTAATTTTTTAATTTTTTTTTTAACGACAAGTATTAGTTACATATTGTTTAGTAATCTTATACTGCACAAACGACTAACTAATCGTAAGGATATAAAAAAATATTTATAACCTAAAAAAAAAACCCTCACCAAAGCATCATGTATGCTAACAAAAATGCAGTAAAGTGCAAAAGAACACATTTGCTGTGTCACAAGGATGCACAAATCCAGTTTTGGCCGGTGAAAGTATAGTTTATCGTAGAAGGTTAAGCCGACTGCGTCTCATCTCATCTCATCTTTTTTTTTTTTTTTTTTTTTTTTTTAACTGAAAGAATAAATTGCTTAATTTTCAGTGTTTACAAGATTTGCATTCTCTTGAACTTGAAACAGAATCAGAATGTTCTCCGAATTGTTAATAACCATACACTGCTTAAACAATCTACTCCTGCTAATTTAGATAAGATGTCTGCTACTTTATTTTCTTCTTTAGGCACATAACTACAATTACAAGAGCAATTTTTTTTATATAAACTTTAGATGTCTAGAATCATATTATTAATTCTCCGGTTAATATTGAAGCTTTCTTTATTCACCGCGTCTACCAACAACTGTGAGTCCAGTTCAAACTCTACTTTCTCCAAGTTCAGATCTTTGGCCTATTGAGTTGCCTCCCATAAACCTCTGCATTCTGCTCACTCAGGACACAATGCAGCTGCTAAGAAGATACACTTTGACCCCCTATGTGTACCTGCAAAATCACGAATTATTAGTCCTATGCCTCCTGTTTATTAGTATGATGAAAAGAACCATCAACATTTATTTTAAAAGTTCCCATTGGAGGTGGCCTCCAGTGGAGGTTAACCCTTCTCTGTTTAGTAAGTGAGAAGTATTTGTAGCTGGTTTATTTCCGAGTTTCAATTTCCTTATTGCATTTGTGAATGATGGAATCTGGAGATACACTCGAACCCTTGAACACTTTGTCACATCTTGCAGACCATATACACCATGCCACAATAGCTATTTTACAAATTTTCCCTTCTTGAATCTGATGAGCTAGAAGTTTGTCAAACCAACTGCATAACCAATTCACAAGATTTGTGCCATTTTGAGTATGGATACCTAGAACAGTAAACCAGACTTCCTTAGAGAGATTGCATTCCAGAATGCAATGAGAAGAGGTTTTCAGTGTTTGAGCACAAAGAGGACAGCCAAAGTCTCCGTTAAGAATAACTTGTATTAGCTTATCTCTTGCTTGAAGGATATCTTTAACATATTTCCAGAGAAATTGAACTATTCTTGGAAGCAATGGTTTCTTGAAGATTGATTTTATTCTTTGACCAACTGATTGATTCATGTTTTGCTCTTCAAATATCTTCTTGTATGCTGATTTTACAGAGAACATTCCATTGCTTTCTAGAGTCCAGACAAATCTGTCTTCATGTTGGGGATGAATATACATATTGAGGATTAATCTTGCCACTGGTGCTTCAAATAAGGAGAAAATAAGTGAGTAATTCCAACCTCCTGAGTCTGAAAAAAGTTAATAGATGTAGTTATAGTTTTGGTAATGAGGAGCTCCAGATTTAGGAGTGAGAGGAGAAGATAACTCAGAAATTCATCTGTAATTCCATATCATAATTTTGCGACCATTTCTAATACTCCAACGGCTGTACTTTTTGATAAAATATAGCTCGGAGCTTATGCTTCTCCATGACCATGTTGAATTAGCATTATCTGTGATGTTAAATATTTGACCATCTGGGAAATACTTTGCCTTTAGCGATGTAGCACAAACTGAAGTACTATCTATGCATAACCTCCAAGCAGTCTTAGCAAGTAAAGATCTGTTGAACAATTTAAGATCTCTAAATCCCAAACCCCCTTCTTCCTTAGGTTTATTGACATTTTTCCAAGAGATAGAAGGCTTTCCTTTATTTGTTTTCTTCTTTCTCCAGAATTTCTGCTGAGTAGAGTTCATCTTGCTTATCGTAGTATATGGCAGTTTGAAGCTAATCATATGATGAATTGGGATGGCATTTGTGACGTTTCTTAACATTACTGACCTACCAGCTTCAGAAATATTTATACAACTCCATCTGGATAGTCTAGTTTCCATCTTGTCTATGAGATTAGAAAAAGGAATCTATTTATTTCTCCCTACGAAGAAGGGTAGTCCTAGATATTTTTCCTCCACAATATCAAGTTTCCTAACTTGAAGAATACCACTAATTACTTGACCAGGTGATGGACTTGTGTTCTTATTAAAGCAGATTGCAGATTTATGAAAATTGATGAGCTGGTCAGAACAAACACTGAAATCTTCTATCACTTGTAACAATTTATTAGTTTGAGACAAATTGGCCTTACAAAAAAAGGAGGAAATCATCTGCAAATAATAAATGGTTTATTTTTGGAGCTGATCTAGAAATTTCCACACCTGTTAATTGATTTATGTTCTCATAGTGATTCAAGTGTCTTTAGAATGTTTTCATTGCAAGAATGAATAAATACGGGGATAGTGGATCTCCTTGCCGTATTCCCCTTGAGGACTTGAAAGAAGACGATGGAGAACCATTGATCATGATTTCAACAGAGGTTGTACTTATACATTTAAGAATAAGATGACAAAACTTCTCACCGAATCCAAATTTCTTTAGGACTTCAATGAGAAAGACCCATTTGAGTCTATCAAACGCTTTCGACATATCCATTTTAAGAGCTAAGTGACCAGTACTTCCCCATTTTTCTTCATGGCTTTTACCAATTCTTGAAACGAACATATGTTCTCCGAGATAAGTCTTCCGGGACCATATGCAGACTGCATAGAAGATATGATATCAACCATGTGCTTTTTGAGTCTCAGAGCTATAATTTTTTGATATTAACTTGTAGACTATGTTGCATAGTGCTATTGGCCGGAATTCATTTAGTTTATGAGCTGAAGTAGTTTTATGAATTAAAGTAATTCTTGTATTATTAATCTTCTTGAGCACCTAGGATCCATCTTTGTAGCCTGATGGCAAGGGATTTACACAATCATATTTCTTAACTCAATAAATTTTCTTTTATCAAAAACAAAAAAAAACAAACTTCTTGAGAAGATAACCCGAGTTGAAAAAAGCTTTCTCCATCTTACAGACATCATCTTTCACTAGCTTCCATTGTGACTGATAAAATCCTGGATGAAAGCCGTTAGGTCCTGGAGATGTCCATGGTTCCATTGTCATAAGGGATCTCTTGATCATCTGGTGTCCTAATCAAATTTGCTTTGTCTTGATCAAAAATGCAGCTAGGAATATGCTGGAGAAAATGGTAAGAGTCTGCTGCATTGTCTCATCTCAGTTTTTTTCGACCACAATCGGATATCAAACAACTAATTTTTTTAATCCTATAAATAATACACCCCTTCAATTTCTCAATTCACGAAAAAAATTCAATCTTTTCTTGAATTTTCTCCAATAAAAATCCTTTTAATTTGTATTCTAATATTTTAAATGCCTCAATTGAAACGTTTCAAAAAATTATTACACTTTTTTGTTAAGATACATGCTAATTATAAAAAAAAAATGAAAATAGTAAAAGGGGATAAAAAGACGAGGGTACCCAAATACACCACAATCTTTTTGTTTCAACCTATAAGTCCTCTTACCAAGTGTGATCGTCTATGGACAAAGTCGAGGCAATACAACAACTTCGGTATTCACACTTTGTGTGATCGTCTATGGATACGAGATCGAGACAATACGACAAACAAAGTGTGATACTTGATAATAGGTTCAGACTTAACAAAACTTTATAGGATCACTATCAAGTATAATGGAGTTAACATAAAGTGAAATTTACTTTAATTATAATACGAAAATATAAAGTAAATGGCACAGCCAGATTTTGTTAACGAGGAAAATGCAAATGCAGAAAAATCTCGGGACCTAGTCCAGAATTGAATACTCTCAGAATTAAGACGCTACACAAAATCTACACCAACTTCGTATAGTTGAGACCAAGCAACTACCCCTAGTTCACTTAGTTTCCTCAGTATCCCTGCGCTTCCGACTTCAAGAGTCACGCACTGGTACAATTCCTTTTGATCGTATTCCAAATAGTAAAGGAACAACAAATCTGTTTGGTAACAACTCTATTGATTCTTTAAGATAAAGATATCTTAATTCATACGCAAAGGCTCTTCCGTTTAATCTAAACTCCTTTGCCTTAACTATAGAAATAGTCAAGTCTAGATTCGCAATCAATCAATATAGATCTCAAAGAGAAACTATAAATCCATGCCGATCTCACGCAACTAATCAATCGAATAAATTCGATTCTAGTTGGATCCTAGCCGATCAAGGTTTGTGCACACAACAAGATACGAAAACCAATAAGAAATCTTCTTTGTCTTCAAATCTTCTTTAATCTTCAATATAACCTGCACAACACCACTTGAATCTCTTGTGATCAATCACACACAGATTGGAGTCTGTTAACAATGGACTATCACAAGATATTTTTAGATCTAATAACAATTCTAAAGATCCCTTCGATACTTCGATCTAGTTTGAGTATATCTTATATCAGAAGAGAAGATTCTCAAGAATAAACAAACTAGGTGCAATCAAAGTTTCAACAACCGTTAGTCAATCAAATCAATCGAAAACTAATAACACTGCAATTATCTAGTTTCCCACCAACGGTACTCGTAGAGCTTCTTGATCCCACAGAAGTTTTTAAACAAGCGGTCGTAAGAGATTTCACCTAATTAAGATACTTTCCTCTCCGATTAGACGGCTCTACAAGAAACAACAAGAAATGAAGTTTGCCTGGCTCTTAGAATAGTTTGCTAGAAATGCAAACTTAGGTATTTATAGACCAAGGATGTTTGGACATCAAGGAATTTCCAAAACCGAAAATATTCTCAAGATTTGTAATGAACGGCAAAATTCGGTTTTCCTAATTCCAATAAATGCTTGTCCAATATTTCTGAAATCTCTCAAAAGAAAATCTCCAATCAGTAAATGCACATTACTAATTTTTATTCTCTAGAGATATGCATTTAATTGCTGGTAATTAAAGCATATAAAACCAAAAACCTTAATTAAAAGATTCTTAATTTATCTTGGCACAGGATCTCCTTGAGTACTAGGGAATATCTTTGAACAATAAAAGATAAGAGTTACTGTACGTGTTTAAAGTATGTTGACATCTTTTCACTGTAAATCCTTATTTCATATTTACATGGATTTACATTCTTGGAATCGGTTATACCACACTTCCAAACAAGTTTAGAATTGGTTGATCTGTATTCCAAGACTACTATGTGATTGATCAAATACCAAATCACATACATGGGTTCAATCGGTTTTACCAATCACTAGGATCGGTTATACCTTAATATGGAAATACTTGTGATCGGTCACACCAGTCACTAGGATCGGTTACACCAGTTATAAGGATCGGTTCCATCTACACATGGTATTGCTAGTGATCGGTCACACCAGTTACCAGGACTGGTTACCAATTACAAGGATCGATTACACAACACTCGTGATCGGTCACACCAACTACCAGAATCGATCATACCAACACATGGTGATTACTTAGGATCGGTTACACCAATTAATAAAAACCAGTCATACCAAATCATAAGCCAGGCATTGTGATTAGTTATACCAAGATATATAACATAGTTAAGATCGGTTCTACCATCTCACACATATTGGTCATCCAAATATTTACAATGAATAGCCGAACCAATAAGCCTAATGATTTCCATTTTGATTCACGAAACAAGTTCATGAATGTACTTCCTCTAAACAAATGTAAAACATTGTTTCCTATGATGAAATCTTCACCATAACCCATTCACATAATCATAACAGTATATACAAGATTATGTCGATGTCATATCTACGAAGTTCAAAAGATAAGCATTATACTTCGTAGTCTAATTCCCTAATACTATGATCATACAATTATGACCATGTCACATCATTAGAGTATTGTACAATATGTACAGTATATGCAGTTTGCAGTTCAAGTCAATATTACTAACCTCAAGTGGAAGGATGATGTCGTTGTTGTAGTTCGCTACTTCTTCACATTCTTCAGGTCTTCTGAGTAATACTTGTATGTCTCAACATTCCTAGACTTTCTAGTCTAACCTAAACGACGTTGACTCTAGTATTTAATCAAGCGACTTTAGATGAGTTTTGACACACTAAAACATGACAACCAAACTTGACATACCAACGCTTGGTGAGTTCAACCGAGCTATGCTCTAACAGGGGAAGAGTAATACAATTAGAAGTTAATCCCTAGAAAAATTTATTGGTAAAAGGTAAAGAAGAGCTCAAGTTTTGTAAGTTAACAATCGAAGTTATAAAGACCAAGGAAAAACCATTCAAGAGCGCGTTGAATGGAAGTCACGTCAAATGAAGATAACAAGGAGACCAAAAATTGTCCGAAAATTTTACTAAATACGTTATTTAAGTTTTTATTGTCAAAGTCTATATATTGTAAAAAAATAAGACAATAATATTAATTAGTTTAAAAATATTTAGAACTAAAAAGTAGACTTCCATTTTAGTTATATGGTACTTAATATATTTAGACGTATATTTAATTAACTTGGTTTGAGTTCTGTTGCCAGCCATGTTGCCAGTCGTGCTCTCAGTCATGCTTATAACCAGTCTACTATCCAGTTTGTCAAACATGCTTCAACCGAGTTTGCCAGTCATGCGTGCTGCCAGCCATGCTGCCATATAATTTTCCATCCATACTTTCAACCATGTTGCCAACCAATCTGCCATCTAGACTGCTAGTCGATTATGCATGTCAACTAGTCAAGCCAGTCCGCCAGCAAGTCCTTCCAGTCAAAGCTCGAAAGCTGTACTCAACATGCAGCTAACAAAAAAAGTCAGTGCATACCGGCCAAACTCAACCCGTTGTAACGATCTGCGCTACAACGGCATAATAACAACTCTGCTTGAAAGGGTTTGGGAAAGTAAAAGAAGAATCTATGATTATTTTTTTTTCATTTTCTTATATCTCACACCGACTACAGAATATAAAAGCTAACTTAAAAGAGTTGTCCTTGTGACTCACACGGTGGTTACTAATCATGATTAGTAGCGGCTAAATAAACAAACATTAACAATAACTACCGGATGCCCATAGTAACGGGGTCTGCCCTTTAAAATATCTAGCTACAATAAAACTATTGGGGTCCCGTTAAATACCCGTTACTCCTACAAATTCTTGTCCTCAAGGATCAACTTTGGAAATTGCTTTGCCATAAAATCCTCGTCCTTTCATGTAGAATCTTGAGTCAGGAAATTCTCCCACTGAATCAATACTAATGAGATGTTTTGATTCTTCTTCTTAATTTGTCTGCTGGCTAAGACGTTTAAGGGGGTGACCTTCATTTCTCTGTTCTTGTCAAGAGTTGGTAGTGCAGTTTGAGAAAACATTCCGCTACCCAACTTTGCCTTTAGTTGCAACTTATAAGCTACCTTCCCAAATCTCTCAAGCACCTTGTGAGGTCCACAAAATTTTGCAGCAAGCTTAAGATTTCTCCTCAATTGAATTGTTGATTGTATGTAAGTTTGTAACCTCAAATACACCCAATCCCCTATCTTGAACTCCCTTTTAGCTATTATCTTGTCAGCTTGTTGTTTAATTCTGTGTTGGGCTTCATCCAAAACACCTTTTAAGACCTGTCCCTTAGCTTGGCTTTGCCTAGCAATACCCTTATCCTTCTTAGCATATTTTTCCAACAAAATTTCTTGCATTCTAGCTAAGTATATGGCCTGCTTGAGAGTTGCGGGAGTATATATTTGTACATCCAGCCTTAGTTCTTCCTTTAAGACACTTATGAAACTATATGTGAAGTATTCTTCTGAGAGATGTTTGACTTGAGCTCCTCAAATAGTTCCTGGTATTCTAACACTAACCCCTCCCAACTTAGTTTATTGAATTCAGGCACAATATCACTGTGACCTAACTCTTGAAATCCAGAGTTGATATCAATACAAAATTCCTCCCACAATATCACCTCTGCACCTTCTTGATAATCCTGAAACCACACATCTGCCTTTCCTTCTAAGTAAAGGTGAAGCCATCATCATTTTTCTCTCTTCATCCATGATATGTAGTTGGAAGTACTTCTTATATTTATGAATCCAGGATCTAGGATTATTTCCATGGAATCTAGGAAATTTAACCTTGGGTTTATGAGGATTAGAAAATTGATTAGTGAGAATTTTGTTACCTCTCTGATTAATACCCATTCTTCCTCAAAATACATACGAAGCATCAAGTATTCCCTCTCCATATTTGTTTCTACCAGCCGTCATTTCCTCATGAGTTTTCATTTCGTCTCGTAGTAAGGATGTAATACTGCTAACTATCGCTAAAGATAACTTACTGCGAGAGTCCTCAAATTGCTTCTGAGATTCATCAACACGCTTGATGTGATCTTCCTGACTCTTCATCAGTGTATTAAACTTCTCATGAAGATCATCAAAGTCTCTTTGATTCACCATGGTTCACAGGTTACTCGGATCAAGTGCTCTGATACCAATTATAACGATCTATATATGCTACAACGGCACAGAAACAACTCTGGTTGAAGGGTTTTGGAAAGTAGAAGAAGAAGAGGATAAAAAGATTTTGATAAATTTTTTCGTTTTCTTACATCTCACACCGAATATAGAATATAAAGCTAACCTAATTTTTTTTTATGATTAGTAATCATTTTCTTACACAAGAACTTTCTTCATACACATTTCTCACTAACCATGATTAGTAACGGCTAATTGAACAGAAAATTAGCAATAACTACAAGATGCCCATAGTAACGGTGTCTGCCCTTTGAAATAACTCTCTAGCTAGAATAAGACTACTAGGGTCCTGACCCCTGCCAGTCAAAGTCAAGGCCCACTAGTCAAATCCGCTGGTCAATGACAGTTTGGCCCTTTTCCATCGGTCCAGTGCCATAACCCGCTAAGAAAATTCTAGAAGTTTTTGGATTGCTTGTCGACCAAGTTGCTGCGGAGAAAGTTCCGGAACTTTCTGGATGTCTTGCTGGCCAAGTTACTTACATATGAAGTTTATCTCAAATTTAGGGTTTATATTATACATCAACTGTATAAATAGAGGGGGATCTCAGCCCTAAATGGACACACCGAGAGACACAAAAATACATAGAGAAACACATTAGCAAACCCGAAAAGGGATAAAAAAAATCATTGTATCAAATACATCAATTAAATATCTCCCTAGAGGAATTTTCAGTGTACGTAGGCATATCTCGCCGAGCCACGTTAAATTCACGTCTCCTTTATTTATCTTTTATACATAATCATCTTTAATCGTGTTTTGTGCCTAATAGTAATTTTTGGTACAAACAAAAAAATTGACTCGTAGGAATTTGAATCACACCAACTTAAATATAATATATCTCACAAATCATACGTAGGACCTACACAACGAACGCAAATAAAAATTTCAAATATTCGTATTTTTTTTAATAAATTTACTCCTTAAATGAATTTTAAAATCTTCTTATTTTTTAGTGTACATGTATTATTCACAGTACATATATTATCCACTATCTTTTTTAGTGTGAAGCTATTATCCATAATATTTTTTTGGTGTGCAGACATTATCAACACCTTTTTTTAGTGTGCAGCTATTATCCATGGTGTTTTTCTAGTGTGCAACTATTATCCACAATGTTAATTAACCTTCCATAATTGTTTATACTATAGTATGTACATTGTTATATGATCTAAAACAACTCTCTTTTGATTCTGTAAATTGTGCAACATATATATACAAGTAATATGTGCAAAAAAATATGCATAATCAATCAAATCAAGCGAGTTTAGAAAGAACACAATGTCTGAAATTAAGCTACTTGTTGTCCATTTAACAGAATATAAACTACCATTTATTACATTAACTACATTTAAGTTACTATTGCAAATAGCCAGATCCAGAATAACCTTGTTCACAACATTTCAACAGACTATTTCAAGTTTCGTACATCTTTTTTAGTGGAAATTGAATTATTGTCCCTCCTTCTGATGGGTCTTCATAAATATCCTTACCAAAAATATTTATATCCCTACTTTTTGAGAAGGAAAATAATTTAACTAATATTTCCAAATTTACCCACAATGTAAATAGATCTAGGACTTTCCCCACCGAAAGAAAATCACTTGTTTCATCTTTTTTCTTCTAGCTCCTCTCCCAACGACAGCCACCGCCACCATCTTCAATCGTCGCCACCACCATTCCAACATCACCAGTTCTACCATCACCTTATATACTTCCATTAAATACACCACCACAACCTAAACAGTCGATTTAGATGTAACAAGTGATTGAAGATGGTGGCGATGGATATAGGTTTTGAGTGTGCTGTTGTAGATGATATTGGAAAAGGAGATGATGAAGTTCGGTGGTGTTTACAAAGGATTTGAACAATAAATCAAGGAAGAGTTCTGCTGCTACAAATTGGGAAGAAATTGATGGTGGTTTGAGATCGATTAGGGTTTAACAGGAAGAGGTTTATGAAATTGAAGGATGGGTTTTGGTTCATTTCGGGATTCAGAAGGAATTGATTTCGTTTGTGGAAGATAGGGTTTCAGATGATTATGGATTTGAAGTAGTTTTGCTGTTTGAAGATTCCGATGGATTTGATTGTAGTTGTTGGTGGTGATGAAGTTGCAAGACCAGTTGCTGCTGCCATGATGAATGTTATGTGAAATTGAGGTCTTGTTGTGGTGATTGAATGGGAGTTTTGACGGTATGCCGTTAATGAATTTGATTGAAAATGGTGACTTGAGAATTGGTTGAGCCGTGGACAAGAAGGTTACAGAGATGATGGCGGCTGTGATGCTGTGTATGCTGGTAGTGTTTGAGCAGTAAGGAAATGGCTGAGCTGCAGATAAGACTGTTGCTGGTGATGAACACCGGAGATGTGTGTTGGAAGTGAGAAGTAAATGGGTAGACTTCGGTTTTTATGGATCAACTACGGTTGTTGATCCTATTTATGGGATCAAATCTTGTTGTTGACCCAATTTTTTATGGGATCAACTACTGTTGTTGATCCATCTATGGGATCAACTCCTGTTGTTGACCCAATTTTTTATGGGATCAACTACTGTTGTTGATCCTTTCAACTCCTATTGTTGACAATATTTCCTTGGATAAGTATAATCATGCTTGTAGTTTAAATCATGTAAATTTCTTCCAATGTTGAACTTGTGGTGCAATGGTAGCATGACTGACTCAATGTCAGATGATGCGTGTTCGACTCACGCCAAGTTCACTCCATTTACATGGATCAACTTTCATTGTTGATCCAATTTAGGGGATCAACTACCATTGTTGATCCCCTAAATTGGATAAACTTCTACTGTTGATCCTTTTTTTTTGGGATCAACTACCATTGTTGATCCCCTAAATTGGATCAACTTCTACTGTTGGTTCTATTTTTATTTGGATCAACTACTATTGTTGATACAAAAATATCAGAACCAGTGGTGGCGGTGGCGGCGGACTAGTGGTGATGGCGGCGACGGACTAGTGGTGGTGGAGGACTGATGGTGGTGAAGGAGTGGTGGTGGAATATTAGTGGTGGTGGCGGTTGGTAGGTGGTGGTCGTTGAACGGTGGTGGTGGAATGGTAGTTGAATGTTGGTGGTGGTGGTGCTAGTGGTGGTGTTGAAGTGGTAGAGGAAGAAATTTGTTCCATTTTGAAATAAAGAAAAATATTATATGGGTGAGGGTATTAAGGTAATCTAATTTTAAATTGATAATGTTATTAAAAAGTAGGGATATATTTATTGTTGTATAAGGATATATTTATTGGGTGTCAAAAGTAGGGACATATAAATAATGTACCCTCTTTTTTATCTATGCATCAATCAGAGAATACATAGGATATGTTTAAAAAGCTAGACATCAACAAAGTCTTTCATCTATCTTAGAATAAACTTGCTGAAAGTAAATGTCATTCAAATCTCCAAATAATCTCAAAGATTAAATGTGAATTCAAACTAAAGAAAGAAAAAGCAACTGAAATAGTACAACAAATTTGGCAGTTAGGTTATGTTCCAGAGAGTACCTTAGTTTTCAGAGGTAAAGAAAATAATATCTTTGTTTTTAAGCTGAGGACAAGGAGTGATGTTCAATATACTCTCTCCAAAAACCTATGGAGTCTGGGTCATTTTCTGCTAGTGGTCCAAGAATACATATATGGGGTTGCTCCTGCTTCAATCAATATGGATATCATAACTTTGTGGGCTAAACTGATGAATCTACCTCCTGAGCTTTCCTGTGGACAGATTCCGTATGATCTAGCCAGCTCTATGGCTGCTTTGTCTAATGGTGGAGAAACCTTCAAGAAGCCAGCAAAATCTCTCATGCCCAAGAGCACTGGTTGAGATAAATGTTAATGAAAGGCTTTGGGATCATATCCCAGTTAATGTTGGAACAAAAGAAGTCCTAAATGTTCAACTGTTTTTTGAGAAACTACCAAAAGGATTCTGTAAGCAATGTAGAATTCTAAATCACCCAAAGAAAAAATGCTCTCCTCAACAGCAACAAAAATATATCAAGGATACACAAATGGAGGAACTGGAAGAAAAAGAAGATGATGAAGCATTTGTAGAAAAAAAATGCAAGCCATTTCTAATGCAACTTTCAAGGCTACTTCATCTTACTTGCTTAAAGGAACACAAAATTTTCAAAAAGGAGAATGCAGTAATGCTCAGCCTGACCAGCAAATTAACTCTCAAATGACTGATGAGGTAGATAACCAACTGAAAGATACAACTCTGAATACAGCTACTGCACCAGGCTTCAAGCTAGGAGTATTACTAAAGAAGACATTGCTAGAATCTGAAGATGTGCACTCACAGAGACAGATCACTGATGGGGAAGAGATGACACCATCACATAAAATACAAAGAATTGGAACTGACAATGGAAGGGCCTTCAAACAGAGAGGAGAAAATCAAGTAGCTTCAGATTTGTCCATGGACCACCTGAGGTGGTGAGCTTTGCAACACACACAAATTCTGCTTTTCAACTGCTAGACCCAGCTTCCTTTGTTGAACCCCCACCAGGCTTTGAAAATTTCAAGAAGCATACTAGGCCAACAAAAAAAAAAATTCTACCAAAAGTTCAAGGAAGAGTATCAGCTGAGATGGCCCAGCAGCAACAAGGAAAAGAAAGGACCACTGATGATAACAGAGAAATAGCTTTTTGCAATGGCAGAAAAGGAAAAACCGCTCTAATAATAGAAAAGGCTCCTGGGAAGAGAAGCTAAAAATTTGAAGCACATAAGAATACAAAGTTTATCCCTGGTATCTCAAAACTCTCAAGCTCAAAAATGGAGAAAGGAGAAAGTGTAGCAAGTAAGACTATTTCTACTACAAAAGTTTCAACCTCTACTAAGGGAGAAGAAGCAATGACACCCAGGGAGACAAAGTAAAACTAAAGATGGGAGGTGCAAAACAGAAACCAATCATGAGAAGGAAAAAGGCAACAGTCAAATTGTCTACCAAACTGATGAAATCAAACTATGAAAAGACTCTACTGAAAGCAATGTTGCACATCACAGCTCAAAGACAAAGAAAGTTAAAGGAAAAGGTCATCAAAATGGACTTTGCCCTGAGTCCTACATTACAACTACCATATCAACTATACAAGAAATATGCATAAGAGCAAGATACCACTCAAAGATCCTCAACACAACCTCAACATCTAAGCCAATCTCAAATAAATTATCCCATCCACTCACCTCATAGTGCAGTAACAGGACAACTCGGGAACCCAACAAAAAAACCTTTCCCTCATTCCTTCCCTCAACCAACACTTCAATTTTCACCTAAGCCATCCTCTTCCACTGCAATAGGTAGTAATTTGGAGCCTAGCAGAGAGTAACTTCAGATGCATGCCCTAAAAAGCTGCAACAAGGCACAAGATGAGAAATGGGTGAACACTATGGACTCCACCACAACAAATGAGACTGCTAGCTCAAGAATTAATGGAAAAATCTTGGGGATGAATCAGGTAATATTTTCCTTACTTTACAAACTCATTACTCAATTCAATTTTACTTTCATTCAAAATTATACTATGTCTCTCAATATTCTTTCATGGAACTGCCAAGGGCTTAATAAAAACACAATTCTATATCTTCAAAACCTAATCGAAAATCAAAACCCATATATTCTATTTCTACAAGAAACAAAACACAGTGAAGCATACATAAAACCAATCATCAAAAACCTTCAATACCTGGATATGATTGTGGTTGAACCCACATGGGTGATTGGTACTGCAGGAGGGTTAGTGTTAGCTTGGTCCTCTAAGGTTTCGATTCATCTAATCCATAGCTCCGATAATCAAATCGATGTTGTTGTTACTGATAGATCTAGAAATTTTGAATGGCTTCTGTCTGCGATTTATGGATGCCCATACAAAATCAAAAAACATCTTAGTTGGAATTACTTTAAGGGATTAGCAGCCACAATAGACCTTCAATGGATGGTGATAGGAGATATGAATTTCGTGCTATCTGAGGAGGGGAAAAAGGGAGGAAATAAATTGAACCCTGAAGAGAAGAGGTTCTTCTCTCAACTAGTTGATGATGCGGGTCTAATGGATATGGGTTTCATTGGATATGAGTTCACTTGGTTGAATAAAAGAACTGGTAAAGATTTCATAGAAGCTAGACTTGACCGGGTTTTTACAAACCCGGAATGGTTTGACCTCTTTCCTAGAGCTATAGTCTACCATTTCCCACCGATAGGGTCTGACCATAGCCCTATACTTCTAAGGATTTCTCCTTGCTGGAAAGATGGAGCTAAACCCTTTAATTTCTTTAGCATCTACTTGCAGGAACCTTCATGCTTCAAGGTGATTGAAGAAGCTTGGGCCCTTGAAACAGATGGTTCACAGGCTTTTAAATTTGAATCTAGGCTCAAAAATGTTAAAAAACTTATCAAAATATGGAATAGAGAGTACTTCGGAAATATCCAAAATAATATTATAAACATAAACCAAACTCTCTTGCATGCTAAAAATGTTTTGAAACTGTCCGATAATTGTCCTAGGATACAACTCATCCAAGATGACTTGGAAAGATGGTATAACTTTGAAGAAGCTTTTTGGAAAATTAAAGCCACGGATAATAATCTCAATATAGAAGATAAAAACACTGGCTACTTCCATTGACGGCTAAATATAGAGCAAAAAAATTACGGATAGAAGCTATTCAGAAGGAAAATGCAGAATGGTGTCATAATCGGAAGGATATTGAAGATACTTTCTTTAAACACTTCAGCAAAATGGCTACTTCCACCCAACCAGTTATCCAAGCCCAAATTTTGAACCTAATCCTTGAGAGCATAACAGAAAACGACAACATAAAACTGTTAAGAATTTCGACGGAGCTCGAAATAAAATTGGTGGTCTTCGACATGCACCCTGATAAATCCCTTGGCCCGGATGGTTTCCCGGCTGGTTTCTATCAAAAAAATTTGTACCTAATCAAAGAGGATGTAACTAAATTGGTACAACAATTTTTCCAATCAAAACATTTGTTCAAGGAGATAAATGCTACATTTAGCACCCTCATCCCCAAAAAAGAATCCCCCTCCACACCAGCAGATTTCCACCCCAAATCTTTATGTAACACCATCTACAAAATTATCTCCAAATTGCTTGCAAACTGAATAAAGTCGTTTCTTGATAAATTCATCTCCCCATATCAATCGGCTTTTGTCCCTGGTAGGAAAATTACGGATAACATAGTTATACACACAATGAGAACAAAAAAGACAAAATGAGGATATATGTGTCTAAAAATAGACATATGTCCAAGGCTTTCGATAGAGTAGAATGGACTTTCCTAGAAGCGGTTATGAAAAAACTAGGCTTTTGTGATGAATGGATTTGATTAATAATGCAAGCATTAGTACATCTACTAGTGCTGTTCTGATTAATGGTTCCCCCTCTAGCTTTTTCAAACCAAGTCGTGGGATACGACAGGGAGACACTCTGTCCCCATATCTTTTTATCATCTGCATGGAAACTCTCTCCAGGGTGCTATTAGAAGCTGAAAAGAATAAATGGTTACGTGGGGTTAATTTCTCCAAAAACTCTATCACCATATCTCATCTCCTTTTTGTGGATGACTACCTCATATTCACTAGAGCAAGCAAGAAAGATGGCAAATGTCTCTTGCAAATTCTGGAAATATTTAGTAAAGGATGTGGCCAATTGATAAACTACGAGAAATCGGGGATCTTTTTTAGAAAATCGGTCCCGAACAGGAAAGCTAGAGACATTATCGAAATTCTTAAAGTTAGTCGAATCAAACTAGACGACAAATATTTGGGAGTGTCGTTGTTTACACATAGGTCTAAGATAAAATGCTTTGAATCTCTAGCAGACAAACACAAGAGCCGCTTAGCAGGATGGTCTGGTAAACTTCTCTCTGGAGCAGGAAAAGGAGTTATGATTAAACATATAGCCGATTTTTTGGCAACATACCAAATGACATGTTTCAGGATACCAAAAACAATATCTAAAAGAATGGATAGGAGAAATAGGGCTTTTTGGTAGGGTCACACCAGAGAGGATGGCAAAGGGCTTTGTCATAAAAAATGGGTTACTTTCTGCATAGCAAATGAGAGTGGCGGTCTAGGTTTTAAGAATTTTGAACATTTCAACAAAGCTCTCATCACAAAAACTGTGTGGCGTATGATACAAAACCCAGATCAACTTTGGGCGAAAGTTATGGAGGAGAAATACTTCAAAGGCATTTCACCTCTATGCATAGATACCTTGAAAGCGAACAGTTCTTGGCTTTGGAAAGGTTTCAATGTTGGCCTAGCAATTATAAAAAATTGAGGAATATGGAAAATAGGGTCAGGGAAAAATATTAGAATCTGGAAACATCATTGGTTCCCACGGGATAAACCAAATCAACTAACACAAGAGCAAACAAGACCTATAATATCAAACACCCTAAATCTGGTTCATGAAGTTATCCATGAACAAACTAGGGAATGGAACACCAACTTCCTGTACCAAGTTTTTCATCCCAAGGCTGTCGAAAATATCCAATCCATAGATCTAAAAGATACTACTACCCATAAGGATAAATTGATATAGCCTCATACCTTAAATGGCAAGCTAACTGTCAAGTCTGTGTACAAGTGCCTTATCAACTCTGAGCAAAGAGGATCTGTCACTCCGACACCTAATACCATCTGGCAGAAACTATGGAGATTAGAAGTAATCCACAAAATTCAAGTTTTCATATGGAAATGTTATAACGACATTCTGCCAGTAATGGCAAAGATGAGTACAAGGATGACCAACATATCCCCTATCTGCCAACTCTGTGGAGCACATGATGAAACCATCTCCCACTTATTCCTTCATTGCCCTTATAGTAAAGCTGTAAGATTCGGATTAGGATGTAGGGGACCGAGTAGCAATGTTACAACAATGACGGAATGAATAGAAAACTGGTTTGCAGATACTGGAATTTCCTTGTCAGATACAGTAAGGCGAAGAAGAATTGAAGCCAGCGCATGCTGGTACATATGGAAGCATAGGTGTCATAAAAGCTTTAGAGAAGTACAGATCAAACCTGAGACAACAATCTACCAAGTCAATCACCATATCAATCACTCTTACAAAAACTAACACCCGGTATACCCTAAACAGAAATCCAAATACAGCACAACTGCAAACTCAAAAACTCAGATGCCCAAAATTAACCAAAACTGCTATAACTCACTATTATTACAGGATTCACCCAAACTATTCCCTGGCTATTGTTATTTTTGCAGATGAAGAACAAGGAACAGAAGACAGTAGGGTCTTCTCTTGCAGAGTAGACTCGCATGAAGAAGGATGTACACTGGGGGTCCTAGCGGCATCAAGGTGGCTACAACAGCAAAAAGAAAGAATATGTAATATCCAGGTGGGAAACAAAAGGCTGGTAAAAAAACTGAAGAAGAAGTGGCGCAACTACCAAACAATGTGCAACAACAAACTCCTCAAAGATTATGTAGATTATATTTCCTATTTCCGTATGTTTGATTGTAATACCCTAAGGCAGAAGTGGTTGCCAAAACTGCAGGAAATAGTCTCAAACTTTAACCCAAACTCCATAGAGGCTGAGTGGGGAGAGCTATTTCCAGACACTGATGTGTTTGTAAAACATTATGCTCATCAAGCCACAGGTCTGACTGAGTAATTTCTATATATTTTCGTCTTTCCAAAAAAAAAAAAAAAAAATAAGTTATCTCCTTCCAGATGATTATGCTTACATTTTTAAAATGCATTGGTCAATTTAAGATACACCAGTGAACCCATTTCCTCTAAAAATATCAAAGTCAAATATTAACATTGTATATTTCAAGCAACCCCAATCAATGTCATCAAATGCCTTCAGTAAGTCCACTTTGACAACCAAGCCAGAAAATTTTAGCCTTTCTTTGGTGTCAATAGTTTAGAGGAAATGAGGATACCTTTAGTAATTTGCCTATCATCTATAAAAGGTTCTTGGGATTTGGAAATTATAGAAGGCATTACCGCTTTTAATATTTCAGCAAGACATTTGGATATAAATTTTGTAGATTCCTCTTATGAGACTAATTGGGTAAAATTACGCATTGAGACAGCTCCATCAAATCATCAGGGGTTAGCCCAGTTGGCCAGGAGCCCGACTCTTAAGTAGGAGGTCAGCGGATCGAGTCTCCACTCAAGAGTTTGGAGATCTCATGAAATACCCCTCTTATGTATATACTTATAACTTTATTGTGGGAAATGGGCCGGGTCTGCCCGGGGGAGTAGGCTCGGTGGCTACGCATCCATCACATTTAGATATTAAGATGATGTTAATACAGTTCAGTCTCCGGTTTTATAATATCCTAAGTAGCTTTAAAAAATTCAACAGTATACTCATCTGGCCCCGGTGATTTGTTTTGACCAAAGCAATTTATCACATTTCTAATTGAAGCTTCTTCAAAAGGTTTCTCATGCGTAATGTCGTGTTGCACACTCAAAGAATGAAATACTAAATCATCAAAAGTAGGTTTAAGAATAAAACCTTCTGGCTTCAACATTAATAAGATTTTCGTCGTGAATTGACGCCATTTGCTCCGAATTTGCAAGAAGCATTCCAATGAAAAACTTAAATTTCTTTCTTCATCCATAAGCAAATGACCTTTTGATCTAGCATGTCACTTCCTAGCTAAGTTCAGAGAGACGGTTTATGCTTAATCTTGAATTCCTCTTTTTCAACAAAATTCTTGAGACAAAGTATTAATTTCTTCTAGACTATCCATAACGTCAATAAGATTTTCTAGCCTGTCCACTTCAGCTCGCAAAGAGGTGAAATTTTCCTTACCCCACTTCTTAATGAAGAATTTTTCACCGTATAGCTTTTTTCTTAACACATAACCTGGTTTGCTAGAAAATACCAAGCTATTCCACCAGATTTTCATGTTATCAAAGAAATCAGGATGGGCCAACAAGTAATTCTCAAATCTAAAGAGCGGTCTAAAAGTTATACCTCCATTGCAGCTGAGAAGAACAAGGGCATGATTAAAGATTGGACGGTGCATTCTTGTTTGAAGTAGATCAGGGCATTTATCTTCCTAATCCATCGAAACAATAAATCTATCCAATCTTTGTAATAATTTTGGATCTTGTGAATTTATCCAAGTGAATTTGCCACCAGCCATTGGCAAATCCAACAAATTTTGAGAATTTAGTAACTTCCTGAATTTTTTCCCTATTTATCTTGAACCCACTGGCTGTATATCTCTCTGAGCTAGAATAACATTTCAGTCACCTCCAATGCACCATGGTTCATGCATAATGGTTCTGATGTTAGCCGACTCTTGCCAAAATTAGTCATAGTCGGCTGTGATGCACCATTGACGGAGTCCAAATTTGTTCACTCTCCTTTAAGGGTGTATATTTAATATCTTCTTCTGATTGATTGATTATTTAACAGATGGCCCCATTACTCTCCATGTTTAGAATTTCGACCCCCATTACATAACTCCCTAAATTAAATCAATGGTAGAGATTGAACTGTTACGTGCACATTCGTTAAAGAGTGTGCACAAATTTGGACTCTGATAGGTGTTGTAAACACCTTGATATTTATATATTGTTTATGCTTTCTTTGCGAGATTTCATGTAAATTATGTATCTTATGTGTGAGTTTGAGTTTATTAGGTACAATGGAGTCCTTTGGAAAAAGAAGGAGAAAACGTCCATTTGGAGTGTAAAGGGCAAAAAGCGTCAATTGGCGTGCAAGTGCTATTGGAAGCACAATGGAGGAAAAGGAGCTGTCATTCTCTTGTGGCTCGTATCAACTCATAGGGTGCCTAGAGTCATCTGGGTACCCTTATCTACCTCGCCAGGGTAGATATATCGACTAGCCTTATTCCCACACCCACCCTAAAGAGAGGAAATCGTTTTTCTCCTCTTCATTGCACTCCACCTCAATTTCAGAGAAAGAAATGGAGACTGCGGCTGTTGATTTGAGAGAGGGAATCGAGAGTTATGATGAATTAACAGATCGATCTGTGTTGGGTTGGATTTGTAGAAGAAGCTTCAGTTCGAGAAACAGATGATACTGTAAATCTGGTGAAGATTGATGGTGGAGATTAAGAAGAACTCGTTACTTCTATGATTGTGTTGATAGATGGAGGAATTTAAAGAAGAATTGGAAGAGTCCACAGGTCACACAGTGAAGAGAAGTTGAAATTTAAGAGTTAGGGTTTGTCAGTTTTGGGGGTTTCTCTCGATTTGAGTCTTTTGGAGCTGTTGGTGATTTGTTAAAGATGGGTTTTGATCTGAAGTTGAGATGCTGCTGTTGAATTGAGAAGGGAACAAAGATGGGGTAGTGATAATTGCTGCCATGAACTTCTGATGGCTGGATTGGGTACTTGTTAAATGAATGAATGTGTGGAATGACTACATTACAGGGAAGAACAATGATTTGTTGCTGTGGATGAATTGGTTGTCTGTGTTGATGGCTTGATGCTATTGACTGAGATGGAGTCGCAGGTACAGTTCAATAAGAATGATGTTGTGTTGGTGGTGTTGAACTGTAGCAGAAATCATGAGCTGTATGGGTGCTTTGCAGTTACAGGTGCTCATGGTGGTTCTGGTAGAGTTATGAAGCTGCAGAAGGGAATTGATTGAGGTGTCGATGTTCATGAAGCTGAGGTGGTGGTCTGTGGTGTTTATAAATGGCTTGAGGCAAAGTTGTAGCTGGTGCTGGCTAGGGACAATGAGCTTAATGGGTTCTGATGGCTGCAACAGAAGTGTTGGTGTTGAAAGAAGCTCAAATGGACTGTGTTTGAGATGCTCAGACAATGGATTTGATATGTTGCAGGTCATGGGGGAATGGCTCAAATTGTGTGCTGTTATGAAGTTACATGGTCGTGAGATGGTAGTGGTAACGGAACTGAAGGCGCTGGTGGAATTGCAGGAATGGTTGCAGCTATATGTATTTGGAACTCAATCTGAGCTGAAGGTGATTGTGTTGCTGCCAGGGGGCTGTGTTGCAGTTTGTGTGTGAAGTTGCAGTTGCAGTTAGTGCTGCAATGATCAAATGGAAGTGAAGGGAATGGCTGAGCTGCAGATAAGAAGGTATTACAGGTGGTGATTCTGGTGGAGTTCGAATGAGATTGCATTGGTATTGTCTGTGGATAAGTTGTGTATGATGCAGAGATCATGGAGCTGATATGTTGCAGGGAAGATTTAAGTTGTTGCTGTTAGAAGCAGTGAAGAGTTTGTGTTGGTTTCAGTTGAGCTATGTCAGTATGCAAGAGATGCAGGGCCATCTTGGCGCAACACAGTATTTGGCTTGTGCAAGATTGCAACAGCTTTGGCCAGGACCAGTCAGTTAGACTCTGACTCAGATCACTTAGCCTTTGACTCAGTTAACCCGACCATTGACTCGACTGACCGTTGGTTTGACCCGATGGACTTTTACAGTCACCTGAGATGACTTTCCCGGCCAAGTTCAGGCAGGTGACTCCAGTTTTCCGGCAACTACTTTTTGGATGAGAACTTTACTGGGCTATTTTCTACATAGGTATTCTCACACTTGGGTTTGGTGGACTATGGAGATTGGACCTAATTTTAGAAGTAAGAGGAAAAGCTATAAAAAGGAAAAGTTTTCTACAACTTTGGGAATCACATATTTTCTACTTGGACTTTTGGAGAGCGGCGACTAGGGTTTGCTTTCATTTATTTTTCATCTTCTTCATTTTTATTATTGAATATGATGAACTCAAAAGCTATGAGTAGCTAAACACATATTATTGGTTATGGGATAAAGTGGATTTCACAACATGATATTTGATTCAATGAATTAGTTTTGTCTCAACTTTATTGTTTATGATTCATTGTTAATATTGTTATTTGATTTGAATACTTGTTAGGTTGAGTCCGGAATCAATTCGATTTGCATTCATTTCTAAAGCTAGATTAGGATTTTCAATACGTAAAAGTTGTTTATCCCTGATTCTAAGTAGCATAATTGTGGATAGTGCTTGTAGTGATATATCCTACTAGTCACAAGTGAATCATAACCTTGGTTAAATCGAATTAGTGCTTTTACACATTTGATTGCCTTGATTAGTCTTATTCCATAGAACTTATTGCTTTTAGGGAGTTCAAATTTAATTGTGCTTTTACACTTTAGGTTGCTTTCTAGGAAGAATTCACATATACACCTTTTAATGTGGTTGTGATGAAATCAGGGAATTAGCGGGATATACTTGCGATCAAGGTAACCTAGGACTTTTAGTAAATGAGAGATTAAAATACCAATTCTAGTCATTGATGAAAATACATGTTTGTGAATGATACTATCCCGTGACCAATATCTTCCTCTTATTAATTACTTTCATATTTTATTGTTTTCAATTATTTTTTATTACTTTGCTAAAACAATTGCCTCAGTATTGCTTTCAATTATTTTTTATTACTTTGCTAAAACAATTATTTTATTGCTTTCAATTATCCGGTGATTACTTTTATTGCTGTCGGTTACTAAGAAACTGAAATTTGCATAACAACAATTGCCTCTCCGTGGGAACGAACTCTTTCTTACCCCATACTTCATTTAAATTTAGTTGAGTGAGAAAGTGAATTATTTTCGACACATACGACAACGATCAGACTCCCATAGACGGATGCGAATATACAGATGCAAGTAACTATACAAACTTGAAATAGCTCAACTTTTATCACCGGCTACTGGATAGCAACCTTTTGTCTTATCACCGGCTACTGGATAGAAACAACTGATTCACTCGTACGTATTGAGAATGGTTCCTCAGTATCAATCGTGTTATTTTGGAGCCACACTTTCGCACTCTAGAGAAAGTACTTCTTATTCAAGTTTGCCGCGCAGCCGAATCACAGTAGCCACGTGCTTTTTCGGCCTTGTTCTCAAAGTGAGCTTGAGCCTTGAGGAGGCTAGAAGCGCACGACACACTTTGAGATTGCACACACCTCCTAATTGGGAGTGGCGCAATCACTTTAAAGACATTGCGAAATGTTCTATATCTCAGCTTGTGTAGCAAATCCAATTATAAGACAAACTGACAAACAAGACTATTATTGACAAGTAAAAAGGTGCACCTAAAGTAATTTCTTTCTTTCGACTCATGATAAAAGTATATTTATTTAAACAACACAACACTTCAGTTTTTGCGTCTGTACACAGAAAAAAAAAACCTTCAATTGATCTCTGTTTTACTTTTTCCAGTCCACACTATGAAAACAATAATCATAACAATTAATTATTACAATGAGCGTGTCCCATCCAAGGCAATGGCACACTAGAAGATCTCACTCTCTTTTTTCTCTGTGATTGAAAAAAAATTAGAAGAAAAATGAGAATGAAAAATGAACAAACATTAGACTAGTTACTTACTACTACCTTTACATATCCATGAAAACCAACGCCTACTTATACCATTCAACTTTTCTAGCCTTCTCCAATCACCACTAGTATCACTGCTACTACAACAACTGTAGACTACCCACCTAGAACAACATCGAAAACACTTTACATGATGCCGCTCATTGTGTGTATCCAAACTGAGATATAACTTCTTTATCTGACATTGGCAAACTGAGATACTACTATCTGAGCAAATTTACCACAATTATACATCTGCTTATCTCAGACAAAGCCGCGATCTCCCACCACTATTTTACAGCACAACATCTGCAATGGGGAAGAGGAGACTTAGGTTAGTAAACCCGTCCATAAAACTGGATTTTTTTTCCTGGTAACAAAGGCACTGAAGAGAAGAAATTAAAGGCGAGATGAAGTCAGGAGTCTAACATGCACAATATCCTTGTTTCTACTCCGTGCATTTTGTTGGGGATCATCTCTATCATTCAAAGCTGAAAATAGAGCATGTAAGAATTGGAAATTGTCTCATATATAATAAATCACGCTGCACGAATCTGCTGTCTGGGCTTTGTTCGGACGATTGTTTCATCACTATGTCTGATATATTCAGAGAGTCTCCATGGCTTTTGCCACTTCCATTTGTATTGTACCAACCATTGGTGGTGACTTCTCTTCCACTTCCAGAGCTTCCCAGCTTGACCTGCAACTGCCAGTTTCTTTCCCATCGATAACTTCCCAATCGGTACCATCTGCAGTCAGAACAATACCCAGTTTCTCATTCATACATTCTAGTGGGTTCATAAAAACAAAGAAAAAAAAATCTTTACTATTTCATCAAAAAGATATGAAAGCTTAAGAATGAGATCAACCTTTCGCGTTTGGCCCAAAAACGCTGTTGATTCTCTGATTGAACCATTAGCTACGCCTGGTGTGAATTTAAGTTGCTTTTGCGCCGGCACTGCCATTGGATTCATAGATCCACACATGTCATCAGCGAAATATTTTGGTGAAATGTTTCCATTGCCCTGTTGATTGAACAATGCTTTTGTTAATTAGTTATAGAAGTGTATAACCTATGGAGATAACAATGAAGAATTAGTTTAACAATAAGAAACTGATCTCAGGATGCTATATATATATAAGATATTCCCTTCTTCTCTAGGAATGTTGGGCGCGAAACTTGCAAGCCTAGCATCCAAAAGCATGTCATATATTTGGACTTTTAAGTAGTTAATGTTCCCAACATCATTTTCAGTTGCTATTATTGTGTCGATGTTACCTGCCCTGTAATGAACTGAAACATATACCATTTATAGTACTGAATTTATCTCACCGTAGTTGATGTAGCCAAGGCAGCTGCCACGGATTGCTCTCTCAACTTTTGCTGCTTCTCAATCTCTTTTCGCCGTGCCTCACTTTGTCGCAGTAGACCAACGAGCTCCTTCAATTGTTCTTTCATTTCCTTAACTTCAACTTCCTTTTCCCATAACCGACATCTTTTTATCAACACAAACTAAAACTTAGCAAACAAAAATAGGCACAAAAATATCACCCAATAAACACCTTATCTTCAGATGTTTAGATAATGGAACACACTCATTACTCTATGGCTAGGTCAGCGTCACAGAGTCATAGAATTACCTTGCATCTGCAGCAGCATTAAACATGTGTTGAAGCAAGTTCTTTGCATCTACCATTGTACGCAACTGATTCCAATGTCCACGGCCAGTGAAGGCACGCTCCCTCTCTCCTGCTTCTGAAAGTTGAGATGCCATTGCTACAAGCGCATTCGAAGAAATGCTCATCATGCTCTCAAGAGATGCAATTCTTGACATTCTTGTATTTGGCGTCATGGAGGATACTCTGCAGAAGAATATTTTTGATGGACATAAGATTTCTTGATGACAATATGCAAAATAAACATCTCCATATATTCCCAACTGCAGAAGCATACTTGGTATCAGAGAGCAAATGCTTTAAATTTTAGACAGCAAATATGGTTATTTACCTTGAGTGCCCATTCTTTTTGCTAGGGGAATTAAACCCCTTGGAAGCAAAACCATCCTCTTGTTTCAATATGGCCAACTCTTCTGCCAGAGCAGCTCGTCTGCACAAGGAATTGCTTAATATCAAGAAACTACGATCATATTAAGTTAATTATTCAAGATAGAAAGTACAGGTCAACATACACTTGGCTTTGCTTTTCATACTCGAGGCGAACTTCATGCACATTCACCAGAACTTCTAGCTCATGATCAAGCAATTTTTGTAAGGATTTCTCATTATTTTGGTGATTACCGTTAGTAGTCCCTACAAAATATTTAGAATGTTAGCCATGAAAACTAAATAAGGAGAATATACTTAACAGAAGTATGTACCTGAGCTATCACGCGATGAAGACTTGCGACCTTCAAGCAACTCTTTTAGCCTTTTGGTTGCCATGGCAGCCTCTTCAGTTTTTCTTTGAAGGACCTGAATGCAAAAAAAAATCTCACTTAAGTCATAAATGAGCATTTGATAAACCAATAGAGGTTGGAAATGAGCATTTAAAGAGGGAATCCCTCCATCACTGTCTCATTCAGCTGTAAATTGGTGTTTGCTTGTTTCTATAAATTCATCATTGTTTCTCTTTGTGGAAAATAACATAAAATAATTAATGAGGAGGGATCCGGTTACACTTTTATTATCACACTATCTCACACGTTGGACGTCATTTTTGCGATTTAAAACCAAACCGCAACGGATTTGAAGCTAATATTTTGGGGATGTGTTACTATTAGATAACTCAACTTTCCTACCGAAAATGAGCGTATTCCGAGACGTATTACACCATCATCTACTACTTTGAAAATGAGCCGTTGATAATCTGCAGATTTCTGACCGTCAAAATTAAGACCGGTAGATTGTGAGGTTTTATATTTCGGAATGAGATCATTTTTGGTAGGCATGTAGAACTTGGTAAGAGGAACATATCCTCAAAATATTAGCTTCAAATACGTTACGGTTTGGTTTTTATTCACAAAAATAACGTCCAACGTGTAGATAGTGTGATAATGAAAATGTGAAGGGATCCTTCCTCATAATTAATATAGATGCAACACTACTTACCATTTTCTGACGCTGATTTAGAGCCTGTAGTTTATGCCGTTCATACTCATTTTTCCTTCCCTCTTTCCGCAGCTGTTTAAGAAAATGTTTAATTACCAATGCAACTAAACACTAAGTTGGTATACAAGTCGAACATTCATCCTTTTGAAATGCAAAAAACTAACCCCCAAAGTGATATCAAGGAAAGATTATGAGTTTGAAACTGTGAAGTGTGATATATTGGCCATAAATTATAAATTAAGCCCCGGCAGAATAGCTAGCTGTACAGACTTACCTGTAAAAGTTCCTTTTCTCGAGAGGCCTTCCACTGGCGAAACTGCTCTGCCTCTTGCTTAATCCTATGTTGAAGTTGGACCTGTAAATTTAAAAACCATTAGCAATACATATTATTTCTTAGTGCTTAGGGGATGTGTAAAGATGACCAACCTTCTGTGACTTGATATATTGTATTTCATCCTGTAGCCGCTTAGTTGCTTCATCAGTTCTTTGTTTTTGCTTTACAATCTGAACTTGACCATCCTGCTTCTTCTTGAGATCCAAAATCTACAGTACGCAAATCATGGGAGAGATTAACTTTTGAGAAAGGGCACAGTAACATAAAGAAAATCCTAAACAAGAATATGAAGTTCCACCTGTGCTTCAAGTGCCTTAAGTTTATGTGTGTGAACATCTTGCATTTTCTGAGTTTGACCATCAGAATTAGCAGCGAGACTTTCAACTTCAGCCAACAGACGATCCCTGTCTTGCTGTAATTGTATAATTACGTACACAACACGGTATCAGATTATTGAGGGAAAAGAACACCTAACAAATATAAGCAGCAAGAATGTTCTATTTAACCTGCACAGTTCTTTTCTCGTCCTCAAGTTCCATGATTTTCTTCCCAAAGTGCTGCTTCAGTGCCATAGTATCAAAACCTCCAAACAGTTTCATCTCTGACTGCAGATACAGAAAAGCGAAATTAGAAATATATTAAACCTTTCCTGAAACTCCTTGCACAGGTTTCATATAATTAGGGTGACATTCTGAGACGTGAAAAGATTTACTAGCTCACTAGAGCTTAGATATTGACCAGGAGTTTTTCACTAAATAGAGAAACAAAATTACAAATACATTTCAAGAACCATATAAAATACCTCTTTTTGTTCCAGACGTTTATTTAACTCATTTAATTCTTTGTCCATGGTATTTTGCAGAAGTGTATGCTCCCACTCTTTCGCTACTTCTTCATCAATTTCTTTGGAATTGTCACCTGATGAAGTCGGAAACTACATTCTCTTAATGTAAACGACTAAGCTTACAATTTTAAAATAAATGGTTTATAGTAAAAATATCTCGATTCGAAAGTAGGAAATGACCAAGGATCAAAATAAGTAATCCATGTTTCGATTTCCCTTAGCATCACATATGCTGTTAAGTCAGCTGTTTGAAAAGAAAAGGATGGTTATTTTGAATGTTGGGAACTAGGAAAGTAGCCTACATGTGATGGTTTCAGCCATTATCAAATCTGATGAGTCAAGATTCTGCAAGCCCCTCTTTAGCCCATCGCTTTTTGGAACACTGTCTGCACCTTGCTGAGATATTAAGAGAAAAATGTTAGCAGCAAAAGTGACAATATAATCAGCCCATGCACAAAAAAGACAGAATGGAATGCAGAGAACAAAATTTTCACATATTGGTAACAACTAACAAGCACAGAGGAACGTAATACTAGTAAGTTTTTTGAAAGGTTAGCACAATTGTTCTCAATAAAAACAAACTTACTGGAGAATTGGTTGCACAATGCTCTACTGAATTGCTTCTGCGACGGTACTCATGAAGTTCCCTACAGAGATCTGCATTAGAGGCCTCAAGCCAAGCAATCCTTTCTTTGAGAACCTATGCAGTCAGAAATATTGGTGATTCATAATACTGATGGTGCTCAGAACAACCAAAGTTCTCTCTATTGCAAGGAAAAATCTAGTGATAGCGAACTTATAGTTTTGGCACAGGGAATAGGTGTATAAAGGTCAATTACAGTACCTGAACTTCTTCACATGAAACTCTTGCACTACGAGTAAGTAGTTCTGCTTGCAAACATTCAAGTTGCTGACGCATTTTTTGCATCTCATTGGATCTAGGATCCCTATTAACCTTTAAAACAGAATAACGAAACCTATAAGTCATCAGCAAAAATTAAAGTCCAGAAAAAATACTCTCAACATAAAGTGTAATTATGGTATAAAATGTTCCCAAGCTCCACCTCAGTTAAACAAACAAGGGCTGTTGACGGAAAAGTGAGATACCATAATTACACTTTATGAAACAAAATGAAGCCCAGCAACTAGAAAGAAAATTAAATTTACGTAATCATGTATCTAACTGGGAAACTTACAATAGGCTTATTCTGAATATTTCGAGCTCGATTAGCATACTTGAGAGTATTAAGAGTCTCCTCAACATTAATATCAGCTGGGCTGATGCAAGCTGGAACAGTGCAAAAGTTCGGACAACATAAATAAATAGAAAAAGGTGGGAACTTCTAAATCAAATGACTCGAGGAAATCTATATCTTATCAAGCATTATACTCCATCCTAATTCGGTAATTCCATTCAGTTCCTTCATGCTATCTATAACAGACAATAATCACCACTCACACAGAGATATGACGAATTACCTATCATAACAGTTCTGCTGTTTCCACCAAGTGAATCCTGGAAAAAGGATAAATGGACAAAAAAGTTTTAAAAAGACAAAATCAGGTGCAATACACCTTATCAAAAAACTTAGCAATTTTAGGTAACAAAGATTTTCACTCACTGAGCTTTTAAACATTACGTGAAAAATAAGAGTTGGTCCGCAATGCATTGTATCAACTAAGTTTACGTAAGAGAACATCTAACCTGCAAGAGACGAGTAAGTTTACTGTCCCGATAAGGCACGTGAGCGCCTTCTTTCCTCTTCTTTTCGTCACCAAGTGCACTTATCACGTTACCAAGTGCAAGAAGTCCCTTGTTGATATGAACTCCTGTTTCACGAAAAAGATATTCATATCAGATTACAACAGTCTTATGGCTCTTTGAGAGCGTTTTGTGAAACTAGATGCACCCACCTTCCTTAAAACGAAGACCATCAGAACCCGTTCGTTTAGCTCTCTCTGATCCAGCAAGATCCACCAAATGGAGCTTTGCACATAAATATTCTTCACTCATATCCTCATATTGGTTGGTATCCCCAGGAGAAGCTGGTTTGGGTTTACGAATCTGCTCTAGAGTAATTGTGAATATAGCATGCGAACGACTACCAAAAAACAAGATCGAAAGAGTATTAGCTGCTAAGTTAAGGAGCGAATAGCAAATGATATACAATCAGTTCCAACTTTAAGAAGAGCTATAACAGAATCGAATATGCATGGTGTGCTGGCAGAAGAACTTCTTTCTCTCAGCCAGGTTACACTAATGGAGCATAAACCTATACCACCAAGTCCAGGCAATAAGGAATAACATAAGAGCAGAGGTATGGTGTTACCTGGACTGGTTGTTCATGTTCGTGCTTCCTGTTGCCCTGCTTAATGATCCTTGTTCAAGGCATGCGGCCATTTCTTTTAGTGTACTAACACCAACTTCAGTAGATCCAGCTAATGTTATAACACCATTTGATGACTCACGAATTTGAATTGGTGGTTTACCAGGGCTCGCAACTTTCACAGCATGTCCATTGGTAGTTTCTGATTTGTTTAAAGATGTGGAATCTAGCAAGTCGTGCACCTCTTCTTTTAAAATCTTCAAAATCAGATGTCTAATTAAATAATTGATGTAAGCACGATATCATGCTAAGAAAAAAATATATAACACATAACCTAATAATACCAACAAATTTTCCCACCAATCAGAGAGACACCTAACATGTAGAATTAAATGCTAATATTTAGAGAAAGAGAGTTGTCATTGTGGATTTCTGGATGATGAAAGCTATTCAGCTAAGGTTTCTAATATTGATGGTACTGAAGAGAAACAAAAAAAAAAAAAAAAACTAAACAAGTATGACAACAAAGTTAGCAGGAAATAGGTAAAGCCAGTAACCATAATACAGGCATTCAGCTTCTACATAATACAGTGAGTCAATGACTCTTCTGTGCTGAAATAAACTTCCAGATTTACGAATTTACAAATGCATTATACAGATTTTATGCGTTGTTAAAGAATACACAGTGTAACTGAAGGGAAGTGTGCATAAATGATAAGATCAAGGTATAAAGAGTTCAGTGCACCTCAATGAAGGAAACATTTAATTGGAATTCTGATTCATGCTTCAAAGTTTCCATTTTCCTGAACAGAGCATTCATTACTTGAGGGATGAGCCCTGATTGAGAATCATTGGAACCTGTCCCCATGGTGTATGTTTTCCCTGAACCAGTCTGGAGCAATTACAAAGACATATATCAAAATTTACTGCAAGGCAAGACATCACACAAATATCTCAGTGTTGGCTAGCACTTAAATGAGAATGTGCGAGTATTACCTGACCATAAGCAAGAACAGTGGCATTGTATCCTTGGAATAAACCGTCTACAAGTGGAGCAACACACTCTTCAAACACGGAAGATGATGGAGAGCCACTGCTTCCATAGACATGATCGAAAGTGAAAGAATGTGTCCCAATTTGTATCTGTCACAATCAATACCAAACTATTGTGAACTGAAAACAATAGATTTACGGCGCAAGAAAATAAAATTCATTCAACTACGTGGTCATGAGTTTATGCAGTCGATTTAGAGCTTAGGTGTCGCCGTCTTCAAAACGTCTTGGTAAAATCTTACAAAATATGTTGACAGGATCATTACTATTGACTTCTATTGATGACTTTAGTGGATATATCACACAACACAACTCATGTAAAAATTTTGTTTTCGCTGTGTGGTGATGCCCAAAGCTATGCTGATCCAAAATTTTCACAACTACGATAATTGAACATGACCACACCAAGAAGAACTCAAACTAGATATTCTTCCAAGCAACTTCACAACATCTAAGGAATTTTGTCGTTACAACATAGACAAATTACAGCATGGAAAAAGTGGTTTGCTTAGCACAAGATGACAGGAAAAGGAATTTGTCGTCACAATTACTCAGAGCCAAAACTAGAGAAGATAAGACAAATAACTTTAGGAAGCTAAATATGGCTATCCATGTAGTTACTTAACTGACATTACCGACAATCATAAGACGTTAAATTCCGGGGATTGTGATAATTTACCAGCAGACTGGTATTGATTAGAAAAATGAATTCAAAGAATTTGGTAAATGAAGAAATCACTGTAATCCCATCAGATTTCTTGGCATAAACAACAACTACAAAAATACCTGAAAAACTCTAGAAAAAAGCCAAATTGATGAGAATCGCAGCTGAATTATGCCTCAAACAATGTTTAAATCATAACCGGGAACAAAAATAAGTCAATACCCGATGAAAATCGTTGCGGATCCTATTAGGATTTCCAAAAAAGCAAAATTATCATTTTCTATTTAAAGGAGACACTTTTTTAATTAAAAAAGGGAACTAAAATTCATAACAACAGCCTCAGATCCAGATCTCCAAATCAAAATTCACACTTGTATGAAACTCCAGAATGATCAATTCAATGGCAATTGCATTCTTCTGTTAATCTTTCTAGCATAATTGAACTCCAAAAAAGCCAGAATTTCCTAAGAAAGGGAAAAGGGTTGATGAATTTACCTGTGGTTTGCCAGGAACAACATTAACACAATCTATACAACCTTGTAACCTTTCATCACCAATCAATGGTCTAACATGAACTGCAACTTTTACACAACAGTCTTCACTTGTCTCCATTGTCATCAGTTAATGCAAACAAGAAAATATGAATTACTTTTTGTAGAGAGACAATCTAATCATATTCTTGAAGAAATTAGGGTTCCTTAAACTGATTCAATTCCAGAAAGAGTTTAATTCAAGTTTTCCAAAGAGAAAGAGAGAAGTTTGTTGGGGAGGGGGGAAGAAACTTAATAAAAATGTATGAGAAGAGAAGATAACTGAAATGAAAACAACAGCAACAACAACCACTACTACTAAATCATGTTTCCTTAAAATTCACTGCAAAACTAGTGATAGTTTAGTCAGTAGTAGAAGTAGTAGCAAGTAACAGAAAAAAAAATGGTGGTGCTAGCTAGTAAGTACTGGTGGAAAAATACACTTAAAAAACTTTTCTAACACTCTTTCCAATTATAGCCCTTATATGTAACTTAAATCTTACTCTTACACTTGAAAAGTGACATTCCTTTCAACAGAACAACTATGTACTCTTTCGGAGTTGTTATTTGTTGGATGGAGATGGAGGATATCAAGTTATCTACTTCCCCTGTAACTCTATACGCATACATGCCTCCCATTTCGCAGTGACACTGTATCATTTCTGCATGTTAAGGATTTTAGTCTGCTCGTGTGTTTAATGCCCGATTGCATCAAAAAAATAACTTCCGGTTGAATTTTTCTTCTATTCGCACCCTGTTCAAGTTTTTTTTTTTTTTTATCTGGGTGAAAAACTCGTCCAAATAACTAGATTGATTAAACGAGGTACAATACTTACAGAATATTAGTAAAACAAAAATTCTGGACAAACTATCTATTAATTTAGACTTCACCAAACCCAAAAATGAGACTTCCATTTCCTAATGGGTGGGCCCTACCTTTTTGGGTTTAACGATTTTAGTATAGTCTAACGATACGGTGTTCGAAAAAATAATATTATTTTTTACCAAGGTTTATAAGAAATGAACTTTTCCTATAGTAGGAGTGTTGGTCCTAACTGGTGTGCCAATTGCGATTTTTTGCTCTCAATAATTGGAAGTGTCGTCCCTATAATAAAAGTTCATTTTCTTTATTTAGGTAATCAGAAGAAATGCAGCTTTGGCTCAAAGCCTGAAAGGTTGTCTGTTCCTTCTTTCGTTTGGCCTCGGAATAGGAGGATACAGACAACAGACGATCACGTGGTATGGGATTATGGAATATTGGTTCGTATGGAAGGAAACGGGAGATACCGAGAGAAGAATAGTGGTGTGATTTGGTAAATATGTTGGGAATGTTGGGGGGATTACAGGAGAATGTGGGGAAGGAAATGGTACCATAATCCAACTACGGGAGATAGTGATTGGGGAGATTTAGAATATAAGATGTAAAGAGAGAGGACCTAATATTGATGGACCCCACCAATATAACCCACGATGACAATCCAAGATAAATATAGTGGGTTCATCCTCACGTGGTCTCTTCAAAACTTCCATTATAACGCTGGTGACTCGTGTGCTGCAGCAACTTTAGTTACATCAGCTCCTCCCAAATCCAAATTCAAAGTTTTTCCAGTAACAAGTACCGGGTCAATTAAAGAATATCTTTTAAAAATATAACATAATTTTTACGCCGGCCTATCAAGCCTTGCACAACTTGCCCTACGGCAAGCAAAAAATCTACGAAGTTGCATCCGATGAAGAAAAGTCTCCAGTGCTACCGTGCACGCCCGTTGCACTTTTATTGCAATGTAAATATTCCAATTCTATGGGATAGTTAGGTGAAAGCTATATAGAAATGGTGTCGTATTAACAATGATCAATGTTATGGCTAGGTGCGGAGATAGGTTTGCAGGTGTGAATGAGCAAAAATCTTGTGTACCAATGTTACATCCGGATACGGTTGCAAAATGGGCCTATAAAGGGTAAATTTAGGCTTGGAAACCATCCGGAACGAGTCAATGATTACACTCTTGTCTTGTGGCCTAGCTCTATTTTTGGTTATGGCTGTCTCACTGGCACAAGAGGATTTTAGATTCTTGAGAATTTTATTTGGCTCTACTCCAGTCGCTTGTTTAGAGGTATCTATTTTATGTGGTAGGACTATAAAACGGGTTCTTTGACCACATGTTGACTGCAGGAAATTCAAGTTTTCCTTGTGGAAATTTAGCTCACTACTAATAATGGGCAAACTTGAAAAATGAGGCGTGTCATTCAACATATAAAGTTATATAATTTCCATACATATGGATGGCCGAAAAAATTTCATTTTTAAAAAAGTTAAAAGTTGATCAAGATTTTAGAGTTATTGGCGAAAAACTTTGACTGGACTAGAGAAATTCGTTCTGGAAAAATTACTTTATTGGTTGATGAAGGTGAGCCCGGCATTCACTCTTTACTCACTTTTGATTGTGATGTCTTACTGAGAACTCAGAAATACATGAAATATAGTCTCAACTTCTTTTCAATTGAACATGTTCATGAGATAAAGATTACTTTGTTAGTGATGCAAGTCTCCTAGCTAATTAGCTCATGGATGGTACATTGTTGTTTATTGTATGTATATATATTATAAGGACGAGTGGTATATATCAAGGATAAAGGACAATTAATATCTTTTCTAGATTTGCCGACAGAGTTTATGTAGTGGCCTGACCAAAGCTTACCTTAGTCTTAAAGCCCCGGTTAATAGAAGGAGTAAACATCTTAACTTAACCAAACCTTAATTAGGTCCATGCTAACTTTGTAGATTGGAAATGCTCTTTCTAGTAAACATCAAGGAAACACTAAACTCTAACAATATAAGGTTGGAGATGTTCTTTCTAGATTGGTGATAATGCAAACTTCTATCTGTAATTCCTTACTAAAAAATTGACCTGCTTAGCCAACTCGGGTGCAAGAAAGCTACAAGGGGATCCTCTAGCTCAAGACTTGATTCCTAAGTTATGCTACACCCTTATGATATTCCTAGACATACTAATCAGCAAGGTGTTCTGAGATACAAACAAAGGGTTTATCTGAAGAAGTTGAAGATTTTATGCGAAAGGTGATTGTTGATGTTAGAGCACCGCTCGGTCGAACTCACAAGTTTTTCTATCTCAAGCTTGTTGTCAATGGTATATGTGCAAAACCATATCTTGATTTCTAGTTTACTAAAATCAGGTCTCGTACTAGGATTATAGCATAGTAATTGAGTATCAGATATCACTGAATACCTTCAAAGATTGAAGACCGAAGAAAAAACGAAGACATTCGCGTGAACTTCATCAACAAGACGTATGTGAAAACCGATTTATCTTATTCACTCATTGCATATACTATTCTATCTTATGAGACCATGTCTTATGGTTTTAGTATATTTAATATTGCAAAGAAGAAATTTTGAGTTCAAGCTTGTCTTGTGTAAACTCTCGAAGTATGATTCGAGCAATAGAAGTTCATAGGTCTGTAGTAATCTTAGTCTAGAAAAATTTACTGTCTACTTTTGTTTAAATTGGTCTTTGAAAATTGCTCAAGCAAACAATACACAAACTATTTAGGGTGTGCATACCTAGTATGTATACCTTGGCTATTGTGAAGGTTTCTAAACTTAAATATGAGAGACTAAAGTACACGAATTGCTTGGGGTATGCATACCATGTCAATTTTGACATAGTTCTCGAACTTTTAGTTTAAAGGAAAAAATACACGAACTGCCAAAGGGTAAGCATAACTTGTATGCATGCCTTGTCTTTTGACAAAGGTTAAAGTTCACCAACTATCCAAGGATACACATACTCGATTTGCATACCATGTCACTTGGATATGTTCCTATACACTGTTTGAGAAACAAAAAGGATATTATTTTCTAAGGAGCCCTTTTACTTTTGTACACTATTTATTAAGGCAACCTTGCACTTTGTTATATCTCTAATAATAAACATTTCCAAGACAACTTTATTCACAATTTCTCATTAGGCATGTGAATTATTGTTTAGTATTGAATGTTCTTGAACACCATTATAAAATGGTTAATGTTAAGGTTTGGTATCTCGGATTGCACTATTTTTTTTATAGCAGTATAGATTCCTATAAGAGGAACATATAAACAAACAAACAAACAAAAAGCTTCAAATAAATAATCATTCGGTTTTATAAAATAACAAATGGTTTTGAAAATGCCCGATAGTGTGAGCATAACCATGTCAACAAAGCTTTCTCGTGTATTTCTGTGTATATCGATACTCTTTATACAAAGGGGAATCCTTGATGCTCATGTAGATGCACCACAGTCATTCTGACTTGTGATTATTAAATATTATCGATCATTATGTCATCATACTCACATTGCAGCTGTGATAAACTATTTATTTTTATTTTCTCTTCGGAAGACAACCCTGAAACCAACCAAATGACATTAGAGATTTTAATTTGTTTGATAGATTTTTCTAGCAGTTGGAAAATAGATAAGAAAAGAAGCAGGTATATATAAGAAAATATCATATCGTTAGCATGTGATTGCTAGATATCAACGAAGTTATTTCATTAAAAGACACATCTAATGGTAAAATGATATCTGACGTATGAACGGACATAGAGACTAATATATACAATGAAAATGCATATCTTAAAAAAAAAATCGCACAATTCTCGGTAAAAGCATAATTGATGGCGAGCATTGTTATTTCTTTCCATGGGAATTTTTTCTTTTTTGTTATTAGTGATGAACAAAGACGTTGCACCATAAACCACGAATCATATGCGTTTACTTGTTTTGTTTTTGATAAGTTACACCAAATGTTTCTATGGGATTAGAAGTTCTCATGTGCAGGCCAGTTGAAAATATGCTCCTATAGCTACGGCGGCCGAGAAGAAGTGACACAACACCAAATTGTCCGAAAGTCTTTCAATTCATAGGTATATGATATCATTTATACCTTTTACGCATCATCAGTGATCACACAAAACCGTGGTCACCAGATTCGGTCATGCACATCGATTGGCTCATCCATTCAAGACCAAGATTCAAGATCTAGAATGCGATGCCACGCGCCGCTTCTTGTTGTTAGAGACTGTTTCTGTTACCTGTTCATTTCATGCACCATTAGGGTAGGGAGTCGGACCACGAACAGGGAAGATACAAAGTTTCCGTATATGGTGAAAAACTAGGTTGTGAGGTAAAATGTCAACTTTATAACACAAATCAAAGACAGTGAATGTTGGTGAGAAATTATAATACTTGAATAGGGAACGAGGGAAACCAATATACAGCATTTGGTGATCATTGAGTTCTCACTCTACCCAAGATATGTCAAATCCCAAATGGTTTGTGATGGATCTATTTTGATTTTTACAGAATGGGGTGGGGCTAGCTAGAACACAAAAACCCCTATAAAAGGTATAAAGTTGTATAATTAATTCTAAATGAGGTCCTACATGCTGCAATGTTTCAACGTTTTTAAGTCTCTGATGTGGGCAGGGACGAAGAATGCAAGATTGCAAGGTAAGCAACCCCACAGGCCACAGTAAGTAGTATGCATATGCACATGTACTCTTTCTTTCTTCTTCGCGTCTCTTTTTTATCGTCTTGAAACTCTACTTTACAAAAAAGAAAGAAAAGCAAAGAAAATTAATCTCTAAACCTTTAAGTTTGGTTTTTTCTAACCAACTCACTGTTCCTTCCTTGGATCCATCTCTTTAGTCCCGAGCCGTTAATTGCATGTAAAGCAGTTATAGTATCCAGGAGTCTCCCCCTTCTGTCTTTCTTACTGGGGACTGGTGTCCGTTTTCGGAGATTGCTTGAAAACGGAAGTGAATATTAAATATAGAGAAGAAAAACGTTGAAGAAAAATGAAAACACAAGGGCTTGACTGTCGATTGACCCTGATCAAGGCAGGACGATATGAGGCCCAAATAAAGTGCGAGATATGTACTCTTTGGAAGTCGGTGGTGTTCCTGTTGTAGACTCCAAGAAGTTGTCTGAATGCCAAATTTTATGTGTGAATTAGGTCACTAATTCTAATGCATTTATGTAAAGTCTAGATAATGACAAGGTTGAAGGCTAAAGCGGTGTCCCCGGTATGTACGTCAAGTGTTAAACTTGTGTCAGAGAGTGAGTCTTGGGTTCTGCTGTTTGTTTGGGGTTAAAGGCTTCGATCCTAAACCAAGTTTGTAAGAATTTTTTATGTTTTTTTTCTGTCACTAACAAGTAACAACCATTAAGAAGAGAAGGTTGGTTTGAAGATGGCCTACAGAGTTGATTTCTACGACTTTCTGATGGATCATGCATTTCGTGTTTATCTTGGAAGAAAAGCACCGCAATAATAGAAGTGTCACCAGTTGTACGTCACATTTCTCTCATGCAAACTTTGTGAAGGTAAGCATGTTTGCATGAACAGCAATTGCTTACCATCACGCGATGTGAATCTGTTCGATGACTTGTACAACTCTGGAGATATTTTGGACACTTCATGTGGAAAGAATTAAAGTTCTATACAAACTTATACTAAAGTTTAATTGTAGCTAGGCTGCATTTTGGACACCAAAGCATGAGGAGAGGCTTCTTCTACCCGATGTTTAAGAACCCGATGTGAACACCAGTCCTTCTAACAAATTTTCTCGACTTCTAAACAGGACGCGTTAGTTAGGCTTTTGAAATGTCAGACGCAACTGGAAGTTATTTCTTTCCGAACTGTCGATTAAAGATGTATCTTATATACAACGTGTTCAATGCAAGATCATTCCTACTTTTAATCCCTTAGATTATTAAAATTCAAAAACAGCTCACATGGATGTTGATGTCGATAAGAATGCGTGTAGGTTCCTCTTTCGAACTTGGTTTATTTTTCATCTTAATTTCATAGAGTTGTCCATGAAATTCTTATGCAGCAGCTTTTTTGCAACTTAAATTTATTCCCGCCCCACCATTTTCTTTTCCTTCGAGAGTGCTTTTTTTCTTCTACCCACCATGTGATTGATCTTTACGTCTCACATGCATGCACACCCTACTAGTCCCTTTATATATATTACCCACATGCATGATTATTCCCTTCTATCCTTTTTCATTTTTCACCCCCATTCTTTTACTTTATGCCTTTTTTGTTTGCCCATTATTAGTTCCAATGGGATAACTTCAACCCCACTAATTAATTACTGCCCTTTATTAATAGTTTCTCTATTAATCAATCTTTATGATTAATGTTGTCACTATTAGCAATGCCATAATCCATCGAATGGGCATAAAAATTGAAAACCATCATCAAAAAATGAGTCTAATGAATATAAACCTTACCATAAGTAATTGGTAAAGTTGAAAAATATAAGAACTCACGGTTTAATAGGGTTTTCTCTTTTTTCTATAATGGACTGCAAACTACACACCGGAGCTTAACATCTTGATGTAGGATATCCGTCTTATTCTATAAGTTATTGTTATTTCCTTATTTCAGTATTTTCTTTATTTAGAATTTTAGTATTTTAGGTATCTAATAGAAGATGACATAAACATGCATAGGGATTATCTCTGGATACATATTTTTATCAATTAATCAATATTATTTTGTTTATCAATTCTCTTTATCTCTTAATTCCCCTTTTTAATATCGTATATTCGCATTCTTTTCATCTCTTCGCATCCCTTGCAATTTTCGTATTGCGTTCTTCCATTATCGTTCTACATTAGTTGGCATCTGAGACAAAAACTTTAGATTCTCATCTAAAATACGATCCTTGTTATCGCTTCTGCAACTCAAACCCTACAAAATAAAGACCTTAGTTTTCTTTTCTACTTCTAAAAGTTTTATTTGTTTTAGATAATAGGAAAAGAGACTAATATTATTTATGATTTCGACAAGATTCAGCAAAACTTGTCCTACTTGCTAAAACGTACGGAGTGTATCATGGCATATTTTGGTATTTCCCAGAGAAGAATTTCCTACACAACATCAAGAAAAAGATGCCAGTATCGAGACTTTGGAGGATTTGTCATCATCTAAATGTACTGGAGTTATTTTTGTAGCATTAGTTGATGGTGAATATATGAAAGCTACAACATAGAAGGATGAAGAAAATCATGTATCTAAAGAAGAAGAATATCAGGTCGACAAGGTTTCGCATGATTCATTAGAGCTTAATGGTAAGTCATCGAATCTTGGTTTAGTAATTCATGATAGTGATATACTTGTTTTGTCTGGTGTTGAGGATATTCAAAGTGTGGATCGATTGAATATACAAATAGTTTCCTATATACCCCATAACAAGGTAGAAGTAGTTCAATCATCCTATGAGAACCCTTTTTCGTTGTTTTATATGTCTGTATATGCGTATAAATATCAATCTCTAGAAGACATAAACATAGAGAATTACGCTGGGAGAATTCGCGGACGAATTTTCTCAAACACTGATAAAATAACGTTAGCAAAAGCTTTTGTAAGAAACAATATGCCTTTCAACCAAGACATTGGTATTTACATGGAAAATACTATTGAGAGATACCCGACAACGAGATGTATACAATGGACAGATGCACATCTAGCACCTATAATTGCTTATGTCATTAATAATATGTGATTGAATATGTCTTTCCATGAATATGTGACTGAATTAGTACGTTGAATACCAAGTGACAAGCGGTTCTTACGCCAAGATGGGTTTGACATGCTGTTAGTATAAGAATCATGGTTTTTACGGTGAAAGGAAGAATGTAAATCATCCTGGAGTTTTTGTGTACCTAAAAAAGTTGGTAGAAAATTCCAAGGTTGAAAATCAAGAAAGAGTAGCTAATTTTGAAGATATCTTTGACAGCTCAAAGACTTTTATTATGGTATACAGTGGTTTAGGAATGGGAAATCATTTTGAAAAGATTTTCCTTGTGCTAAATATCATGAACTACAAGTGTAACAGTCATGGACAACTTGTTGTCCCTGCAACTCAGATGTTAAAGATTATGATCAAGTCTTCATGACCCACTAGGGAGGAAACAAGTGATGTTACTAAAGAAGTTCTTGATGGTAGAGAACATGTGATGCTTAATGGAGACATTATTGTATGAGCTTACCATGAAGTAGAGATGTCCAATATTGAATGCACGCTGTGTTCAAAGGGATTAAATATGTACCCGTATTCATCAGTCCACTACTGAATTTGGCTTTCTCGGAAATACGTAAGGAGAACTCTGCAAAAATTACTCTGATTATTTTCCTGGATATTCAATTTAGTGGAAAAATAAAAGACTTGGTGGCGAGTATTATTCGAAAGGTAATAAATGGGAAAGAATGTATGTGACGATTGGAACTCATAAGCTAAGTCATTTATCAGTTTTAAAGGAACTATCAACAAGAATGATCGGAAGTACATAAATACTCCCCATCTTATCCAAAACTGTAAGGAACTAAGAGGAATTCATATTATGGTTTTTGATGGTGGCAAATCCATAAAGACACCATATGATAATAAGTTGCATGGTTTTATTGACAAATATGTGTTTTGGCTTAACCGAGTATAAGTTGGAGAGAGAAAATTGATAGTCACTAATAACGGTTGTTCTATTGCAAAATCAGCACATAATACACTTGGTACTTGCTACAATATCGTTGATATGACGCAAACATTAATAGATATAAGACTGTATGTAACCTTGGATTTTCCTTTGCTTGTAAACAACGTGCATGTTTATCAGAACACCATACTTGCTTTGCAACATGATGGATTGACTTCTAAAGAGGCAAGAGTGATGCCCTTTCCTTTAAGTAATTTTAAGGGAGATGCTGAAAGAAACTTGGATTTCGCCATTACAGTTGCTAACACGGATTATTTGGACCAAGGTAGTCAATATCGGTTGTATCGACCAACATTATTGGTTTTTATCGTGTATTGGGAAAAACCTTTACGATATCTAAAATATCGACGATACAAGGATTGAACGATAAAAACGCACATATCGGCTGGTACAAACCGATATATCGGGTTCACTGATACACTGATAATATCGGTAAGGATAATTTGGTAAAATAAATAATTTAGATCTAGAAATTTGTAAGGGGACCTTTGTTACGAATCATCTTTTTTTCTTCGTACTATTTAATTTGCACAGTGAAGCTTTTGATCTTGAGAAATAACGCATTATATGACACCAATTTTTTTAGATTGATACATTCATAGATATTTAAAATTTTATTCTTAATGATGTATTACCGATAAAAATCGATATAATCTTTTGTATTGGTATATCGGACCCGGACGATACGATACCGATACATGATATTAACTACTTTGGTTTGGACTACGTAACTCTGGATTGGAAGGTGACCAACTAAGCAAAAAAGATGGTACGACAGGGGTATTCTTCGATCATAGGCGTTTAAAGATGGAGTATGTGGATGTTGTTAAGAAATACGTTGTTTGCAATGAAAAATTAATTGAATGTGCGTCAAAAGAGTAAATCAGAATTTCTGAGAAACATTCACTGAACTAGTTTTTGTTGTTCGCATGGTTAACATTAATACCAACCACTAATTATGTGAGTTTTGTGTTTGGTCGCAGGAAGTCAAAACCCACATCTCATAATGATTTGAGCAGCATTTCTGCTTGTCTACTTCGTTTTTAGATCTCAAAAGCTATGGATTTTTGTTTGATCTTGGTAAGTTATATCGGCGACATTTACTTGATCGAGAAATCTACTCGTGTTTTGTGATGATACTCGAGGACGAGGCTTTTCAAGGAGGGTGGACTGATATAGGACATCTTCCTTATTCTACAAGTTATTGTTATTTCCTTATTTCAGTATTTCCTTTATTTAGAATTCTAGTATTTTAGGTATTTAGTAAAAGCCTATATAAACAGGCATATGGATTGTCTCTAGATACAACTTTTTATCAATCAACCAATATCATTATTTTGTTTATCAATTCTCTTTATCTCTTAATTCCCCTTTTTAATATCGTATATTCGCATTCTTTTCGTCTCTTCGCATCACTTACAATTTCCGTATTGCGTTCTTCCATTATGGTTCTACATTACATATCAAGGTAATCTCTTCTTATTAAGTCTAAGTTTAAACAACAAACAATTTTTCGAGGTGGATAATTAGATGTCGACACTCCATCTAGAGATTTGTTACAAGCACCTTTAGAGAATGTTTGCAACATCATTCGAATCTCTATATCTATATTAAAACTTATAGTAAGAAAACTTATAATAAAATTCAAGATGTCGGCCACCACAATTTTCAAAAATTATGTTGATTCAACTACGCCATGACAGAGTTTAACTGTATATTCATAGTCACTTTTTTCCTCTAATTTTTACACCATCCAACTCTTTTGCAGCCATGCCTTCTCGAATAGCTAGCATAAGGCTCAACAATACTAACACCACCGTTGAATACGTATTTTGCATAACATGCAACAAAACCTCGGCTGTAGTTTCAAAGAATGTCTCCAACACCTGCATTATAAAGGCTACCAACTATTATAAAACTCAAACTCCAACTTTAAGAAAACATCAAGATATTCTGGGTAATGATTGTTGCTTGTAAACCTTTTAGAATAGTAATCAATTATGCTAGAAGGATCAAGAAAAACACCAGAATAGGAAATATCTTGTCCATTAAGTATTCACTGTTGATGATCCAATTTAATAATTTGTATCCAAGATGAAAATATGCAGAAGGTGTATCTTGTTTTTTTATTACGAACCGATCAAAATCTGGACCAAGTCCATTCAAAGTATGCATACTAAGATCTTCATCAACCCTATCTCCAATTGCAATCAATCAATCGATGGATGTTATCTCTACAGAGAAATTTGTTAATGAATGTACAATTCTTCTTAAAGTTATGTAACTTGCTTTTCAAAAGAGATTTAAAAAAAAATGATTTCAACATGATATTAGACTTCAGATGATTCCATATCTCTTTTGCGTAGTTAAAACCAGAAATATCAGTTTAACTAGAAGAAGCTAAAATAAACGTGGTACATTCCATTACAAACCTGTCTAATCACTCAAACTCCACAAATTGAGGATTAATTAATTATGTATGAATTAGGAAGAAATTAAGTTGGTTTGTGATGAAACCATTAATCAAACCTAATAGGTTATTACTTATAAGGACATTATGAACTGATTTCACCATTTAATGTAATTTGTAGAATCAAATTTCATCTAAATGAATTGATTAATGTTGATAAATGGTAGAGGAGTAAGATCTAACCAAGTAGCGGAAGCAATGGATTGAGGAAACATTGGAGAAACGAATTGAAGCGTCATTAGATAAATAATTTTTTCATTGATCTAAAATTGCAGAAAAACTTACAATTTTTTTAAAAGTAGTTCTGAAACTTTGAATCAAAAGTGCAAGTTGGGAAACAAATTAAACTTTCAGAAGAGATTAATAGTTAAAAAATTTGGTGAGGAAAAATTTGAGAATGAATTTTCTGGATCAATTTCAAGTTGATACCTTGAGAACAATTGTATTTAATATAGATTGAAATATGAGATGAAAGATTACAGACTCTCAATTATTATAGACTACATGAAATAAAAAGACATTTCACATGATAACGACCTCTAAGGTCGGTTCCTATGAACCATGGTAAAAACTCCATTTGCCATACCAGGAGGCATGGTAAAAAATCCATGATAAAGAGTTAAGTGATGGACATCCTATCGAGCGATATTGATTTAATATACGTGGATAAAGACTCTAATGCTCGTTATTAAATCAATATCACCAACGGTCGATTCTATCCCGTCTATAAATACCACCTCCCCTCTTATTCCTCTTCACACTTTCTCTTCTTTCTCTTATTTTTTCTAAACAAAAATCTTTGACCTAGTTATGTCCTTCCAAATATGAGTGGAAAACCAAAAAATAAAAGAAACATAAAAGTCAAATGATCTACTAGCACCCCAACCAGTTGATTAAACCATGTGCAGGATTTAAACATGTTAGACAACTAGCTGGTGAAGTACTCTCTGTGCACATATCTTGTAACACCCCGAGTTTTTAACATGGCGCATGATAAAAGATGCGCCATGTCCCGAGATGAAGCTTCATCCAAAGGTGTTGGAAATGGGACTGATCATCCCCACATGTTGGCAACCGGCTAATGGTGTGCATTGTCAGGCCCGGCTAGCATCCCACTTACGAGTAACAACCTGGATGACCGTCTGGGACGGTGGGCAACTAGCTCCTGTTCCACACAAAACTAGATGTTGTTGACATCAACCTTGTGAACTTTATGGACTCCTGAGTGTGTAGTATGGGATGCACATTTAGGATACCTTGTTGAGATATCCTTTTGGCAACTGGCCAATTGAGATTCTTGGTGACGTTGTGGACTCTTTTTGGATTCCTGGGCAGGCGGTATGGGACGTTTGCTCAGAAGGTCTAAATTTTTGTTCATGACAACTTGAAGAAACCCGTGATTTTTATCAACATTTTTACCTGAACATTATGAGGAGCTCGAACGTGTGTTTGTGTTGTGGACAATAGGCCAGTGTCTATTTCTAAATGATAGTTTAATGATATTGATTCGTTTTCTTGAATCATTAGAAGATTTAGAGCGAACACCAAGATATGACTGGGGGTCTCCAATTTTATCAGAACTTTACATAACCATTGGTATATTCTCGGCGTGTACCAAAGAAGTCCTTAATGGTTTTTTGGGAGTGTTGGAGGTAAGGACCAATATTTTTCACATTATTTATTTATTATTTTGACATGGTAAATGTGTTAACCCAACAATGTTATTATTTTTCAATTTTGGTGGTATACATACTTCCGTATTTGTGAACCTTATCTTCACAATCACACCAACGTTTTTCCAGTCATACATAAGTACGATGTCGATAATTGGACAAAATATCATATTAAAGACGGCCAACATGTTGTCGTTGTTCAGAGGATCAACAATTGTATATAACAACTAATAACATTGTTTCCATGCCATATGCAACAATCCCTGAGTTCGAAGATGTGGAAGCCCAGAGAATGCTAGAGCTAAGCCTTAAGAATATTATGTTATACAGTCTTATTTCTGAAAAGGATTTTCGTTATTATGGCGATAGACTACTTTTTCAGTTGCAGACTAGAATGGTGATAACCATCAACCTATATCCAAGTAGAGATGTTTCTCGAGATGGCTGGGAGAAAATGATAAAAAGCTGGTCCACATTGAGAAGAAGTTGAAAATTTGATCCATGAATCGACTTCAAGAAGTGAATACCTTTATTGGTTTCACACTATTTACAAAGCCAATATTGCTATGCTACTGCAAAATTTGTGTCTAGTGGATTTCTCATATGTTGGTAGGATTGTACTTGGTGATGATTATCTTCCTTCCCAACCTCCACTAGAGACTGGCGACGTATTTTCATCTCCAAGTCAATCGGGTTCATTGTCGACTATGCCACAATTTTCTTGGGACGTATAGACTATATCTATGTTTGGAAATATTGTTAATGTTCTGAATGTCCCTTCTAGTGGTCTTGATTGGACTTATCCATACTGGGGGTAGATTTTACACCAGAGCAGTATCAGAACCAATTGGACGATTATAACGATCTACTACATGGATTTCAGAGATTCCACTTGAGTGAGATGCAAAATCTGAGGAAAACCATGATATTTTGACATGAGTACTCCACGTGATTCCATCTATGGTGGACAACCCAGGATGACCCCCCTTTATCATCCACAAGATTGGCGCATACTTCCTCACATCGTTATTGATAAAACAAAATCTTTGTTGAAGGCTCGTATTTGTTGCTATTGAATTTACATTACCTAGCGCCATAAAGCTTTGAAACACACTGTGCCATAAAGTTTAATTGAAATCTCTATCACTTTCAACTGATATCCAACATCGAATTAGATAAACATCTTCTTCTTGAGTGAAGCGATCACTAGCCACGGTGTTGCGAGCACTAGCCATTATAAAGTGAATTTGAAGTTTATATGGTGTGAGTTGAAATGAATTTAAAGTTAAGTATTTATATGAGGATGGATTCCTGACCCTCAAATGATGAACTATTGAGCGATGATCATAGTGCCAAACGATATAAAGACTACCACCGGCGCTCTAAAGACCATCGAGCGATCGAGTCTCTATCTTGTATGCCTAAGTGGTATATAGAGACTTAGGTAGTTACGTTTTCCACTTTGCCATACTGATGTGATTTTGAAGTTGTAGTAAAAATGATTCGAACTCTAAGACTTGTGAAGATTTGAGTTTTTAAATTTAATAGAAATATACAATGATATTACAATTGGTGCTAGAGATACTGGAACTAAGGATTTAGCCAATCTTTATAGCATAAAGTTCACTTATTTATTCTCAACAATTTTAGCTCAAGAAATATAAACATGGACTCTATTTTTGCCAAGGTAGATTCTCAAAACATTGATTGTAAATGTTAAGCATGGGACATCAAATCACCTAAGTTAAGCATGACCCATCTAATCAAATGACAACCAATTTAATCAAATCATATTTCAATTAATTTTAGTGCAAAAGTCATAAAAAAATTATTTTTTTTTACCCATGTATGAAGTTCGGCCTCCTCCGTCGTCCCAGTGTTGGGGTTTACCTCATCATGATGAAAACACGCTCAAAAGATTTATTTATAGCTCAAATGGTGTTTACAATGATGAATGGAAGAAAATGATTACAAACAGAATTTTGTGACGCATATAAAGTGTCGGATAATCACTGTTCCAAAGAACGATACAAGTGTAGTGCTGCTGTCACTGTAGCAATACGACCCTCACCCTATTGTCGCTGTCACTGTTGAAGAACGACGGTTTCATGTGTGTCTTATGTTCTTCGTGTTCATCTTCCTCAGCAGCAGCAGGGTACTTTCCTGTAACTTGATTTCTCCACCTCTGCAACTTCTCTATCGACCCCAAACTCTCGACACCCTCTCTAAGTCTCCCAGGGACTCTATTTATACCAAAAACAGGCGTTGAATCTCCTCCATTAATTCCAAAATATTCACAATATCTTTTATTCATGGTACGGGAATAATCAAGATTTTCATTCTCTGTTTAGCTCCTCCACGCGTTTTTAGAAGTCAAATCTCCTTATTTGTATCCATTACGGTCCAACACACTCCAAACTCGTGCATTACAGGCATCAAACTCACTGTAATTCATGTTATCCCGTGAAAATGCGTGTAACTCTGTTTTGCTCCATGCGATGATTACAGCCAATTCTAATCCAAACAGACACCCATAACAGCTTTCTATGGTCATATCACGTCTACCCATTAAGTTTCAGGGATTGAATCTCACTAAATCACGTCCAAAAATCGATCGAAAATCTGACAGAGAAATAAGTTTATTTTCCCGCCAAAAATATTCTTTTGAATTTGAGAAGAACATGTCCTCCCCCTAATCCTGCACGGGTGTCCCTTTAGCACTTGTCTTATGGGGTGCAAATAGTAATTTTTGGGCGTAGATAGTAATTTTTCCGGGGTTCCTCCGACACATTTTTGGGTGCTTCCGGTGCATTTCTGAGGTGCCTTTAGTACTCTATCCTGGGGTGTAAAACACCACTTTTCGAGCCAATTTTGCCGCAAGAGTTTATTCCTTAGAAAAAACTTAAAACAACTTTATTAGAAATAAAATGAGTCCTAGATAATGTAGTTATGGGTGAAAATGGGTCACACTTACGTGCTTATCACATACCCATAGTGGGTGCGAAAGTGTCAAGTCGTGAGTTTTGTCTGGTACATAACAACACGCCTAAAAAACTCAAATGTAACTAATATGACAAGCTACAACTGTTGTAGCATTACAACATAACAATTTCCAACATAATTTTCTAACATGAAGTTAGTTAACCATTAACTATTATTTATAAAAGTAGAATCCAACTGCAGCAGGTTGATAAGACTCTTAGGAAGGAAAAAACATGCAAACTATGACAAGCCAAATTATCATGGGAAAATGTCGAGGGTTTCATTTGACATTCTATTTGGTAGATTAAACTTTGAACTTTATTATTAAGAAGGAAAATCAGGCATCCGTTGCATTTGCTTCAAAAACCAATGCAAATGCAACTTATTATTTTTCCTCAGAACCTTTTAGCTGTATGTTCAAACCTCTTAACCAAAGCAAACTAGATCTTGATGGTTTGCTTGGAGATCAAAGTCTAACCATCTTCTGTAGTCAACTACTAAGGGCCAAGTGTGGTTGAAGGATGTGTGTACAACTCTGACTCACAAGCCTAAAACTTCTAAGAATTTGGGCTTCCAAGTCCATTTTGCTTTCTTGCACCTCTAGCAAGACTTTGCTTCCCCTTAGTCAAGTTTCTGGAACCCCTATTAAGGAATGATTATTGAGAAGCAGCGTCAGGCCTAATGAGCAGAACCGTGTTAGCACTTACATAGTATTTAGGTATCACCATTGCACTAATAGCCGAAACCGGGCTTATGCTTATAGCGTCAAAAACGACAAAAGACAAAAGTGCAGTTCAAAGCAGATTTGGAAAATCTACGGCGATTCCTAACTTCCGATTCCGAACCACTGTGGTACATAACACGAATGACATCTGAAATCAAGCTGAAATTGGGTCGATCCACAGTTCAATATCCAGCACAACTATATGGAAGGAAATCAAACGACGAATGGATGAACGAATCATGATACGGATGCCAGCATAATTCGCCACCTCTCGACAACAATTTGGAACCACACAATCCCGCATTGCGTATCACATACCCTCATGTCGTGCTGCTGATTTTTTTTTAAAAAAAAAAAAAAAATGCCTGCCACAGGGGTTAACGAATAGAACCGCTACTATATTTATTCATATACCATGGTCTATTGGTTCGAATTTTGGAATCCCTAGATCTCACAGTAAATACTACTCAACCAAGAGAGAGAAAGAGTTTCAAAGGCGGGAGGAGTGCAGCGAAGCCGAAGGGATTCGAGAATCTATAGAGATCGAGAAAGAGAATGTCTGGAGGAATAGCTCGTGGTCGTCTTGCTGAAGAACGTAAAGCATGGAGAAAGAATCATCCCCATGTTCGTACTGTTTCTTCCTGCTATTCTTTTTCTTATGGTTTTGAAGAAACTTCGTTGATTATATTCTGATTTTAATGATTTTTTTATCTTATCTTTCTAGGGTTTTGTTGCTAAACCTGAAACTGCTGCAGATGGTTCTGTTAATTTAATGGTGTGGCAGTGCACAATCCCTGGTAAAGCCGGTGTAAGTATCAGTTAAACAGAAAACCCTAACATAGTTTCTCTGTCTTTCTCTTATGTGATCGTTTGCTCGTAAGTTGATTTGATCATGATATGCTTCAGTTTATTAGATGGATTTATTTATATTTCAATAAACCCTAGTTTATACCCTGTTATTGGGGTCTAGGGATTGGAGATTTGGGACTTGGGGAAATGGAATCGTGGCACTTTTGAATGTTGTGAACTCTATTTTGAGAACTTTTTTGAAATGTCAATGGTGTAAGATAAAATGCGAACGTCAACTTGTTTTGGATTTGGCAATTTAGTTTTTATTTTGATACCGTGTTGGGTAGGATATCCTTTTAGAACCGATCACATTTAGGTCAAATATAGGGGTTTGTAGTCGCAGGGATGGGATGCTATTAATGTTAACGTTCTTATCCTGTTATCTGCTGTAAAATATAGATTTGGATGTGAGTTTATGGTTAAGTCATCAGTTATTTTGTTGGGTGGATGTTGCAGCATGTATTTCATGATTCATGCATTGTGGTTTTAACATGAAGTGATTGGTATCGCCTTATATTGTACAACTTACGTTTTGAAGTCATCATTTCTTACATTAATTCTTTGTTGCTGCATAAGCTTCTGCAGTGAAGTTGTTATAGTCATCTTGTTTAAAACATCATCTTGCTTGAATTAGGTGTTAACGTGGCTCAAAGCTTTATGACATGCTAGAAATATATGTATCTGCGGAGCTTAGGCTTATGTTTTTTCCTGTCATATAATAATCGGTTACTAAAGGTTCTGTTTTTGTTGTTACAAGAGTCGGTTATTATTACAAGTACCTTGCTTGCAATTATTCTGTGAGTTTCCTCTTAATATACACGAGGCTCTTGCTGGTTTCACCAATTTTGTTTCACTCGATTATGCAGACGGATTGGGAAGGTGGTTATTTTCCACTTGCACTTCACTTCAGCGAAGATTATCCTAGCAAACCTCCCAAGTGCAAATTCCCTCCAAACTTTTTTCACCCTAACGTCTATCCTTCAGGAACTGTGTGCCTATCTATCCTCAACGAGGACAGTGTAAGTTCGTTGTTTCTCTTTTGCATGTCTTTTAACTTGAAATGCTACTGTTTAGGCTATGACCATATACTGGAAGAATGAATTTTATACGTAGGCATCAAGTCTTTTTCCTATTGTCGTATTTTTTATTTGTCAGGGTTGGAGACCAGCCATTACAGTGAAGCAAATTCTTGTGGGCATACAAGATTTGCTGGACCAACCCAACGCTGCTGATCCTGCTCAAACAGATGGATACCATCTTTTCATCCAGGTATCTGACTCATTCAAGCTTTTCAGGCTGGCTTCTATTGTAACATAGTAACTTGACATCTTGATGTATTCAGGAGCCGGTGGAGTACAAGAAAAGGGTAAAGCAACAGGCCAAGCTATATCCTCAGATAGTCTGAAATGATGTCCTTTGCTTCAGATCTTTGAAACAGCCCGGCGTACCCTTGCGTATGTATAGACATCTCGGAAATTCTATTTAGGTCGTTAACAGTTATTGGTAGTGGACAGGACAACAATTTGACACTGGAACAAATCAAAACTATGTAGCTAATGTTCCTAATTCCATGTTTCTAGTCGTTTCTTAGAAATGCTGGTCTTTTAGGTTCATTTTTCTTAAGAAGATTGTGTGTTTTGCCTATGCCACAGACTAGGCACCCGTCTTTGTTAAATGACAATGTGGTCTGACTCTTGATTATTATGTCTATGGCTCTCTATCTTGCCCTCCTGTATGATGTTTTAATGACTTAATACCTTGACCTAGTGTAAGCGGCTCTCCAATTGCTTATTGGAGTTTATGACAAGCCACATCTACCTCCCTCTTTTTCTCTTACCTGTTTCGTTTTTGACCCTAAATGCCTACAGTATAAACCTAAAAGTGCCGACTTTTTGTTGTTCCACTTGAGAGACCATGCACAAGTATAGATTTATTTATCAGCAGCAATATTACTAATACTACTCATGTAGCCACTAAGCCAGGTGAAACAGTGGTTTTTATTGATGGTTCTGGTGAATTTTGTTTAATCAGAACTTTGGCGCGCCTTGAGCCATTTAAGTAATCAGTAAACCTTTTATTGAACATTCAACAGTGAACATTCCATATAGATGAAAAACTAAAATTAAAAACAAAACTTGGTGATTCATTTACCCGATAGGAACCACTGCTGAAGTAACTCGATTTTCTCTAAGATCTTGCGGCCTATCTTATATGCTAATAATATGACGAACAACTTTCAGTTCTTCAACCAAATCGATCAGACTGGCGCAAGAAGATCCACCCTCTTCCACAGCTCTTTTGGCTTTCTCACTCATCTGTCTAGCCCGCTTTTTCATTTCCTCTGCTTCATCTCCACCATCCATTAACATTTTTACGGCCTTCTCTATCTGCTTTCTGCCTACGATTACCTTTCCTTCTTTCATCAAATGCTCCCACTCGTAGATACCAACACTTACTCCAATCTTCAGTACTTCTATGACAAGCTTTTCATTATAGAACTGCTCTGCAAAGAGTGGCCAAGTAATCATTGGTACACCTTCCGCCACACTCTCTAATACAGAGTTCCACCCGCAGTGAGTTACAAATCCTCCAATTGCAGGGTGTGCTAAGATTGTAACCTGTGGCGCCCAATCTCTAATTATTATTCCTTTCTTATTCAATCTCTCCTCGAACTCGCTCAACAACCACCCTTGATTTTCGCCTTCTTCCTTTGGTTCTCTGACCACCCAAATGAACGGATGGCCACATGTCTCTAGAGCAGATGCAATCTCAATCAATTGGGTTTTCTGAAATCGTGCCATGCTCCCAAAACTAACATAAACGACTGAATTGGGTTTCATGGAATCAAGCCAACTCATGTACTTGTGTTGCTTTTTCTGTTCTTCATCAGTGTCCTTCACTTCTCTCTTAATACACAGGGATACCGGCCCAATTTGCCATGCTTTCATTCCTATGACATTCCTGAAATGGTCTGCATAAGGCGATTCTAACTCGTAAAAACTGTTCACGATGACCCCATAACTTCTCATTTCAGATTCTCTAAATGTATCCATCAGATCACCATAGGGTGTTCTCGTTCTGACATGGTCCGGCAGTTGCGATCTTGTCATCTCAATACAGTGATGATATGGAAGGCCTGGCACTTGGAATGTCTCCATGTCAGAAGATACAGTGTCATGAGGCCTGTACCGTCTAATGCTTTCCATAACCGAGAGAGAGAAAAAGGAGTTCACGCGAAACACGAGTCTAGGGCAACCAAGCTGGTTTGCCAAATCATTAGTCCATGGGTAGTACATATCAGAGATGATGCAATCTGGGTTGTTTTGGAGTAAAAGTTTTTCCATGGGTTGTTGGAGGATGGAAATGCCTTGGTAGACTTTCGAATACATGTCTGGTGAAGTGATAGAGTTGAAATTCTCTATACCTTCAGGAAGTCCAACTTGTGAGGATGGAAATTCTAGAATGTGAAGTTGAATATCTGCATTACTTGAGTTAACATCTTGATCTATGGATGACTTGAAGAGTAGAGCATTATGAGCTGTAATTATTATATGAACTCTAACTCCTTGACGGGTTGCGAATGCCCTCGCAAGATCGATCATCGGTATCATATGCCCTGGAGCTACGAATGGAATAAAAAATATTTCCAATGGACGATGAGCAGAATGATTTACGAAACTCATCTTTCTCTTCTACTCACTAGTTTGGTTTTGAGTATCAAAGAGTAATGGTGTAGGTCTTCATTCTTCTTCGGTAAACCTGTTTATATAACCTCCAAAACTGTCTTAATTAAAGAAGTTGCAATGTTTTCAGCACACTT
>JAJJMB010009125.1:3416821-3433210 GCA_023531105.1 Papaver atlanticum | reverse complement strand
ACAGTTTTGGATTACTTCACTCTATGAACTCTTGTCAAAGCATTTTTCCGCCAGGTGTGCGTGCATACGATGGGTGATGCGAAGCAAGAGTTCAAGATTTTGTGTTAATTTAGTAAGCCAACCTTAATTCACGCATGATATTTACATGCGTCTGAAATTTGTTACAGAAATTGAACGTCATACGTCAATTAAGACTTATATAATGCCATGCGTGAATTAAGCAGCGATCGACCAGAAATTACTAGGGTAAGGCTGAAATATTATTGGTTACCAATGCGGTTGAAGGCTGTGGCAACAAATCCCATAACCAGTAGGTAACTAGAATATGCCCTTAAAATTTCAGATAAAATAGACAAATAGAAAATTGACAAAACGTGATCGGAGAAAGAAATTTATGGTTTGTGAAACAAAAATAAGAAAATAAATGTGGTGAGATTTCTTTTTTCATGTTTTATACAAGATATCACTTTTAATTCCCCTCTGACATGGATTGAAATCTTTGGCGCTAACCATAACTATAAGTGACGTGGACAACTATTTCTAAAATATTGGGCTAAAATCAGGGACGGGCTATTGCCTGGTTTTGCCCCTTGATAGATTTGTCCCTAACATCTGCCATCCAAATTATTTATATCGGTTTCCAAAATATTATATCTAATTTCATGGCTTCACGTCTTTCTATAGGCGTTTTATCAAAAATTTCAATACTATATTGGCTCCCATTACAAACTGTTTGAAAACAGGTCATTATTTCTGGGCGGAAGAGGCAGAAAGAAGTTTCCATGACATAAAGTACAAGCTTATGACTACCGCAATACTGTCATTACCAGACTTTACGAAACTCTTTGAGGTACACATTGATGCCTCCAACTAGGTTGGCGTTGGAGCTGTTTTTAGTCAACAAGGAAGACCCATGGTATATTTCAGCAAGAATTTGGATGGAGCAAAGCTTAGATACAGTACTTACGAACTCGAGTTCTATGTTGTTGTTCAGACTCTCAAACACTGGCGGCATTACCTCATCCACAGTGCATTTGTTCTCTACACCGACCATGATGCATTGAAACACATTGGGCAGCAGGACTCTGTAATACTAAGACACTCTCGATGGTCTAATTATTTACAAGAGTTTACCTTCGTGTTAAAGCATAAGTCAGGAGTCAAAATCGAGTTGCAGATGCTTTGAATCGGCGTAGATCGCTTCTTACAACACTCACCTCTCAGGTACTTGGTTTCGAAACCTTAAGAGACTCACTAGTTGTTGATCCATATTTTTCCCCAATAATTATGGCAGTGCAAAATAAGGAGCGTACAAATTTTATCCTCCATGATGGGTTCTTGTTCAAGGGGAACCGCACAGTGAAGGATATTTTGGTCGTGATAAGATGCTCCTCCTTGTCGTAGATTCTTATTTATGGCATGGGTTAACAAAGGAAGTTGATAAAATTGTCCGTCGCTGCCACATTTGTCAAGTTTCGAAAGGGGTTGCAACTAATGCAGGTTTATAGATGTCATTACCAGTTCCAAAGACACCTTGGACTCATATTAACATGGATTTTGTCCTAGGTTTACCTAGAACCCAGCGAAGGATGTATTCTATCGTTGTCTTGGTTGATTAGTTCTCGAAGATGACACACTTCATTGCGTGCAAGAGGACAACGGATGTCGTAAATGTATCCCAACTGTTCTTTAGAGATGTTTATCGATTGCATGGGCTGCCATCCTCTATTGTTTCAGATGGACACACGATTCTTAAGCCATTTCTAGCAGAGTTTGTGGAAGATGTTACGAATAAGTTTGAACTTCAGTACCGCCTACCATCCGCAAACGGACGGGAAGACAAAAGTTATTAATCGTTTGCTGGGTAATCTCCTGCGCAGTTTGGTTGGATCTAACACTAAGTCATGGGATCAATAATTGTTTCCAGCAGAATTTGCTTTTAACAGGTCGGTTAATCGCAATACTGGGTTTAGTCCTTTCTATATTGTATACAGATACAATCTGAGGTCAGCGTTGGAGTTATCTCATGTTCCTGACTTGAATAAGTTCCCATCAAGAGCTGCAAAGGTTTACACTCAACTACAGGATATTCATGCTGCTGTACACAAGAAACTCCTGGAGACAAATGCAAAGTACAAAGCTGCATATAAATAGATGGGTGCCTGCGCACCATCCCGTACCATGAATAGATGGAGTGCAAACTTTAGTTCATCAACTCAAAACTTGCAAATAAATTCAACCCGTGTTGCAAAACCAAAGGCCAAGCAAATCCTGATGCGTATTAGGCAAAGGGACTTTCAAAACTGGTGCACAAGATTGTGCATCATTAATGCCACTTAGTTCGTAAATACGCATCATCTTGTTCGGGCATGAAAATTGATGTAACATTCATCTTATCTTCTAAATGCATCAAAATGATGCATTCTCGGTACGCAACACAATAACAATGATGCCTGCATCTTAAAGCCTCCTCAGGTAAGCAACATGGCATAGTGGGAGTTAAATGCAATGTACTAAGTCGCGGTATCTTTTTGCGGCATACGAAAGCCAAGTAGATGCATATGATGCATATCTCGGACAATTCCCAACTTGCAAAATGCACCATAATGATGCATTTTATCTCATAGCTAGGCTAGGTATCCTCCATATGTAAGTCTTATTAACATTTCCACTTTTGGAAATTTCGGAGAAGAATGACACCCATGACCACCTAGTTCTGTTTGGGTATACGTAACTTACTCCAAGCAATTAGAAAATCTCATTTTCGTAAATTTGATACATTCCCAATTAGCCATAGACAGTTTGTATTGTTGCTTGGGCAATTTCCAAATGATTAACTTGAAACAAAAACAAATAATTGTTCTAACTAAGATTTTTAAGGGTCTATGAACATCCATTGCTCGATTCATATATTTCTTGAGTTTAACCAAGACAAGCTTGAACTCGAAATTTATTCTTTGCAATATTGAATCCACTAAAATTATACGGCATAGTTTTATAAGATAGAATGATAGATGCCATGAGTAAATAGAATAGGTCAGTTTTCACATACTTCTTTGTTGATGAAGTTCCCGCAAATGTCTTTGTTTGTTCTTCAGTCTTCAATCTTCAAGAGTTATTCATTGATGTATGATACTCAACTACCATGATATAATTCTAGTCTGAGACTTGACTTTAGTAGACTATAAATCAAGATATAATTATGTGCAATTAATATTGATACGAAGCTTAAGATAGAAAAAGTTATGAGTTCGACTGAGTGATACTCTAAAAAAAATTCATGGAGAAAAACGAAGTCTTACCACCCCGTTACTAATTACGGGCACGCATTGGTAAGTTTCCTCCTGCCGAGCATAGTGCCGGAGGAATTTTTTTCCAGTCCGTCACATTATGCGTCACTGATGCCACTTGTTACGTAACTTCTCATCCTTTTGTTCGGGCATGCAAATTGATGTGACATTCGTCTTTCCTTCTAAATGTACCAAAATGGTGCATTCTCCGTATGCAACGCAACAACAATGATGCCTACGCATCATGAAATTTCTCGGTTAAGCATCACGGGATGATGATGATTCACATCAAACATGTTTTACCGACTAAGCTTTGTTACTTAGAGATGCATTTACCCTTGATGCACCTTCAACCAACAACTCCTCCCTATATATGTCTTATTGACATTTCTACAAATAAGAATTTGGAAGTTAAGTGTTATATATTAAGTCCCAGTTACCCATTCGCGACATACAAGAACCAAGTAGATACATATGATGTATATCTCATTCTTGGACAATGCACAACTTGCGAAACGCATCATAGTGATGCATTTTAGTTCTTAAAAAACTTTTGCTCCCTATATAAGTGTTATTCACATTTTCGCTCTTGGAAATTTGGGAGAAGAATGACACTCATGATCACCCAATCTCGCAAGAAAATACCCAATAAAAGAAAGAAGCCATATCCAATGCTCACTTGAAGAGAAGCTCCTTAACTTTTAGAAGAGCCATCCATATCATAAGGATAAAGAAGTTGTAGTAAAATATACAAGAGAAATAAATATAACAAACGACGAAGACCATTAGAATATAAAGAAGTATTTATACGGCGAAAGACACATCCACCCTTTAGCATCCGAACCGATGCAACGCCTTGAAACTATCCGATACTCCACCAAGACAACAACAACATCTGAAAACACGTAACGCTTCAACACCATATGATACTCCTTGAATACAAAAGTACTACCTAAGGCTCCGTAAGACACCTATATCAATCAACCTTCCCTGTACACATCAACACCAAAGCATACCAGGTCCGATCAGGCAAAAGATCCTCCGCCAAAAAATCAGCCGAAGATCATCACTTCCTATAGGGTAATGAAAAAAAATGCTGGATACCATATTTCATATATCCTCAAAAGCTTAAAGGGCTAGTATTAAGTGTATGCATCAAGTCCAAGTCCAAGTATAAGAATACTCTAGAATGTATGTAACTTAGCTAATATATTCCTTTTAGGAGCACTAGGTCATTTAGGAGATGCTCCCTCAAGTGTATAAATACGTAATCATGCCCTCAAAACTAAGTATCCTGCCTAGATCTCCTAAAGGTCTCGACTTAAATATTCTATCAATGAAGTGCGAATTCCCCCTCTATGTCTCTTCACTTGTATATTAGGTTAGTAGTGAGTTTTTCTCGGATGTTAACTTTTTAGAACCTACAATATTTAAGATAAATTCATGTTACATGTTTTTCCTATTATTTGTGTAATTGAAATTCACAAAACTGAAGCTTGGGTTTCGTGGATTATTTATTTATTTGGCAAGGTTTCAAGTTTGGTGTTTTTATTAAGCTACTAAAGTCTAAATGAAGTGTAAGATTAACGTTATTTAAGATAGTTAATGAACTACAAATTAATAAATTGGAGTAATAAAACGGTGTTCATATTAACATTAAAGGGAAAGTTTTTCCAAAATCTTTGATCTAAGTTTGACTTGCAATGTCAACTTCTCAGACTTTTGAAGGCCTTTTTAGCGGTTGGTACTTAGATGAAACCCAAGCAGACGACCATAATTAATATCCACAGAAGTTAACATCTTCCGGTCAAACCGAATGCCGGACGAGTGGCGTCGCAGCGTGATCGTACCGATATTTAAAAACAAGGGAGACATTCAGAACTGCTCTAACTACAGGGGAATCAAACTGATGAGTCATACACTAAAGCTGTGGGAACACGTCATCAATCGGCGGTTACGAAGACAAACCAGCGTTTCACCAAACCAATTTGGATTTATGCCGAGAAGATCGACCACGTAAGCGATTTTCCTGGTTAGACAACTTATGGAAAGATACAGGGAGTAAAAGCGGGACCTGCACATGGTATTCATTGACCTGGAGAAGGCGTACGACAAAATACCACGTGAAGTAATGTGGTGGGCTCTCGATCAGAATAAGGTTTCACCGAAGTACATAAACTTAATCAAGGATATGTATGAGGGCGCAGTTACCGGTGTCCGGACGAGCGGCGGAATATCAAGCGATTTCTTGATTAGGATATGGCTACACCAGGGATCATCCTTGAGCCCATATATTTTCGATTTAGTGCTAGATCAAGTTACAAGAGACATTCAAGGTGAGATCCCTTGGTGCATGCTATTTTCAGACGATGTGGCGCTTATCGGCGAATCAAAGGAAGATGTACAGGAAAAACTTAAATTGTGGCGCCACACTCTAGAATCGAAGGGCTTCAAGCTTAGTAGAACCAAAACCGAGTATTTGAAGTGCGATCTCAGCGACTCCGGGGCAGTTGAAGGGGACATTCTGCTGGATGGACAACCTGTACCAAGGAAAGAATCCTTTCGTTACCTGGGATCGTGGCTCCAAAGTGATGGGGGAATCGAGGAGGATATTCGCCATCGAACTCAATCTGACTGGGGGAAATGGCGTCTGGCTTCTGGCGTCCTCTGTGACCGCAAAGTCCCGCTAAAGCTTAAAGGTAAGTTTTACAAAACAGCAATCAGGCCTGCCATGCTATATGGTGCGGAATGTTGGGCGACGAACAATCGGGACACTTTGAAGCTGAAGAGTACCGAGATGCGGATGCTGAGGTGGGCATGCGGACATACGAGGCATGACCGTATCAGGAATGAGTACATAAGGAAGAAACTTATGGTAGCGCCAATCAGAGAGATGCTCGCCCAGCATCGGCTGCGCTGGTTTGGGCATCTCCAGTGAAAACCGCCTGATGCTCCAGTGCGAGTAGGTCGCATTAGGCGCGCGGAAGGAAAGATGCAGCGTAGAGGCCGACCGAAGCTAACTTGGGATGAGTGCGAAAAGAAGGACATGAGCAATCGAAATCTTTCAACAGAGCAGGCGTTGGACAGACAGACATAGAGGGCGGCGATACGCGTGGAAGAGGTAGGTTTCAGGTACGAAGACTAACAAACCCCTTTTTCTGTATTTTTTGTCAATTTATTTGCCACTCAATCAGAGAACACGTAAAGGAAACCCTGCAGATTGTGAAGGGGGGAATCCCCTGTAGCTCTGCAGTTGGCAGGATTGTGAAGGGGGAACACCCCGTAGCTTCTGCAACATGGACATGGTGTAAGCATATCCGCATTAATGGTCGAGAATTCGTAATCCCATAAAAACGGTGATTACTTACCATTTGGTCCATAAACAATCGCGGCGCGGGTAGCGTCAAGTATTTTGCTTGTCGTAGTGCAAGTTGTGCAAGACTCTGACAGGCCGGCGGAAAAACTATGTTATATTTTTATGAGATTTTCTCTAGTCGACCCGGTACTTGCTACTGGAAAAGACTTTGGATTTGGATTTGGAACAAATGTGCACAATAAAAAATAACACCATTACACAAAGTAACAGTCAAAAGGCGTAAGAAAATGTAAGCAATTTTTTTTTTTTTGCTACAAATGGTATCAACGAGATACCTTTTCTCTTATTTTCTGATATATATGGCATGGACCCAGACATGTCCCTAGACTAAGGTGAAGGTACTGAGTCTGGCCCCTTGAGCAGACTCAGCCTAATCCCCGTATATATTACCCTCCATACCCTATCCATATCGGGAGGGGGTAATCACCATAGCCAACACATTAAGTGTGGCTTGGGAGAATTGAAATACTTGAAAAACCAACCTCATGGTTAATCGGGAGACTCACAATATCGACTCCACACTTGTGAGGAAAGTTGGGATCATTTTGCTATCCAAACCTATTATTATAAGTATCTTTCAAAATAATTTTGAAATTGATGTAAGAACTTGTATAATTTAGGTCTGTTATTTTAAATTTTCAAAATCTAAGGAGATGATTGTGTGAAAACCTTTTGCACAATTTATGGAGGATTTTGATATAACACTGGAATAAAGAGAAATTTATTTGCATACGAAGAATTCGAACATCTGACTTAAACTAGCTACGAGATTCAACCCCTTTCGCTAAGTGGGCTAACCCTGGTTGGTTTAACATGTTAACATAGATTTATCCACGCCATATATTCCCTAACAACAAAGTAATTCCATGTTATCAAGCGAGAAATATAAATAAACAAGATCATCTTTAAAGTCGATATCACTGTAGTACAGTAGTAAAGTCATCAGGTGATGTTACCAGTGACCTAAATTTGAAACTCGTCAGCACCAGATTCTTTACCGATCAAAAAAAAAATCAGCACCAAATTCTTTTCGATAAAAAAATTCATCTTTTGGACATTTTCTTTAAACAACCTTTTAGAAAGAAAAAAATGGTAATAGTGTTCCTTAGGATGGCCCATGTGAACCCATTCCTATGGGTACCCACCCCGTTTGGATAAGGTTTTACCTGCACAAATTGGAACGGGTTAGGGTATGGGTAATACTCAAACTAATGCAACGGGGATGGGGTGAGTATGGGATTCAAGGTCCCCGTATATTCTAGGATTTAGATTTTTATATAAGAATTTGTATCATATTTATTTAGTATTTTCTAATGTCCATTATGAGTTCCAAAATGTTAAATTTATCTCTATGACTCTAAACCTCTTTATTTATTAGTGATCATTGATTTTTAATATTTAATCATATTTTGAATCATATACCGATGTATTTTGTTATTCTTGATTATATAATTATGTTAAGATTCATTTGAATAAGATATTTTCATCACTCGGGGAGTTATTCTTTCATTTATTATATTCTTGATCGTTCTTGTTCTCTTTGGTACTGATCAAACACACTATTTATAAATTAATAAACATAAATTGAAGTAGGTAATGAGACGGTTAACATGGTGAAAGTTTCTTAATAATGAGGAATTAAGAAGTAGAAAGAGTACTGATAGTCATTTATGGAGTAATTTATTATGAATCAACAAGATGAGGACGAATCAAACATAGTAGTAACCTATTCTTCCAAAGGAATGATCCTAATAATTTTTTATTTAATTTCTTGTTGGGTTTCTTATAATGATTTGCAATAAATACATCTCACACACTCTCACTTAACTCCAACATATAATCTCAGCTGTCGGATACAGATTACCCCAATCAGGGTATTTACTAAGAAGACCTCATTAATTAAGATCATAGACAACTAACAAGAAGTAAAACAATTGACCGGTCAACCAATAAGGACTTTTACTATGGGTACATGACAATACCCTTCCCTTTTAAACCATCCTTGTCCTCAAGTATGAAGTCAGAAAACTGAGCTTGAATGTGACACTTGTCCTCCCATGTAGCATCTTCAAGAGGAGAGTTGGACCACTGAATGAGAATCTGAGGGACATATGTATCTACACGCAATGTCACTCTAGTATCCAAAACAGCCAAATGAACAACCACAAATGTACCATTAATATCCACCAAAGGTAAAACAGAAGGAGGGGTAGCATGGAGTCCAATCTTCTTTTTATCTGGGATACATGGAAGACATGATGTATTCTTGAGCCCATATGTAGCTTCAGTTTATAAGAAACATCTCCCACCTTCTGTAAAACTTCAAAGGGACCATAATACTTTGAGGAGAGTTTTAAGTTTCTTCTCAAAGCCACTGAGAATTGTCTATATAGATGTAATTTCAAAAATACCAAATCACATACAAAAAAGTCCTATCACTTCTTGAATAATCAGCAAAAAACTTCATCCTGTCTTGAGCCTTGTCTAAATCTTCTTTGAGTAAGTGTAGCATGTGGTCTTTGTTATAGATATTCTTGAACTCTCTCTATATAAGTTGTTGCATGAACAAGAAAACCCAAATGGGGAGGATACCCATACAAATCTTGGAATTTGGTCATTTCAATACTTGTGTGATAATGGCATCAAACCACTATTCAACAAGAGTTAACCAATTTGACCAAAGTTTAGGTGTTGTACCTGTCATACACCTCAAGTACTATTCCATGCATGCATTAGTCCTCTCAGTCTGATCACCTGCTTGTGGATGGTAAGTTGTGTGAGCTTCAAAGTAGTACCTAAGGAATTGAACAACTCTTGCCAAAAGGTGCCGATAAACTTTTTGTCTCTGTCAGATGCTATGGAGGATGGAAGGCCATGCAACTTGAATATGTGATGGAGAAATTCCTTAGCTACGGAAATTGCTGAAAATGGATGGCCAAGAGCAATAAAATAGATGTATTTGGTCAATCTGTCAACAACCACCAAAATGACAGATTTTCTATTGGAAATTGGTAGCCCTTCAATAAAATCCATTGATATGTGTTGCCAAACAGTATCTGGTATAGGCGGAGGTTGGAGAAGACCTGCTGGAAATGTATGTTCAGTTTTGTTTCATTGACACACATCACAGATAGCTACAAAATACATGATATCTTGTTTCATCTTAGGCCAGAATAAGTAAGCTTTATCCCTATTGTAAGTCTGTAGCATACAAGAATGACCACCAACTGCTGAAGCATGGACTGAATGCATGATAGAGGTTTTAATGTCCTTTCCAGAACCAATGTAAATTCTGGTCTTGTATATAATAATACCATCTTGGAGAGAATAAGACTTATGAGAAGGACTGATTAACAACTGAGCAATGAGCTGTTGAGCTGCAGAGTCTTCCACATAACTATTCATAACATTTTGAGTCCATTGAGGTTGAATCAAAGAAAGAGCAAGACATTCAGAAGAATGAGGTAGTCTGGATAAAGCATCAGCAGCCTTATTATCAAGCTCTTTGTTGTATCGTATTACATATTCCAAACCCAAAAGCTTCATTAAAAGCTATTTCTGTTGTAGCAAACAAGTAATCCTTTGCTCCATAAAAAAAATCATACTCTGGGGATCAATATTGATAATGAACTGACTGTGAGACAAATAGTGTTTTCATTTTTGAACAACCATCACAATGGCCAACAATTCCTTCTCATAAGTAGATAGTGTTAATGCTTTAGGACCAAGTGGTTTACTATAGAAGGAAATTTGTTTTTTATTCTGCATCAACACAACACCCACTCCCCTTGAACAAGCATCAATTTCAAGAACATATGGCAATAAAAAAATTGGTAATGCCAATACTGGAGCAGTAGTCATAACTTGCTTGAGTGTTATAAATGCTTGTAAAGCATCCGAGGACCATTGAAAAGAATCATTCTCAAGCATGTTTGTGAGAGGTTTGCTAATAGAACCATATCCTTTAATGAATCTTCTATAATACCCAGTAAGACCTAGGAATCCTCTCAATTGCATCAGATTTTGGTTATTTGGTTTTTGGTACTCAGGTTTTGACCAAAATCTGGGGTTGGTCTAACATTTGTCCAGCTTTTGCGTTTGGTCTAAAACCAACGTTGACCACGTTAAACCTTGACTTCTGTTAAGTAATTGAAAAAGTGGGGGTATAACAACCACACCCAATAATTCATTCGAAAATCTGTATGGACTAAACTCCAATATAATTCCGAGAGCACCAACTTAAAAGTGAGACTCAATCAAGAAATATATAAAAGAGCTTTATCTCTATTTCTCAACACAATCAGCAAATCAAACAGATAGAAATCCGTGAGCCTGATTGATATGAGAAATAACTTGGAAGGTACCAAAGACCAATGCCCAAGTGTCAATCAAGTTCTATCCAACAATCAAGGTCGGATTCATCAATTGATTGAACTACGCACAACATGTGATATTTCAATTATATAAACAAATATAATGCGGAAAAGAAATAACACAAACACCAGAATTTTTTTTAACGAGGAAACCGCAAATGCAGAAAAACCCCGAGACCTAGTCCAGCTTTGAACACCACACTGTATTAAGCCGTTACAGACACTAGCCCTAACCAAATCTCACACCGATTAAGGTACAGTCGCGTTCCTTACGCCTATAGAACCACGCCAGATTCTGCGCACTTGATTCCCTTAGCTGATCTCACCCACAACTAAGAGTTGCTACGACCCAAAGTCGAAGACTTATAAACAAATTTGTCTATTATTTATTTGTTTTTTGTTCCGTCTTTTGATAAAGATCAAGGCGAACATGAACCAATTGATAATCCGGTCTTATACTCCCAAAGAGCAGCCTAGAAATATCAATCACCTCACAATAACCCAACTGATTAACATAAAAAAGTTATTACGGAATCACAAGAGTCTGAGACAAAGAACTGTTGTGATTACTTTTTATATCTTACCTATCGGAGATAAATCTCGTGTGAATCTTAGAGAAGATAAAACTCAATACGATAGAACAAGTAAGATCAGAGTACGCAACTACAGAGAAAATAGTTGGATCTGGCTTCACGAATCCCAAATAAAGTCTTCAAGTCGTTAACCTATAATGGTTTTGGAAAACCTAGGTTAAGGGAGAATCGACTCTAGTTTCAAACTAGGACATAGAAAAGCGTCGGGATTAGGTTTTCCAGTTGCTAGAGTTCTCCCTTATATAGCCTTTCAAATCAGGGTTGCTTACAATCAAATCTAAGATAGCTTAGTAACAAAGCATTCCTGATTTAAGATTCAAGCTAAGTCTGCTTAGAAATTAAGCAATCAATCTCCACCGTTAGATGGTCTTAGCTTGTTACACACAAATGAAATATACTCATATTTAGATATGGTTAACCGTACCTAAACATGTATATTGAGTTGGCTTAATAACAGTTAACTGAAATTAGCCATATGAGCACTTTTGTCTTAACCATATTCATCTAACACTTCTTGATCAAATATGATGATCAATCAATCATGAAAGATAATCAATTGAATCTAATTGTGCTTCAAATAGAGTTGTTCAATTGTTCACTATCTCATACAAATATATATGAACAAATTGAAACAAAATCGGATTGATTCGTAACCGTACAAAGTAAATATACAAGAATCAATTCATGAACATTAAGCCACGGTTTGCAAATTTAATTTGCATTCCTTAAATCATAAATGTTTTAGTTCATGAGTATGAGAATCATACATAACCGATTTTAGAACTTGACCACTGAGCAAACTAGGTATGCGAAAAGCAGCTCCGTACCATGGCCTAGTCGAGCCGTTCGTAAACCCGGTTCGCGAACAACTGTTCCGGACCCGACTCAGGTAAACTCGTTCGCATACTAGGTACGCAAATAAGAGTTCCGGACCTGAATCATCACAATACAGTTCGCATACTAGGTATGCATACCATGTTGTATCCAGACATGGGTAATTGTTCTAACTCTCATTTCAATCATTGAAACATCCTTGGAAGACGACAATGGTAATATCACACATACCATTAGCTTCAAGTAATTTTCAAGTGATCGAATGATTAATATGAAACTTCCCAAGTTAACATCAAATGACTGTCTCACACAAATCATGTAAGATGTTGAAGGTAATTTTCACATGATCATCTTTTGACTTAATATTTAGTTTCCAACAAATTAATTGTTTCCAACTAAACTCGTCAAGAATATGATGAACATGATTAAAGCAAAAAGCTTCCAACACAAATTTCGAGAAATATATCAAATGTGTATAATGTAAAAGTCTATATAGTTATACGACTTAGTCTCATTAGAAGATAGAATAGACTTCTGAGTGATAGATAAGTTTTAGTCTCCACATACCTTTTGTTGATGAAGTTCCTCCAAGCTCCTCAGTATATCTTCGTCTTCAATTGGTGAACGTCGTGAAGTCTAAAGATCAACTACATATTCTATCCTAATCCGAGACATAGCTATAAGTAGACTAGAAATAAAGTATATAGTTTTGATTAACTAAACTTGATAAACAAACTTGAGATAGCAACGCTTGCGAGTTCGACCGAGCAGTGCTCTAACAATCTCCCCCTTTGTCAATTTTAGTGACAAAACTATCAATACATATGGATTACAAAATAAATAAAATTTGTAGCTTCCCATCCATCCTGCTTGATTTTCTTGGCTATTCAACATTCCTTGAATTCTTCGCTACTCAAAGTACTTCAGCGATTCCGAACGTGTTCAACTCAGCATCATTGTGGTTGAAGATCCGTAGCCATAACAATAGGAAAACAGATGTTCTCAATCATTGTTATATAATGTCATAGTATTATTATACAAAATCAAAGTCCAATTGCATCACAACTTTGAAATAATACAATGGTGATATTTATCACTCCCCCTTAGTCAATACTTCCATATTATAATGAAAACCACTCCCCCTTACATAATGATCCGTAAACCATATGTATGTAGTGTGAACTACCAAATAATTCTCTCCCTTTTTGTCAATATAAATTGGAAAAGGTACGAAAACTACGGGATCGTAATGAAATTCTCAAAGAGATAATTCATGACTAAAAGAGAACATATCAACTTTGTTTCGATGATTTACATAGTCGAACCTTAGTGTATTCATCAAGGAGTTTATAAAGATACAAGATAACTCCTACAATCTTCCACAGCCGCACTCCCCACAAAGATATGGCAATTTAACACAAGTTCAATTAAGAACTCTCCCCTATTTGATGTCATTCTCAAGAGAACAACATGAGCGACCTTACTTTTACAAGAAAAGAAGGATTTCTTTGGACACGATTTGTTAATATCCAAAATATCATCGACTAAACTAATCACAAGAGAACCTATATGATTAATTTGACTGGAAGTCACTCAACATAAGAAAACTTACGGAGTCATACAATACTTTCACATAGAAGTGGATCAGGGAAAGATCAATATTGCGGAATTTCCAAAAGTTCATTCTATCTTTTATAAATATTTGCATAAAGACATAATAGACTTAACTTTTGAGCAATTATGAGATACTAGCATAGTTCACGAACGTAAAGGCATACATCTCATAAGCAATTGCAATGTAGAATCAGAAGATTAAATACTACAAAACTCATCTTCCAAATAACTTAGAGTTTAAATAAATAAATCTAAAAACATTGCAAGATGAAAATCGTTGAAATAGCTATGTGTAATCACAATAATTGCTATTCCAAACCCTAGTTATCCTTCTTAAACATAAGAATAAATTCTCATAAGAAGTTTCATAGACAAAATAAAATCAACTCAAAAAATAAATAAAATAATAATAATAATAATAATCAAAGTACACTTTCGGAACCCTCATGAGTTTTAAGACCTTTGAGCTTGTGATTGACATCATCTACTGCTTCTTCGGAGAAGATATCCTCATTGAGAAGATCTTTAACATGCGTCTTCATGAGAACAAGGTCAGAATTAACCTTTTTCAACTCAGTTCGTAACACAACGAGACCTTTCATAGTATCAACGAGCTGCAGTTTTGCTTCCTCAAAGTATTTAAGAAAATCATGAAAAACTTCAGCAGAAACCATCTCATCATGCTCTACATCTTGATGAATATATGCATAATAGCATGAGACATCAGGATGATCTTTAGAGTTTTGAGATTCGACAGCGTCAACTTCTACAAGAGTTCTTTTCTTCTTCCCTTTGGATCCGAAACCGATACCCTTATCAAGAAAACCTTTCATTAAATCGCAAGTGCGAGAAGGAGATGACATTCTTAACAAAAAAATTAACCTAGACTGAGAGAACTCAACTCGATAGGATAGGTATATAAACGGTTTCATAGGGAATAGTTTTAAGGTTTTTAGAGTTGGTTCGTGACATGTATCAAACGGGTACCTGTACGAACACAAACTTAACCCACAAAAGGAAACTTAGGAATGATGTAAAGTCCCATCCACAGAGTAAAATGGATACACAACAATATTTTTCTAAGTGAAAATTTTCTTTCACAAATATTAGCTCAATAAATTTTATATTCTCACAGTAGGAAAATTTAGAGCACAAGAGTAGCACACAAAAATTTGTAACAACTAAAATTTTCAAAAATAAAAAATAAAAAAAATCAACAAATAGATACTTTGAAGAAAACTTTAACAACGAAAATATTTATGCAGCGTTGTCTGTGGACAATAGTCTAGCTATCAAACAATAAGAGAATATCTCAACTAAACAGGAAACATTTTGCCATCAAGAATACTTGATCATTAACATATCTTACCCAGCAGGATTTTTCATGAGTAAGATTTCAAGCCTTGTGATTAATAAACACAAGTATGAGCATTATGCTCATCAAATGAATAACGTTCGTTTTGGGGTAAAAACTGATTCGGCTGGTTTTGGTAAATTTGGGTGTGTTGATGAGAAACGAATTCAAACCCTAAACAAATGCACTGCACGGGAGTACTTTAGATTCGAGAGATCAATCTGTACAATTCTGGACTAAACCAAGAAATGGTCGTTCCAGTCTTTCTTCGGTCACAAAATGAAGGAGAAGGGTTGATCTTAGGGAGGGAAGCGAAGAAGGTGTTGAGATCAGAATGGTTAACGCTGAAGGTGTGGCTGTTTTATGACTTGTATCAGAAAATGGAACTGGCTTGCAGAATGTAAGCTATCAGTTCTTGGTGTTTTTTCTGGATACTTGTGTTGATAACCAAAACTTCATTATTTGTTGAAATAGGTTGAAAACCTATTTATATAGTCATAGTTGCACGCACCCTGATCTCATAGGAAGTGGGAGTAGTTGAGTGATGGGGAAGTGGGATCGTGTGAAAAATGTTGAAAACCACGTCTTACTATGAGGGAAGACGGGTCAGTTTACACCCACTACTTCTCAGCTGCCACTAACTGTCCGCCTTTCCTGACACTTTCTCATAATGGGCATGTTGCACGCCGCACGCTGTAAACCGCCAGACCAATACCCTGATGAACATCCCCCAGTTTGTGACATGTTTGATGTCTCGAGTTTTTTTATAGAAAATATGTAGCAAGTTCCTGAGTGGGTCTTTCCTAGTTATCCTGACCAATCACGCGCAAGCTAGGTGGCGGGTAGTTATGTGTGACGAGCCAAGTCATGAGACTTGCCGCAAAGCATTGCATGTGACACCATTAGGTTAAATAACTAAGTTATTTGTGAAGCCGATACTCATAAAATATCATAT
>JAJJMB010009125.1:3361773-3416811 GCA_023531105.1 Papaver atlanticum | reverse complement strand
TAAATAACTAAGTTATTTGTGAAGCCGATACTCATAAAATATCATATCTATTCGATGTATGTAAAGCATCGCTTTTAAGCAAGCAGCTCAAAATAATCGATGCATGTGAAGCATCGTTGTATTGAGCCTGGCTTGGTTGGTCGCGAGACCTAGTGTCTTAAAAGGAGCATGACCGGACACTTTTAGGAAGCTGCTGGGAGCTATTTATGCACGCCAAAGGTAGGCCGGTCGGTCCCTATAGGAGAGTGATGGCTGGTAGCCATTTTGACATCCTATTGGTCGGTCCAAGTTAAATCTAGACTGGTTAAATTGGCTAGCCAAATCGGATGGCTGAGATGATTTGCAGCATTCATTGGTTACCGCTAATTTATTTAAGACTTATATAAGGAGCGCGGCCAGCCATCTTTGGGCGATCGTTTAGGAGCCATATGGGCAGGTCGCGGCGTGGCCGATTGTTCCTTATAGAAGGGAGGTGGACAGTGATCATCGCAACATCTTGTTGAACGCCTCGAATAGGAGCTAGGCCGGCTGATTCATCTGGCAAAGTTGGGCGGCCGAGATGATTTGCGGCAGTTAATAGCTGCCGTTGATTCAACTTAGGTTTTCAAAGGACGTATGGCCAATCCATTTTGGGAAAACGTTTTTTAGTGTTGGCGGGTGCTTGGAGCTGTTCGATCGGCCATAACAATAGCCGGGCCGCTGGTGAACATATCCGCTACTTGCACGTTGATTAAGGTTTAATCTAGGCCGGTCAATCCGGCTGTCGAAGTTGAGCGGCAAAGATTGTTTTGCGGCAGTAATATATTGCTGCTAACATAAATTAGGGTTTTGTAACCCGCGCGGCTAGCCTACTTTGAGCAATCGGTTTGGTGTGCTCCTGACATGTTGTGGGCAGTTCGACTGGCCAGGGATGGAGATGGGTTACTGACGAGCATGTCGGCACCTCGTTGGCCATCCAAAACAAAATCTAAGCCGTCCAATTCGGCTGACGAAGTTGGAAGGATGCGATGAGTTTGAGAATGCCATGGCTAGTCTTAACTCGTTGAACTTCTTTTCAACAGCGCGACTAGCCTAGCTTCGGCTATCGATCATGGATGTTGCTGGCGGGCTAAGAGGACTCCAATTGGCTGGAATGGTGGTGGGCCCGCCGATGGACATCATGAAGTTTGCTTGGTATCGTTGAGAAGAGGCCAAGCTCATTGAGTTGGCCGACCAAATCGTGTGGCCATGATTGTTTTAAGACTGACATGGGAAGCCTATATTAAATTCCTTAAGGAATTATGTGTGTCGGCCAACCAACTTCCTGCTTTATTTAAAAGTGCATGTGGCGCATTTAAAGTGATATGATTGGTCGATGGGAAAGGGGGCCGGCATGCGACAACATGGAGTGTGGCCGATCGGCCATGTGGTGCCTGCTGGAGCAGATCGGCCGGCCAAGTTGCGTGGCCACACCTCCCTTTGTTGCTGCTTTTACTTGCCGCAGTTCCTCTTTATTTCTTGTTTTCTGATTTTTTGTAGGAATTGCTCTTATCAGTTCCATGTTGGATTAATTTCCTAGCTTACCTTGGTTTGGTCTCGACCAATAGGGTTCTAGATATTGCGCAGGACACAAAAACTTAATTTTTGCAAATTAATTAGGTTAAAATTTGAATTTTGTGAGCTGTCACAAAATTGGTCAAATTTGGTGAATTCTGTGTGCTGACACAAAATTATTAATTTTATTCTCAGAGAGCAGTCAGCGCGCCTTCTGATTGAGTACTTTCATGCATACCTTAATCTTGATACTTCGAGAAATTCATGTTACTCAGCTACGAGTGAACACTAATTGGCATGTCATATCAATATTAAGAGTTCAGCCGGGAAACATAGCATAGGAAAATACTCCGCAGGCTCCGGGATTAGTGAGTAATGCAGCTATGAGCTTAAATACTCATTAGGCTCTATACTAGTGAACAATTCATCTAGGAGCTTGAGTTTCAGTATAATATGAAGAGAGACATAGGCACTCATCAGATTCTGATATATTCTTCAAATTCCTTGCGGAATATTGACATATCAAGGTCTACTACTTCTGATGCCGGGTCAGGTAGACAGACTTTTATAGTTTTCACCCTATACTAAAAACCACCATCAACAACGTTAAACCTCTTTTTTCTTCTAATTTTTTGAACAAACCCTTTTTGATGTGAAAAAGTGTCATAAAACTTACTATCATCAAAGTATGAAACTAAGTTTGAATCCTTACCTGAAGAAGTTTGTCTGGAGGAATTTGACAGCCTGTTGATAAGATCTTTATACCCTTCAATTATCATATTTAGGTTGTCCTTCACATCTCCATTGTTGTTTACACCTTCTGGTACCTTTTTCACACCTGAACAAACATCCTCCACCTTATTTTTAGGAGGGTCTTTTTGAAATCTCCTTGACCGATTCATGTTAACACTACTATTACAGGTTCGAACGTTAGAAGAGCAGATTGAACTGACTTTCCTGGAAGGTTTCACAGTGTGTGTACTAAAACCAATAGGTTTAAACATACGAATGTCAGTTACACCTTTGAGTATTAAATCTAAGGTGTGTTGAAGTCGACCAATATAGTTGTCGTTCAACCTTAATTCGCACTTCTGTCGAACATGTCCTTTTGAATCACAAAAGAGACACACTTTCTGATCACCAGATTGATTAGAGTGGATAGGTTCAACAACATCGTTAGAAGATTTCTTTCTTCCGTGAGATGTGGTGACTCCTTGATCATAGGAAGTTACAGGCACATCTTTATCAATAGGAAGGGTTTGCAATTTAGCTTCCGAAGATGATTTCATTAGAGAAACATGATTACAGGTCGTCACGTTTTCTAACATCTCAGTTGTGTCAGAAGCAATTGGAATAATAAACTCCTCAGAACATCCCTTACATTGAATAGATAGTTTACTCAATAGACGTTCGATTTCCAAGGCATCCTCCTTGAGTTTAGCCTCGAGTAGGGTTCGAGAAGAACAAACTTCAGCATTTTCCTCACGAAGAATCCTTAATTGGGAATCACGATCATTTACCATAGCAATAATCATATTGAATTTGTGTTTCAGCCTATTGATTTCAACTGCCTGGATTCTAACAAGACTTAGAATCGCTGCACTTTCTTGGGATGTTTCACTTTCTAATTTAGAGTCAGACTCATCAATAAGATAATAAGGGTAACACTTATCAATATTTGTGTGTTTCATGAGAACTGAATGTTCATCTACATGCGAGATCGACAAGTATTTCTCTTTGATAGATTTTATAGAAACATAACTTTTATTTCTGGCGATGCGTTTGTCAGAGATAGCACTTCTGTCCATAGAGTCAGATTGCTAAAAAAAACACTTATGAGGTCTTAGCGTGTTTGCCTGCCGTGATACCAATTGAAAAAGCGGGGGTATAACAACCACACCTAATAATTCGTTTGACAATCTGTATGGACTAAATTCCAATATAATTCTGAGAGCACCAACTTAAAAGTGAGACTCAATCAAGAAATATATCAAAAAGTTTTATCTCTATTTCTCAACACAATCAGCAAATCAAATAGATAGAAATCCATGAGCCTGATTGATATGAGAAATAACTTGGACGGTACGAAATACCAATGCCCAAGTGTCAAATAAGTTTTATCCAACAATCAAGGTCGGATTCATCAACTGATTGAACTACGCACAACCTGTGATATTTCAATTATATACACAAATATAATGCAGAAAAAAAATAACACAGACACCATAAATTTTTTTAACGAGGAAACCGCAAATGCAGAAAAATCCCGGGACGTAGTCCAGCTTTGAACACAACACTGTATTAAGCCGCTACAGACACTATCCTACTACAAGTTAACTTCGGACTGGAATGTAGTTGAGCCTTAACTAAGTCTCACACCGATTAAGATACAATCACGTTCCTTACGTCTCTAGAACCACGCCGGATTCTGCGCACTTTATTCCCTTAGATGATCTCACCCACAACTAAGAGTTTCTACGACACAAAGTCGAAGACTTATATACAAATATGTCTCCCACAGATATGCATACTCTTTATTCGGTTTTTGTTGCGTCTTTTGATAAAGATCAAGGTGAACATGAACCAATTGATAATCCGGTCTTATACTCCCAAAAAGCAGCCTAGAAATATCAATCACCTAACAATAACCCAACTGATTAACAGAAAAAAGTTATTACGGAATCACAAAAGTCTGAGACGAAAAACTGTTGTGATTACTTTTTATATCTTACCTATTGTAGATAAATCTCGAGTGAATCTTAGAGGAGACAAAACTCAATACGGTAGAATAAATAAGATCAGAATACGCAACTACAGAGAAAATAGTTATATTTGGCTTCACGAATCCCAAATGAAGTCTTCAAGTCGTTAACCTATAATGGTTTTGGAAAAACCTAGGTTAAAGTAGAATCGACTCTAATTTCGAACTAGGACACATGAAAGTGTCGAGATTAGGTTTTCCAGTTGCTAGAGTTCTCCCTTATATAGCCTTTCAAATCAGGGTTGCTTACAATCAAATCTAAGATAGCTTAGTAACAAAGCGTTAAATATTCACCGTTAGATGGACTCCTGATTTAAGATTCAAGCTAAGTCTGCTTAGAAATTAAGCAATCAAATTCTAACGTTAGATGGTCTTAGCTTGTTACACAAAAATAAAATATACTTATATTTAGATATGGGTAACCGTACCTAAACGTGTATATTGAGTTGGCTCAATAAAAGTTAACCGAAGTTAGCCATATGAGCACTTTTGTCTTAACCATATTCATCTAACACTTCTAGATCAAATATGGTGATCAATAAATCATGAAAGATAATCAATTGAATCTAATTGTGCTTCAAATAGAGTTGTTCAATTGTTCATGTTAGAGCATAGCTCGGTTGAACCCACCAAGCGTTAGTATGTCAAGTTTGGTTGTCATATTTTAGTGAATCAAAACTCATTTAAAGAGTCGCTTGATTATATACTAGAGTCAACTTCGTATAGGTTAGCTTGAAAGTGTTAGGATATGAGACTTACAAGTATTACATGAAGACTTGAAGAATGTGAAGAAGTATGGAGCTACAACGACAACATCATCCTTCCTCTTGAGGTTAGTAATATTTGACTTGAACTGTTTCATTCCCTAACGTATCTTTCAAGTCGTGCATATTGAAAACATAACTACGAAGCTGTGTATGATACTCTAGTTAGACATAGTATTAAGGAATACAATACAAGGTTTATTGCTTAACCATTAAACTTTGTATATAAGACATCAACATGATCATATGAATGTTATTGTGATAATGTATGGGTATGAGTGAAGATTTCATCCTAGGAAACAATGTTTTACATTCGTTTAAAGGAAGTAAGTTCATAAACTCATTTTGTGAATCGAAAGGGAAATCGCTAGGCTTATTGGTATTGTTATTCATTGCAAATCTATTTTGAATTACCAATATGTGTGTTTAGTATAACCTCTCATAAACTTGTTTATGTATCTTGGTAAAGCTATTCACAATGCCTGACTTTTGTATTGGTATGACTTTTATTAGTGAAACCGATCTTAAGTAATCACTCAAGATGGTATGATCGATGCCTTGTAAATAGCAACTTTTATCTAGCCATTGGGGAACCGATCCTAGTAAGAGGTGCAGCAAATTTACAAGAGGGGAATCGATCCTTGTAAGAGGTGCAACACGTTTTTAGTAGATGGTGGAACCGATACTATGAACATGTGCAACAAGTTTGTAGTTTTGGGGGAACCGATCCTATGGACATGTACACCAAATACAGGTAGTTACCATAAGTTGTGGGGAACCGATCCTAGTACCTAGTCAACCGAGTTTTGGTAACTAGCGTGACTATGCACAGTACTCACATGGAGGTAGAACCGAACTTGTTTTGGTAGAACCGTGAAACCCATGATTGGTGATTTTATAGGATAATCAATCACATAGTTCTTGGAAGTCAGATGAACCAATTCTAAACTTGTTTGGAAGTGTGGAATATCGTTTCCAAGATTGTAAGTATGAAAAAGGACTTGAAAAGTAAAGATGTCAACATACTTTGAACATGTGCAGTAACTCTTATCATTAATTGTTCAAAAATATTCCTTAATAGCTAAAGGAGAATCCCAGGATCGAAATAAATTGAGAATCTCTTAATTAAGGTTTCTTTGTTTTTATATGCTATTTAATTTCCAGCAATTAAATGCATATCTTTAGAAAATAATAATTAGTAATGTGCATTTACTGATCATAGATTTTTCTATTGGGATTTCGGTCAATATTTGGACAGTGCATTTCCAGGAGTTATGAAAACCGATCTTGTGTTTATTGCATATCTTTGAGAATATTTGGTTTTGGAAATTCCTTGGTGTCCAAACTAACTTGTCTATAAATATTGAAGTTTGCATTTCTAGCAAACTAATCTTCAGAGCCAGCAAAACTACCTCAGCTGTGTTGTTACTGGTGGAGCCGCCTATCGGAGAGGAAAGTACCCTAATAAGGAGAAATCTATTACGGCCGCTCAGTTTAAAGACTTCTTGGGGATTGAGAAGCTCTATTAGTACCGTTGGTGGGAAACTAGATAATTGCAGTTTATTTTAGTTTTCGATTGATTTGATTGACTAAAGGTTGTTGAACTTTGATTGCACCTAGTTTGTTTATGCTTGAGAATCTTCTCTTCTGATATAAGATTCACTCAAACTAGATCGAAGTTTCGACGGGGATCTTTAGACTGTTTGTAGATCTAAAGACGTCTTGTGATAATCTAATGTTAACAGACTCCGTTCTGTGTGTGATTGATCACAAGAGATTTAAGTTGATTGTGTGCAGGTGCTGATTGAAGATCAAAGAAGATTTGAAGACAAAAAGACTTTTTGGGTTTATAATCTTTGGTGTGCATAATACTTGTTTCGGCTGGAAAGGGATCCAACTATAATCGGTTTATCTTTGTGATAGATTGGATTGATTAGTTAAGTAGATTGGCATCAATACACTTCTTTGTGATTAATAGTATTGATTGCATAGTCTAACAATTACTTCGGTAGTTGTTGAGAGATTGATCTAAGGACCCGACAAAGGAGTTTATTGGTTAAACGGAAGATCCTTTGTCAGACTCATATCACGTTGTTTGAAAAGAGTTGTTACCAAACAGATTTGTTGTTCCTTTACTGTTTGGAATACGAACCAAAGGAATTGTTCCAAGTACGTGACTTACTGCAAGTTGGAGGCGCATGAATACTGAGGAAACTAGGTGAACTATAGGTTTAGTTGCTTGGTCTCAACTATACGAAGTTGGTTTGATTTTGTATAGCGGCTTAATTCTGAGAGTATTCAATTCTGGACTAGGTCCCGGGGGTTTTCTGCATTTGCGATTTCCTCGTTAACAAAATCTTGCTGTGTCATTTACTTTTATTTTCCGCAATTATAATTGTGTTTATTAAATAACATATAACATTTGAAATGACGAGGGTACCAAATATACCTCAATCTAAAACTTTTCCACCTATAAGTCCTTTCTCCGAAAGTGATTGTCTATGGACTGAGTCGAGACAATACAACTTATCGGTTCACACTTCGTGTGATCGTCTATGGATACGAGATCGAGACAATACGACAACAAGATAACTTGTGTGATTGACTATGGATACAGGATCGAGACAATACAACAACGAAGTATGTTTACTTGATAATAGGTTCGGACTTAACCAAACACAATAGGATTGCTATCAAGTAAATAGGAATTAACGTTTGTGTATTTTACTTCTAATTATAATAAAACAATTATAACTGCGAAAATAGAAAAGTAAAAGACACAACAAGATTTTGTTAACGAGGAAACCGCAAATGCAGAAAAACCCCCGGGACCTAGTCTAGAATTGAATACTCTCAGAATTAAGCCGCTATACAAAATCTAAACCAACTTCGTATAGTTGAGACTAAGCAACTAAACCTATAGTTCACCTAGTTCCCTGAGTATCCCTGCGCCTCCAACTTGTAATAAGTCACGCCTCCAACTTGTAATAAGTCACGCACTTGGAACATTCCTTTGGTTCGTATTCCAAACAGTAAAGGAACAATAAATCTATTCGGTAACAACTCTTTTCAAACAATGTGATATGAGTTTAACAAAAGGCTCTTCCGTTTATCCCAATAAACTCCTTTGTCAGGTTCTTAGATCTATCTATTAAACAACAACAAAAGTAATTGTCTAGACTATGCAATCAATACTCTTAATCACAAAGAATTGTATTGATGCCGATCTACTCAACTAATCAATCAAGGTTATCACAAAGATAAACCGATTATAGTTGGATCCCCAGCCGATCAATTTTTGTGCACACCAAAGATTATGAACTCAAATAAGAAATCTTCTTTGTCTCAAATCTTCTTAGATCTTCAATAAACATCTGCACAAAAACAACTTGAATCTCTTGTGATCAATCACACACAGAACGGAGTCTGTTAACAATGGATTATCACAAGACGTCTTTAGATCTACAAACAGTTCTAAAGATCCCCGTCGATACTTCGATCTAGTTTGAGTGAATCTTATATCAGAAGAGAAGATTCTCAAATATAAACAAACTAGGTGCAATCAAATTTCAACAACCGTTAGTCAATCAAATCAACCGAAAACTAATAATAAACTGCAATTATCTAGTTTCTCACCACGCTACTCGTAGAGCTTCCCGATCCCAAAGAAGTCTTTAAAACGAGCGGTCGTAAGAGATTTCGCCTAATTAGGGTACTTCCTCTCCGAATAGACGGCTCCACCAGTAACAACACAACTAGGTAGTTTTGCTGGCTCTGAGGATTAGTTTGCTTTAAATGCAAACTTCAATATTTATAGACGAAAGAAGTTTGGACACCAAGGAATTTCCAAAACCGAATATTCTCAAAGATATGCAATAAAGTCCAAAATCGGTTTTCATAATTCCTGGAAATGCACTGTCCAAATATTGACCGAAATCTCAGTAGAAAATCTCCAATTAGTAAATGTACATTACTAATTTTTATTTTCTAAAGATATGCATTTAATTGCTTGAAATTAAAAGCATATAAAAACTAAAAACCTTAATTAAAAGATTCTCAATTTATTTCGATCCGGGATTCTCCTTTAGCTATTAAGGAATATCTTTGAACAATAAAAGATAAGAGTTACTGCACATGTTCAAAGTGTGTCGACATCTTTAGTTTGTAAATCCTTTTTCATATTTAAAATATTGGAACCGATTTGCCACACTTCCAAACAAGTTTATAATTGGTTCATCTGACTTCCAAGAACTATGTGATTGATTATCCTATCAAATCACCAATCATGGGTTTAACGGTTCTACCAAAACAAGTTTCGGTTTTACCTCCATGTGGGTACTAAGATTAGTCACGCTAGTTACCAAAAGGTAGTTGACTAGGTACTAGGATCGGTTACCACATATTTATGGTATAAGCTTGTATTCGGTTGCACAAGTCATAAGATTTGTTCCCCAATTACTAAGAACTTATTGTACCTCTTACAAGGATCGATTCCTTCTTGTGATCGGTTGCACCTATTACTAGCTAGGATCGGTTCCCCAATGTCTATAGTTGGTCATACTAATTACAATAAATCGATCATACCATCTCAGGTGATTACTTAAGATCGGTTTCACTAATAAAAGTCATACCAATACAAAAGTCAGGCATTGTGAATAGTTTTACCAAGATACATAAACAAGTTATGAGCGGTTATACTAAACACACATATTGGTAATCCAAAGATTTGCAATGAATAACAATACCAATAAGCCTAGCGATTTCCCTTTCGATTCACAAAACAAGTTTATGAATGTACTTCCTTTAAACGAATGTAAAACATTGTTTCCTAGGACGAAATATTCACCCATACCCATACATAATCACAATAGCATTCATACGATTATGTCGATGTCTTATATACGAAGTTTAAAAGATAGACGTTATACTTCGTATTGTAATTCCTTAATACTATGTTTAACTAGAGTATAATCATTCACATCTTCGCAGTTATGTTTTCAATATGCACGACTTGAAAGATACGTTAGGAATGAAACAGTTCAAGTCAAATATTACTAACCTCAAGTGGAAGGATGATGTCGTCGTTGTATTTCTTTACTTCTTCACATTCTTCAAGTCTTCACGTAATACTTGTAAGTCTCATATCCTAGTAACTTTCTAGCTAACCTATACGAAGTTGACTCTAGTAAATAATCAAGCGACTCTTTAAATGAGTTTTGATTCACTAAAATATGACAACTAAACTTGACATACCAACGCTTAGTGGGTTCAACCGAGCTATGCTCTAACAACATTGTTATAGCTCATGAACTATTTGATACAATGAGAAAAAAAGAACTAAATCAGATTTAATGTCCATTAAGCTTGATATGTCCAAGGCTTTTGATAGGATTGAATGTAAGTTTTTAATTGATATCTTGAAAAAACTTGGGTTTCGTGATCATTGGTGTAAGCTTATTGAACAATGTATTTCTAAAGTGTCTACTTCAATTTTGTTAAATGGTTGTCCTGGTGAGGTTTACTATCCTACTAGGGTTCTTAGACAGGGAGACCCCTTGTACCCTTATTTGTTCATTATATGCATGGATGTGTTATCTAAAATGCTTATTGATGCAGAGAGGAAAAATGATATTCAAGGTATCAAAGTAACTATAACTAGTCCATTTGTAAGTCATTTATTTTTTGCTGATGACTGTCTTGTTTTTACGAAGGCTAGTGTTAAAGGTGCTAAGAATCTAGAGATCATGCTAGAATGATTTAATAAGTTCTCTGGCCAAGCCATAAACTTTGAGAAATATGGGATAACTTTTAGTCCTAAAACAGAACCTAGAACTAAGTCTCAGATCCTATCTATACTAAATATTAAAAACCTTGGCCTGGCTGACAAATACTTAGGAGTGCCATTACTTCTTCAAAGAAACAAAATGGAATCCTTTAAGCATCTTGAAGAATCTTATGAAAAAAGGCTTGATAATTGGTAAGGGAAATATCTTAACCAACCAGGTAGACCTGTTCTTATCAAATCTACTCTAGGTACCCTTGCTTTTCATCATTTATCTGTTTTCTCTATGCCAAAAAAATGACAGATTAATTAGATGCTATCCAAAGGAGGTTTTTTTTGGAATAAGAAAAGGTCTGCTAGAGGGGGTTATTTTAGTAATTGGGATAGTGTAGCTAAACCCATTGAGCTTGGTGGTCTAAATATTAGAAAAACTGAGTATCTTAATACTGCACTCCTAGCTAAGTTAGCATGGAGGATGCTAACTGAATTCAAATTCTCAGGCACAAGTACTTTCCTGATTTTAATCCTCTTCATGTTGTGACTACAGAAAATGTATCTTGGGTGTGGAAAGGCATCTGCAGGGGCCTTGAATTGGTTAGGAAATACTCTTGCTGGGAAGTTGGGGATGGTGCCTCCATTGAGATATGGAAGGACAAATGGGTTCCCACTAAAGATACTCTTCTAACAGTTCTTCTGCTTTTCATTCTATGAATACAGTTAATCAGCTGATTGTGCAGGGAACATGTGAGTGGAATGTAAATACTCTAAGCTGTCTTTTTGATAGTGATACTGTCAATGAAATATGTAAAATCAGAATCCCTTCCACTGGAAAGGACATTCTAAGATGGGCTCCATATCACAATGGTTAATTTAGTGTTAAATCTTCTTATAAATGCATTATGCAGAAGTTGAATGGTACTGGTAATGTTTCTTTCCCCTGGAAATCCCTATGGATTCTTAATCTTCCACAAAAGATAAAGCATCACCTATGAAAATGTATAAATGATTGTGTTTTTGTGATAAGTAAACTTGCAGGTTTATGTTAGCTATAAATAGTGAGTGTCCTTTTTGCAATCATAAAATTGAAACGGGTAACCATCTTTTTATTGATTGTGAGGTTACTATAAGACTCTGGTTTGCTCTTGATGCTAACATTGCATGAAGTATTGCTAATGCTATTCTGCAAAATTTGATTGCTAGTTGGTTTCATTCTAGTAATGTATCCAACGATGAGTAATGTATCCAGGGATGAGTAGGATAAATATGTTCAGTTTGTCAGTTTTGCTATATGGCAAATATGGAAGCTTAAATGTTCTGTTGTGTTTGATAATGGAACAATTCAAGCAACTAAATTAGTGAGTCAAGTTAATAAGGATATTGCTGAGTAGAATAACAATTCGAGAAAGTGTAGAACAAGAAGACCTACTGTGAGTAATCCTAGGAATGTGATTCCATGGAAATTGCCAGACAATGGCTTTTACAAGTTTAATTTTGATGCTTCATTTTTAAAAGAAAACAATCACATGGATATAGGTCTGATGATGTTTTCTGATGCAGGGCAATTTGGAGGAGCAAAATCACTCTCTGGGATAGCTCAAGATGAAGAGCAGGCTGAAGCTCGAACAACACTGACAGCTATCAAGTGGGCAAAAGCTTCAGCTGTTGAAAAGCTACATTTGGAGGGAGACCGCCAGAATGCAGTAAAAGCAATAAATGGAGATGTAGGGAGTGTTAGATGGACTAATAATAATGTAATTCAAGACTGTTGAAGTATGTTAGTAAGTTTTAGAGATTTGATTAATAATAATGTAATAATGGGGTAGATCAATGTTGGATTTGCGTATGGTTAAAATCTCTAATCAAAGAATAATCGAATGTAGTCTTACATTAAAGAATTTAATGAAATTTCTTTCTTATTAATAAAAAGAAAAAAAGTAAGCTGGTGCATACTGCATACTGCCTAGTAGGCAGGTCTTTTTCATGGAAGAGAAAAAAAATGCACTTAGATCTCATCAAAATTCATACAGCTGCAGAGTATAGAATACAACTGCACTTATTTCATTTTCCATTTTCCGCAATAATTACAGCTCCAGATTCCAAACTTTTCATCCAAAATTTACCCGTCCCAAGTTCCCGATATACACAAAACAGTGAGCGTTATCTCTCTCTTCTCTTATTTCTCCCTCTTTCTCTCTACTGGTTTTCCTTCTTCAGCCAGAGCTTGGAACCAGACCAACACAAAATCCAGAAACAGAGAGAAGAGAAGAGAAGAATTCATATATGGATTCACTAATTGTTTCAGACGCTCTTGTTCACGCGCGGGCTCCTTCTGCTTCAGTCATCACTTCTACTTCAACAATTCGTTATCATTTTCCTTGTTTTCTCTCTCCTCCTGTTAGAGGACCTCCTTGTTGGTCATCTTCTTCCTTACTTAAGAATTCTTCTTCACTCAATCGCAAGATCTCTGTTGTTAATGGGACTGGTGGTGCTGTAATGGTCAATTCTATTCCGGTTAGTCCTTCTATCTTGTCTTTATTTCATATTCTGGGTTTTTAACTTATGATTTTCTCTTCTTTAGTTATCATCATTTTTGTTAATTAGGTTGAATTTGAATTATAGAATTTGGTGAAATACAATTGGGTAGAATCTAGAGACATCATTGAAATTCACGGGAATTTGCTATTCATACTAGTTCCGTAAAATCCTAATAGGCAGCAAAATTTATAGGTTCAGTTTCTTTGGTTGGCTAATATTGACTAATAGAAAAAGAGTCACAGACCAGTGAGGATTAGGATAGGTGTGAGTATGATTCATCGGTTAATGCCATTAAGTGCTGGATGGATATGTCTTGTGCCTTCTTTTACTGCCAATCTTATCATTCACTTGCATTGACTGCTATGGAATCTTTTGGTCCTACGCATGCCCACCAAGCACTTTTTAAATTCTTTTTCTCTCTTGCACAACCCTGGCCACTTTCTTATGGGAAGACATGCTAGCTAACTTGCATAAATGTTATCAGCCTCAGCTTCCAGTTCATTGCCTCACATTGTTATTGATGCTGTTTGCAAAAAAATATTGTGGGTGTGTTTAAGACACGGAGCAAGTAATCCTTTGTTGGCTAAGTGCACTCTGATTGCACTGCAATAATAGAAATCATCTAAGACCCAAAGAGATGTACTATGAATGATTGTTTGGACTTTCGTTATGCATTTAATGATGGAGGCCATTATGTGTAAAAAGAAAGTGTAGAGTTAAACGGTTTTGATGGAGGTTAGCTTAGAAGTTCTCTGCCATACAACTGTTAAAAGTGAAAACCAAAGGGAAAAAAGTCATAAGAAGAATAAAAACTGACATTAGCCTCCCATCATGTACTGCGAAACATCTTTGAATCTTATGATTGATATGCCACAGGCACTAAATTGTCTCTCAATCCGATTAATAATGTGAGATGCTGGTCCGGTGGTCCCTGTTTTTCTTTTTTTATCAGCAGTGTAGCACATAGCATGTATGGTTTGCTTGAAGGTGTCACCTGATCACTTGTTATCACTAAAAATTTCCTGATGTTTTGTTTTGTAATTTTGTATTCAAATGGTAAACTGCAGCCAAAGAATGGGGTATATACCGTTGGTGATTTCATGACCAAAAAGGAGGAACTACATGTAGTAAAGCCTACAACTACTGTTAATGAAGGTATTTTCTATATGAATTTGATGCCCTAACTGATGTCTTATACTATTAGTCATCTCGTTTCTTATACTGTAGTCCTTTTGTTGACAGCACTTGAGTCCCTTGTGGACAACAGAATTACTGGTTTTCCTGTAATTGACGATGATTGGAAGTTGGTGCGTATTCAAAATCCTGTAGTAATTCAGCTAAATTACTCTCAATTTTCCATATAGCAATGGTCTCAAATTTGAATATATACTGCTTCAGATCCATCAAAAATCTTAATGTAGATTTTGGATCTAAATTTTCTGTTCACATTTTGGATCTTATACGTTTGCACTTAGGACACAACAGCTCAATGTAGATTTTGTGTTTCTTTTACTTCTTCAATAGTTTAGTAAGTTTCTAACTTGCCTCTCAGACTTTTTGGCTACTTTAAGACTGTTTTCACCTCTTAACATATTAGTACCGATCATTTTATGCTATCAAGTATAACATATCAAAAATATTAATAAAACTAGGCAGAATTACCAACCAAAATAATTAGCAGCTATTAGTATCAAGAGTTGAATAAATAAATAAAGTCAACTGAGAATGGGTGAAATTTGTCACACCCACCAGTCAAACTCTCTGAAAGTTCAAACCCCCATACAAAGAGTATACCGAGACCTACATAAAGCTATATGGGTCGTCTGTGCACTCTATTGCCAGTTGTACTTTTTCGTTGTTGTTGCAGATTTCTGCTTCTTTACCCCTTCTGTTCTGTTCTGTCCTGCGTAGTTTAACACTTCCACCAACTGACAAAACAGTGAGTAGGCATATATTTATAGCTGAAGTTTACCCTCACTGCCCAAACCATTTTAACCTAACAATATCAGGTTCTAAATAAAACTTGGTTAAGTTGGTTTTCCTTGATAAATTGACAGAGACTGTTCGTGGCTGCAGGTTGGTCTTGTTTCTGATTACGACTTGTTAGCGCTAGATTCAATCTCAGGTACTTATCAAATACTTTTAGAGTAACCTTACCGCTCTCAGTGATTTTTAGCAAGTGCCATAGTGTTATTGCTTATATTCGTAATTGGTTTCTATGTTGTCAAAAGAAAGCAATAGCTTCAGCCAGATAGCCCCCAGTGATGAAATCATGATACCTATGTGTTTTTAGTCTAATAGAAACACGATGGCACATATCCAATATTAGTTCTAGAATTATAGCGTATTCGTAAGCGACTTGTCAGTGATATCCATGACAGTCTTTCTGATTTTAATCTAATAGGAGCACAATGGCACGTGTAGAATAATAGTTATAGAATTATTGTATATTTGGGGTCTGAGTTCTTATGCTTGTGCCTAGCCTATGCTCCTCATAGTTCAACAATAACTGCCGTGATAACTCGGTACCCTAATTTTTATCCCTTTTATTTGTCAAGTATCCATGATTTTATTCTTGAAGTTAACCACGAGCTTATTCTACTTTGTTTTTTTCCCGTTACCTTCTTGAAGTTTTCAACTTACGTTGAATTGTATATGCTATATAAGATGCAGCCTGTTTTTAGCCACTATTTTTCTCTCACTTGTTCTGTGGTGTGAGCTTGTATGCAGCAGCGAAGCTTTCTTACTCTTCGATATTTACTATTTGAAACTGAATTAAAATATTGTTTTCTTGTTTGTATTTAGGTGGTGGTGTAGCTGAGACGAGCATGTTTCCTGAAGCCGACAGTTCTTGGAAAGTATGTTACAGTTATCTTCAGTCTCTAGCTACATCTCTTCTTGCTATATTTGATTAATATGACCAATGAGAGAGATGATAGGGGGACATGCACTTCTTTGATTGTGAACCTATGGGTCTTTGATGACACTCTTTGATTACCGATGCTAACTGAAAAATGTGTTGTTTTGAAATGTTTGTAATGACTGATTGACAGATTAACTGTTCTTTTGTTACAGACATTCAATGAGATACAGAAATTACTCAGTAAGACTAATGGACAAGTCATTGCTGATGTGATGACGACTGCTCCGCTTGTTGTCCGTGAAACTACCAACCTTGAAGATGCTGCAAGGTTGTTTTCTTTTCCTTGTGAATTTTGTTTTTTCTCGCCTCATCTCCTATTCCATCAACTTATCATTTATCAAATTGGTTATTGATTTTTGTGCCTTCGATGCCAGATTATTGCTTGAAACAAAATATCGACGACTTCCAGTGGTGGACAGTAATGGGACTCTGGTATGACACGGACCTACAGAACCATTTATTTACTGGTTTTTGTTTGCTTCCCGTCTTAGTTTCCTCGTATATGCAGGTTGGAATTATAACAAGGGGAAATGTAGTTAGAGCTGCTCTTTATGTAAAACGTGAACTTGAGAAGAGGGGATAGATCCAAGACCACCTGACATTCAAGTCTGGAAACAAAGGTACTCTGCGATAATCTGTACTCTTGGTCATACTGGTGCAATGGTTGATGACGCTTTCAGATCTTGACCTTATGTGATATCGTCGGCATGTTTGCTTTCCCACTTATTGCATAAATTTAGTTTGAGTTTAATTAGCAGAATACTAATAGCATAAGCGCTGTTCTGATTTATGTTAATCATAGAATTGTCGTACTTAGCCTCCGAAAAGCGTAGAAGTGTGTAATGTAACCAAAACCATTTTGTCAAACATGTGTATATGTCTATGTATTTGTACCTTCTATCGGGATATATATATGAAGAGAGTTTCTAACGCAACTCGGAGAGAGCTGCAGCATTTTCTGTGTGTATCTTCCCATGGTAAAAATAGTGATTGGACACTTTAGGGTGACATAGGAAATACTTTTTGATAGTTAAAAATTCCTTACAAGTCTTAAATGTTTATGGTTTGTCTATCTAATCAACAGCTAACGTACCCGTAATGATTCGAAATAACTGTTTCTGCATTAGACTTTTTGGAAATCTTTTTAATGTGATTTATGATCTGTCTATGTTACATAAGAACAATAATGGTTTAGAACAGTCTTTCCTCCTAACTTTAAATGATCATAACATTGAATCAATACAAAGAATCTTAATGAAGATATTAACTTTCTTTTTAGCCTGACCTTTAATTTCACTTGATTATTCACATCATTTGATTATTCACATCATGGGTATGCCGACCTTGATTAGTTACAAAGAGAAGGGAAATAACAAGTAGTTTGTTATTGAATATTACATAGGAATATTCAATTCCGGTAGTCAATCCTTAAATGAATGCTCTTCTTAGGAGGAAATGAACACTTGAACTATATATAGTTACATTAGACACTATCTAAAAGACAAACAGAAAATACAAGAAAAGTCTTAAGAGTAATCTTATATGATAATAACATGATGCGAAAATGAACTTAAAATGGGTAGATACTTTGTTGGCGTTTGAAGAAAAAAAAGAGAGATAGGGAAGTAGGCTTTGTAGGTCTGACTTGATGAGAAAAAAGATTTGAGAACACTAACTGGTTTTGATATGACATTTTCAGCCAAAATGAATGAAGTATGATGACATACTACTTTGTTTTATTCCGTAAAAACAAAAACTTAAGTTGGAATACTATCATAAATGGAGTATTAAAATATTCTGATTTAACAGTTTCCCTATCAAATACAATTAATCAAATCACTCATTTCTCACTTTCTGTGGAAGGTGGGAGATGTTTTTTTCTTTTTTACTTTTATAGTAAATCTTCACCGCCCAAAGTGAGAAACATAAAATGTGAGAAAAACTCAAAAAAGAAGAATGAATTAACACAAAATTGTATTCTTAATCTGTCAATGCGCTGGGTTATTTGAAATGTTACCAGAGGCTAGCTCAAATTACTCTGCATTTCTTAACTATACATCTCCCCGAAATCTCAAGGAGATTCGAAAGGGTGAGCTACTCGGATAAACGTCATGTTCAGACATACCTTCCCATGAGGACCAGGCCCCAGGGGTATCTTCCTCCCATGGGAGATACCAAACATTAACACAAATTTATAAGAGAGCAACCAGATAAGTTTACAAAGAGAGCGACAAAAGAATTGTATGATGAACACAGTGTCATCCAAGACAGGGAAAATTTAGTTCTCCCCGCTCTTTCTACTTGTTCTTACTTTTTGGTCCCAACTCCCGCATAACATAGAGAATTTTAATTCAATTAAGTAAAGAAAATGAAACCTACTCTTTAACTAAAAACAGCTAAACAATACCCACCATCACAGTGTTCATGACAGTTCTTCTTCCATGTATATACACCCCCACCAAAAAAAGAAGAAAAAAAAGGTAGAACTTTCTTGGAGATATATGACGGTCGAGGACCACCATGAGCCTCCAAGACAATCATTTGTCTTCAATGGACCACACAAGCATGCCATCTTCCACAGTTCCGAGCAAATACAAGCTCAGTGATTGATATTCTTTTATCTTTTCGTTTAGTCGACGTCTGTCTTCGTTTATCACTTTAACCTCAAAGCAGTCGACAAGAACATAAAAACGAAAAATATCGACAAGAAGAGATTGAATTAATTGTTATAGATTTCGAATCTGTAACGATTTTCTAACAAAAAGAGATATTTGAAAAACTAATAATAATAACAAAACTTGATATTATTGACGCCAGAATATATTCTTGGACGCAATTTTTTTCATGAATTAATATACTTATCTCACAATTTTCATCATCCATAACTAATATATAATATATATACCTAGGAAGACAAATCATCAAATTAATGAGAATACATACGATGGTTTGAACATTATTCATCTGAATTTTCTGGCTGCGGTGCTTCGTTCAAATCGGGTTTCAACGAACCACCACGGCGAGAAACGTTGAGTCCAGAAGAAGGGACACAACCAGTTTCTATAGCATCAACTCTAGCACCGACTTCAGTAGCTTTTTTACGTATCCAAGCTGAAGACATATTATCATGATGAATAAGTAATTGATTATTATGTTCATCAATTACAAATTCAGGAAAATTAAGTCTAGCCGAAGGACCTCTTAAATAATAAACAGCCGTATCATAAGCTCTTGCAGCAGCAACTGGAGTTGAATACGAACCTAGCCAAATCCTTGTTCTTTTATTTGGTTCTCTAATTTCTGCAACCCACTTTCCCCATTTTCTCATCCTTATTCCTCTGTAACGTTTCTCTCTTTCTCTTGTACTAGCTACCTTTTGCAACGATGAATCTGAAGAGCAACACAATCCTTCCATCGTTCCCCCTCTAGTTTTTGGGTTTCTTCTATTTCTCTCGTTTATTGATTCTCTTTTCTTTGAATATGAAAACAAAAGATGAGCAGTGAGCAATATTTATCTCTGTTGTGTCTGTGTGTTTCTATCTTTTATATGAAGATAGCCAGCCAGCACGAAGACGAACCCTCTTTTTCATCTCTAGTATTCTCTTCTACTGTTTCTCTTTCTTTCTCTCTCTTGTCTGTTATTTAGGGTCGGCCACTGTGATGATGGTTTAAGAAAATTTCAAACTGTTGTACCTAATTTATCTGACGCTTCAATCATACAACAAAACGTGTACTAGTTAGGATGATGTGATCATAGTGTCGTAAAGTAAATGGTGAGGATGGATGGGATTTCAATTGGCTTAGTTGTATTGAATACAGTCTTCTTTTATAAAAACCCTAAATTCGCCGACATTAGAAGCTTAAAAACCCTTAATCGAAGGTTTCGTTGATCACAACGATGTTTTACTGTTTTTTAGTGAGTGCGACTTTGTGTGCACCCCGTTTTAACCGGGGTGCTCATTCCTTGTCTTGTGATTGGCTGAGACTTCATAACCAAGGTCGTAGTTTTTACTTGTCGGCTTTGGTATTCTCTTACCAATTAGGAAGCACCAATTGTCGAGCAACAATGTTAGATAGAATCCAAGTTATGGGGCCGGGACTTCTTTATGCTAAAAGGACACGGTAAATCTTAATGGACTTTTCTAATACCGACTAATTCATAACCTAGCCGAGTTGGGGCCTACGCCAATTATTTAGGGTATGTTACTAGATGACAAAAAAGATCGTTAAAAAGTAAAAAGGGTAACCTCTTATCCAACTATTTTACATAATGACTAATTTACCCCTGGTTAATTAGTGTTAATCGGGTGATTAATTAATGTTTAATCAAATTAAACTGGAAATTAACTAATCTTGATTCTTCATCAAAACAATAAAAAGTTTTTTTTTTTTTTTTTTTTTTTTTTTTTTGAAAAAACTCGCCCAGAATCGGTGGATGTTCATGCTCACATAAACCGATTGTAAGAATCTGTTTATAATACTTAGAACATAGACCGATTGTAAAATTCAAGAGTTTTTCTGTGATTTTTTTCCCGCCAGAATAGGTTTATGTTGATGCCCACATAAACCGATTGTTAATCTGTGCATTTCTTCGACTGTTTCGCTCATAACTTCTTCCTCCGATGTCGGAATTGAAAAGCGGGGGTACAACAACCACACCCAATATTTCGTTTGGCAATCTGAATAGACAAACTCCAATATACTTTCAAGAGAATCAACTAGACAGTCAGACTCAATCTAGAGAAAAGTATATCAAAGAGTTTTATATCTCTATCTCTTAATTTAATCTGCAATCAGCAAATAGGAATTTGCGAGCCCAATTAAATATAAGAGAAATAACTTGAACGGTACCAAAGACCAATGTTCAAGGATCAATCAATTTTCAATCAACAACCAAAGGTTGGATTTCCCAATTGATCGATTCAACGCACAACCTGTGATATTTCTATTATATAACAAAATATAATGCGGAAAAGAAATAACACAGACACCATAAGTTTTGTTAACGAGGAAACCGCAAATGCAGAAAAACCCTGGGACCTAGTCGAGTTTTGAACACCATACTGTATTAAGCCGCTACAGACACTAGCCTACTACCAATGAACTTCAGACTGGAATGTAGTTGAACCCTAATCAATCTCACACTGATTCAAGGTACAGTCGTGCTCCTTACGCCTCTGATCCCAACAGGATACTACGCACTTGATTCCCTTAGCTGATTTCACCCACAACTAAGAGTTGCTACGACCCAAAGTCGAAGACTTGATAAACAAATCTGTCTCACACAGAAAAGTCTATTGGAATAGATAAATCTGTCTCCATAGAAATACCTACGAGTTTTGTTCCGTCTTTTGATAAATCAAGGTGCACAGGAACCAATTGATAACCCAGACTTATATTCCCGAAGAACATCCTAGTATTATCAATCACCTCACAATAATCTTAATCGTATGGTAGCAAAACAAGATATTGTGGAATCACAAACGATGAGACGAAGATGTTTGTGACTACTTTTTATCTTGCCTATCGGAGAATTAATCTCGAGCAAATCTTAGAGAAGATAGTACTCAATACGATAGAACAGGGCAAGATCAGAACACGCAACTACAGAGAAAATAGTTGGGTCTGGCTTCACAATCCCAATGAAGTCTTCAAGTCGTTAACCTACAGGGTTTCATGAAAAACCTAAGGTTAAAGGAGAATCGACTCTAGTCGCAACTAGTATCACATTGGAGGTGTGGGGATTAGGTTTCCCAGTTGTTAGAGTTCTCCTTTATATAGTTTTCAAATCAGGGTTTGCAATCTAAGTTACCTTGGCAACAAAGCATTCAATATTCACCGTTAGATGAAAACCTGATTAGATACAAACTAATGTCTTTCAACCGTTAGATCGAACTTAGCTTGTTATACACAAATGAAATGTACCCTCATTTAGGTTTATGTAACCGTACCTAAACGTGTACACCATGTTGGCTTAACAGTAGTTAACCGAGGTTAGCTATATGAACACTCTCATATCAACCTTATTCATCTTAACCATAACTAGTTCAAATGACTCAAATGAAACTAGTTAAAGAGTTGTTCAATTGCTATATTCTCATAGAAGTATACAAGAACACAATTGAAGCAAAATCGGTTTGATTCACTCGAATCAATTCATGCACATTATAGCCACGGTTTGCAAAGAATGCATTCCTTATTATATAAATGTATTAGTTCATGAGCCAACCGATTTTAAAAATTTAACCACTCAAGTATGCATACGGGTACGCATACCTAAGTAGCCGGTCTGAGTTTGGGTTCGCCAGTATGCGAGCGGGTGCACATACCTAAGTACACTTCCAAAACCCAACTGCAATTCCCGTACCTATACCTTACACAAGTACGCATACCGGTATGTGTACTTGGTACCCGGAATTCCACAACTACAAGTACGCATACGTGTATGCATACTCTAGTTCCGGTCATGGATCACATACATACAAGAATGCATACTATGTTCATAATCCATTAGTTTTAAACTCTATATCAATCATTGAAACTTTCTTAGAGGATGACAATATCCGTTTTCATACACTATTAGCATCAAAGCAATTTTAAAGATATTGAAATAATCATAACGAAACATTCCAAGTCTACACCAAATGATTGTATCACACAAACCATGTAAGATGTTACTCGGCGATTTTCACATGATCATCTTTTGAATTTCGTCAAGAATATAAGATGAACTTGGTTGAAGCAAAAGCTTACCAACACATATTTCGAGAAATATGTAAGCGAGTTAAACTCAGCTCGAAATCTCAAATGTGTATAATCGAAAACTATCGTAATACGACTTTTGTCTCAATATAGGAGATAAAGTAGAAATAGACTTTCCAAGTGATAGATGAGTTTTAGTCTCCACATACCTTTTGTTGATGAAGTTCCACAAGCTCTCCTTTGTAGTTCTCCGTCTTCAATTAATGACCGCCGTGAAGTCTAATGCTCAACTACAAAATCTATCCTAGTCCGAGACATTACTTTAAGTAGACTAGAAATCAAGACTTATAGTTTTGATCACTAACATTGACAAACAAGCTTGAGATAGCAAGCGAGTTCGACCGAGCAGTGCTCTAACAGGAATGACCTCATTCTTTTTGCGTTCAATTCAAAATTTCATGCTCTATAATATAAAGATAAAAATTTCAAGATTTGTGCAAAAATTCAAACATGGTTAATGAATCGGTTGATGTGAACATTAACCCAGATTCAGTTTATGTAGGTTTACCATATCTACCGATTTTGGGGAACATCAATAACAATCGGTTTATGTGGACCCTTAAATAATCTGATTGTGGGCATAACAGTTAAGAAATCAAAGGTTGTACAATCGGGTTATGTGGACATACATGTAATCCGATTCTAACCAAAAAAATATACAGAAAAAACGGTTATCTCTTCCATACCAGAATCGGGCTATGTGGACATTAACGTAGACCGATTCTGGTTCAATTTTATCCAACCAGAATACACATTCAGTACAATCGGTCTTTGTGGACACGAACAAAATCCGAATCTAAATAAAATCGGTTCATAAGTACATTGACGTAAACCGATTCTAATAAACCCAGAACACTTTGATTTCAAAAAAATCGAGTTTTGAGTGATTGCATGTTGCTAAAACCTAATTTAGGGGATTGGGTTGCTAGAAAAGTACCTGATTCGTGCCATTTCATCTGATTCTACGACACTCGAAGATGGTTCGTATTAGGGGAGAAGAAGAGAAAAAGAATCGGTTTGAGATGGAGATGGAAATGAAAATGATTTTGATTTTGATTTTGATTTAAGTTTTAAGTTTTATGATTTTGATTTTAGTTTTTAGTTTTATTATTAGGATTTAATGGGGATATATTTGTAGTATTAGTATTTGATAGAGGGTAAATTGGTAGTTTCATCTCTTAATAACCTTTTTTGTCCTGTAGTAGCAGGCCCCAAATTAACTAGGATTCATAAACGTTATGCTCTATTTGTTCTTTTTTCTCCCATGATAAGGAACAAAAGACAAATTTTAAACGAATTTAAATGGCACTTATTTGAAGTAAAAAATAAAGCTTACTTCACCGTAAAGAGGAAATGCTTATTTATCAAATTATTGCGTTACTTTAAGTTTTCAATTTGCTTATAGATATTTTTGGGATAAATACTGGCTGAGAAAGTGAAGTGTTTTGTATGCAACATTAACAAAAACATGTGGTGGAACTTCGATAAGCTAATCTTTGATTAAGACAGTAACTTTCCTAATTTAATAAAATTCGCTAGTTCAACCTGGTTTGCATAAGCTAAATTTTGACTATATAAATTTAATAACTATATTAAAGTAAAAAAAATTTTGTCCAAACTTATTAATTTATCGAAGTTTTACTGTTGTGACAAAAAAAGGTACTATGATATTAATTTAAGAAAATTTGTTTTCCGAGTCCACAAATCTTAATGTATACCCCTCTCTTTATACCCCACATTTTATTTGCAAATCTGAATTGATAACCCCTAGAATAATAATAACATACAACCCAAAATGAATCATTCTAAAGTTATAATTCCTTTTCTTTTCTTTTTCATATCCACTTATTCTTTTTTTAAATAATTTTTTACGGAAAAAATGACGAACAATCTTAAGTTTAATTTAAGAAGGATAAAGTAACATTTAATTTAAGAAGGATAAGTAACATCTGAAGAGTTGTAAGAAGAATGAGTTTTGAGATTTATAGACTTTGAATTGAATGTAAAGTAGAGTTTCTAACATGAAAATAATCAGAAAACATCCTCAAAATGGTGTCTTTGTTGCAATTTTAAAGTGATGACAAAGTGAATATTGATGAGTTTTTATAGTTTGGTGATGATTAGGCATGTTGGATGTGCATGAATCTTGAATTTGCAGGGAAGATTAAGCTATAAAAGTGGTTGAAAACCAGCAAAAACACACCCCGAGAGCAACAGAAGTGCATCTCATCTCAATAGTTCAATAAATTACTTGAAAGAAAAATAAGACGATTTTTGCTTAATCGAATTGGCAATTCACACGTATAGGAGTGTTGACAACATTTGTTGAGGCATTTGTGGGGTGTTTGTATTTGATATTTTTCATATTGTTGTAAATGTTAACATGTCGCGTACGGGGTGTTGTAAGTGTTAACAAAATTTATTGAGACATATATGAGGTGTTTGTACTTGAATATCTTTCACATATAGGTTGTTGTAAATGTTAACATTTCACAAAGAGATTGTTGTAAGTATTAACACTTCATGTAGAGGGTGTTGCAACTATTCATCTTCTTCATGTTCTTAGTATTCATCATTTTTTTCAACTAATTTTTTCTTCTTCTGAAATTTCAATTTAGACATATAGAAAATATCAGTGAATGGTTAAATGGTATTCAAACTTGTTCTAGCATAAAATCACAACTAATAACACCTAAAATTGCAACCATTGATAAATCGCTCAATTTTGAGATGAGTTTTTCGAAGTCACCTATTAGTGAGCGGCATTTTAATCTAATATGATCATTATGATCTATGTTCAAAGAAAAAACAACTCAATGTTTCAATTTCAACTCTGAATTGGTAGATTAATGCATTCACATAAAACAAATTTCAACGGTTAATGAAACACATAGGTTGCACGAAGAGATTTGTTTTTCTCTTTCCACTTTGATTTAGTATTTGAGTGTTGAGAAAGTTAACGTCCTGTAGATTTATTTTTTAAGGGTGGTGAATACACAAATTTCGTAAGTAGTAACATAATGAATATTATTATTTTTATTAGGATGTAATTCCGATGCATAATTAAATAAGATAGTATAACCATGCCACAAAAAAATAATGAGGGGCAACATTTCTCACCTATAGTCTCTTTGAGACTTAAAAGTATTGATACTCCTCATAGTGAGACCTTCATCACCTTTTTTATGGTAGCCCCAAAAAACATGAGAGGATAAAAGACTGGATTAGCATAAAAGAACTAGCTGACCAGATTGATGCTCCATGGATCATCATTGGGGACCTAAATGTTACCTTGTCTGCTGCGGAGAAATCAGGTGAGAACCCTTTCCATCAAGATTCTATCATGAACATTTTATCTATCATAGAAAGTTGTGGCCTTGTGGATCTTGGTTTTATTTGACCAATTTTCACATGGTCTAACAAACAAGAATCTTCTTCTAGGATTCAGTCTAGGCTAGATAGAGCTCTTGCTAACTCTGATTGGTTGGCAGAAAACCATAGTGATACTCTTACTCATCTCCCTCCAATAGGTTCAGACCATTCCCCTATTTTCCTTAACTGTAAACATAATGTAGCTTACAATCCTATCCCCTATAAACTCTTCAGTTTCCTAAAGCTCTAGAAATCATCTAGAGGTGCTCGAACTAGCCAATAGTTGGATCTCCATGTTTAAAAATCTCTGCTGAGCTTAAGCTAGTTAAGCTACCTTCGAAGTGGAATAAGGAAGTTTTTGGAAAAATTGAAACAAATATAAGAAATACTCTAGAAACAATAAATTCTATTCACAACTTCAATCTTGATAGGACCAAAGATGACCTCATCCAAAGGAAAATAAAGACCTAGAAACTCTGTATAACCAGGAGGAACAACTGAGGAAAGAAAAATGCAAGGAAAACAATCTCAAGTTTGGAGATAGGAAAACAAAAAATTTTCACTCTTGCACTCTCAATAAACATAGGAAGAACATAATCTCAACTCTCTCTGATTTGGATGGTACCATCCATAATACCCACAAGGAAAAGTCTGAAAATCTTACCCAACATTTCAAAAATATTTCTAGTCGGAAAGCTCAAGCCTTAATTCCCATCCAGTTACTGATCTTTTTGAGTATGAAGTTTCGGCCGTTGAGAATCAAAACCCACTCTGAAATTGCTGGAGTAGTCAAAGCTCTAACAACCGAAAAATCTCCGGGCCCAGATGGGTTCAATGTTAAAAAAAAATTCCACCAATGATCCACTGAGAAGGTGGATGTTATTGTTATGATACAACATTTCTTTCGTACTGGTCATATCCTCAAGGAAATAAATTCCACCTTCCTAGCCCTTATCCCTAAAATTTACAACCCCTTTTCTCCAACTGACTTTCAACTTATCAGCTTGTGCAATACAACCGACAAAATAATCTCCAAAATCTTAGCAAATAGACTCAAACCAATTCTTTTTAGTGTTATCTCCCCTTTCCAACCGACAATATAGTAATGGCTCAGGAAGTTGTTTATAAAATGAAAAAAAAATACAAAGGTAGGGGCGGGGGTCTAATGGGAATAAAAGCTTTTGATAGGGTGCGTTGGGAGTATCTGATGAAACTGATGCAAAGACTAGGATTCAGCGAGTTTTGGTGCTCACTGATTTACCAATGCAGCAACACCCCCTCCATCGCAGTTCTTTGTAATGGATCCCTTGGAAAATTCTTTAAGCCCACAAGGGGAATCAGACAAGGAGACCCATTATCTTCTTATCTTCTCCTCCTATGTATGGAAGGTTTAACTAGGCTCTTAAGGCATAAAGAGGCAGAGGGACAAATCCAAGGAATCAAAGTATCTCAAAACAACATTCTTATCACCCATTTACTTTTTGTCGATAACTGATTCAATGATAGTTAGATTTAGAAGTTGATTGCAGAATTGATGCGGGAGAAATCTCAACCAAGCTGCCAGAAAATGTGATAGTTAAGTCAATTCTTGAATCTTTACACATCTACCAGCTGGGTTGTTGTAAGATTCCGAAAAACATTACCAACCAACTCGTTTCCCTAGAAAGAAAGATGGTAAAAAAAGATGTTTTTAAAAGCTTGGTCAGACCTCAACATCACGATCTTCCTAGGAGGGATAAGATTTAGAGGCTTAGAAGCAACCAATCTACCGCAACTAGAAATACTTGCTTGGAACCTTCTAGACAACCCGGATTCGGTCTGGGCTCAAACTCTGAAATCCAGTCACTATAATAAGTGTAGAATCCACGTGACCCAAACATCAGCACCACTAGATCTTGGATTTGGTCTTGCATTGAATAGGGGTTTGAGATTATTAAACCTCACCGCATATAAAAGATAGGCAATGGCCAAACTATACACATAAAAGAGGACCAATGGTACCCAGGAAATCTAGAATTTACAAATACTCAGCTACCGAATAACATTTTTCTGGTAAGTCACCTTATAGATGTAGCAACCCTGTCTTGGAATGTTAATGTTCTTCACTTCCTATTTGAACAAAGTATTGTCCAAACTATCTATCAAATCCCCTTTCGTCTTAATAGAAATGATACCATTAAGTGAAAACTAAAACCAAACGGAAAATTCACAACAAACTCTCTCTATCATAGCATCAAAAAATTTGATGCTATTACTTTGGAGTATGGAAACTTCCCCCCAAGTATCTTTATTCATATTCAAATTCATGCATAATATGGTCCCTATAACTGACAGACTTTCTAAGTATGTTGACATTCCAAACACATGCTCTCAACCCAATGAAACTCTGAAGCATATTTTTATGGAATGTCTTTTGCTAGAAATGTTTGGTTTGCCTCTTTTGCAAATCCTTTTGCGCTTGGTATCCCTAACTTGTCTTTGCGGCAATGGATCTTAAGTTGGAGTCCCTGGAATGGATCTTAATTTGGTTTGCAGAGTGAATTGGATCCCTGGAATGCTTTCTGCGTGGTGGTAGTCTGGCACATTTGGCTAGCGAGATGTGACAAGGTGTTTAGAGGAGTCAATCCAAATCCTCAACACACATATGCAAGAGCTAAATTGTTCTGGATAGAGAATGTGCAAGCCCATCAAAGCAAAAGGCACAACCCACAGTTACAATCGGTACCAACTCAAATGAAGCATTGGAATTGTCCAGATTCAGGAACTCCCAAAATCAATATAGCTACCAAATGGAACCAGTCAAATAAACTAATGAAAATAACAATGATTCTAAGAAACACTTTGGGTTATTGCAGGAAAGTGAAGATCATGGGAATCACGGCACTGAATAGGGATGTTGGAGAGGTGTTAGCGGCAAAATGGGGGTTACAACTTCAAGCTTCCACCATCAACATTGAAGCTAACAATAACAACCTAATTGGGCTCACTTCAGGCCTTCAAAGTAGTATGGATTGGCAAGCTAAAGCTCTGTGGGAAGACAAAATAGCTATTCTTTTGAATGTTTCTTCTTCTTCAAAACTTTTTATTTTTTTTACACTTCAGTTGGTAAAACTGCAAACCGGGCAACAATTACATTAGCTGATGTTTCTGCTAATGCAACATCTACCTGTAACTATGTGGGTTATCCTCCAGTTTGTATTTTTCATCTCCTAGATCGGGATAAATTGGACAATTATGCTCAAAACTATCAACACCAAGCATGTTTTGATTTTTAATTTCAATCTAAGTTTTTTCTTATTAAAAAAAAAAAAAAAAAAACTCATACTCCTCACAAATGACCTATTTTTATACCATATTAAAAGTAATTAACCTAATAAACCTTGAAATTCGCCTTCGAAAGATAAAATATCTCAAAGGTTATTAAGTGGTAAATATCGAAACTCAGACAGTATGACATCATTTTTGACAACCAAATTGCAGTTAAGCACTTTGATTTATGACTATATATGTTTCGCTCTCACTAAAATAAAGTATACCCGAAAAAAACTGCATCTCACACAAATCATTTTTTGTATAGATCTCATGACATTTATCTGGAACCCATTCAATCTTTCCTAAAAAAAAATAATTCATCATTCTCCTTCTAGGATATACCTTTTTTTCCACAATTCATTCAGAATGATTGATTAACAAATCTTTTCCCTCTTAAAAGTTTTAGGGATATACTGCTTTTTCGATGGTTCATTTAGAACGACTGATAAACAAATTCCCTCCCTTTTAAAGGAACAATTAATTGGGGGATACATGAAATAATTGAGGGATATTTGCCGACGTGGTTTTTCAATGCTGGCAATCCATCTATCATGCTGGCAGATATCCCTAATTAATTTATGTATCCCCAGTTCGGTGTTCTTTTAAAGGTTGCATGAAACTAAAGGGATTAAAGCCGTAAATTTATGTCGACCGGATACAAAGTAAAACAAAAACTCAAACTAAGAATACTCGTTTGGCAAGGATTACGCTAGGTGACAATCAAGGTATGTTGCGGTTCGTTCACGTAAACATTTATTAGGTTATATTCTTGACTAAAGAAACAAAAAAGTCGAACTAAATAATTTAGTTGTGCCCATTTTCTCAAGTAGCTTGAAATTACTTTCTTATATTCCGATTAGTCAAAGGGGCTATCTGTTCACTAATTTTCTATAGTTTGAACTGTGAAGTTTGAAGATTGTATTAAGTTTTGCGTTCCAGCTACAAAGTATACGGATAAGCCGTTCTATGTCGTTTCTGCTCGTTCGAACATAGTGATGTTTCTTTGCGGCTGGTCTGTGATTTCTAGCCGCCTATATTGATAGCGTACGCTTAGCTTGAGATGTAACCAACTTTCTAGCCGCCTATAGCGTACACTTAGACGATCAAAGAAAGGGCCGACTCATGATCATGAATGGCTGGTATAACTTTTTTAGACTTAGGTGGATAAAGTTGGTTTAGAAAATACTATGTTTGGTTTTGTCTTGTCTCGACGCCATAATCACAAGTGGTACATGACTGCGTGAGTATAGTCTATCCAGTGTACACGACATATTTAGGTCAGCTCACCACTAGAGTAGGTCGGTGTTGGAGACTTCTTTTTTTTCATAAGAAGTATTAAATTAACAAATACATTTTGTAATACGGGACCACGTCCATTGTACGAGCTTCTTTGGCCAACCTTAACCTATCCAGCAGCAACGTTGTCATTAAGATAGTTGGCTTGAGGCAATATTTCTGTAAATTTATTGCATTGTTGTATAGTGGTTTCCACTTGTCATTGGGACCGTTGCAATATGTGTCCACGAATTGTGTGTAATCGGAGCGAATGTTGACCATTGAAAAGAGGTTATCCTATAACTATGAAAGAGCCCGGAGAAGGAGTTGCCCCTGGATTAAGCGCAGAACACCTCAAATATGTTTGAGCAGAGACGCACAGTTGAATAATCAACGGGGAGCACTTAGGGAGGGCCATGGGCGGGTATACCAATCCCAGTTGCTGTCCCATTCATAAAAAAAAAAAAACACGTCCGTTATTCACATAAATCAAGGTGGGGAGGGTATCGTAGGGAATATTTACGAGGAGGGTTTGTGCATAGGTTATTTGTATTTGTACGTGATTCAAACAACAATAATAATCTAAAAACATAGGATTTTAAAATTATAAACTTAAGAAATTCTCTTATAATTATGTCATGTACCCATAATACGAGTCCTTAATGTACCCATAATACGAGTCCTTACTAATTAAGATTAAAGATAGCTAACAAGAAATAAAACAACTGACCTGTCAACCAATCATGTACCCATAATACGAGTCCTTAATGTACCCATAATACGAGTCCTTGATTGGTTGACAAGTCAATTGTTTTATTTCTTGTTAGTTGTCTTTAATCTTAATTAGTGAGATCTTTTTAGTAAATACCCTAATTAGGGTAATCTGTATCCAACAACTAAGATTATCTGTTGGACTTAAGTGAGAGTTTGTGAGATGTATTTATTGCAAATCATTGTAATAAACTCGGCAAAAAATGAAATAACAATCATTAGGCTCATTCCTTTGGAAGAGTAGGTTACTGCTATGTGTGATTCATCCTCATCTTGTTGATTCATAACATTTAGTATCAGATTCGTCGATCTTGTGTCCCGATTCATGATGGGAGGAGGTGATAAAGCACCTACAGTAAAGGATGTTGCTCATCAGCAAAAGATTGATGGGGGATGATTATCTGTTTTAGAGAAAAATATATATTGAGCTCAAACTTCAGGTGGATTCAATCAGGGAAACGTTGAATTTCCAGTTTGCTGCGTTATGGAAGCATTTGGGGGTTTCAATTCCTGTTGTTTCTTCTTCAAATCACACACCAGATCCGAGTTCTACCTCTAATGCTAATACTGGAAATCCATTTGGTGATCTGGGTCAAAATACTGGATTGCATCTTACTTTAGGTAATTTTATTTGTCGACCCATGATTGATTTTCCTAGATTCGATGTATCTAATCCTAGAGGATGGATTCGAAAATGTGAACGTTATTTTCATCTAAATTCTGTTGAGCTAGCCAAAAGAGTGGATATGGCTTCTATCCATTTGGATGGTAATGCAGATGCTTGGTTTTTGGATTACCATGAGGGTAAACTATCTGTTGACTGGGATAAGTTTACTTTTGATATTTGTATACGATTTGAGGATGTTGCTTTTGATAATTATGTTGGTAGTTATAATAAGTTGTCCCAGACAACTAGAGTTGAAGAATACTATGAACGGTATGAATCTCTCAAAGCTATAATGAAATCAAAGAACCAAAATCTTTCTGAAGAGTATTTCACAATGAGTTTTATTAGTGGATTGAAAGAAGAAATTCGTAATCCAGTTCAAATGTTCAAACCTAGTTGTGATACTGATGCTTTTTATTCAGCTCACATACAACAAGACTCTGTGGACACACATGCTAAGAGATATATACCATACTCTCGACGATTCCAACCTTCTACCAGTTCATTTACCCATTCTTCCTCTAGGTACAAACCTTCCTTAACACCTTTTAGAATCATTCTTAATCCATCTTTCTCCTCTACCAAACCATTTGTCACTCTTCCACCTAGGCCTACAAAACCTAAACCCAATCTCCATCCTATCAAAAGACTTACTCCTACTCAACCGAAGGTGAGACGTGACAAAGGATTGTGCTACAACTGTGATGAATTCTATAAACCATGACATTTCTGTAAAACTCAACAACTATTTATGCTTATGGCTTATGAGGAAGAGCAATCACCAATGTCTGTAGAAGAATTAGAGGAGGAGGAAGCATCACCAACTACTTCTATTGACACTACTATGGAGATTTCTTTGCATGCTTTAACTGGTCTTGTAACTCAAAATACAATTTGAGTTTTAGGGCAATTTCATAAGAAGAAAACTTTGGGACTTATAGATACTGGTAGTACTCGTAGTTTTGTGGATGCTACATTGGCTGAGCAGTTGCAACTTTTATAACACCAACTGGACACATGTTAGTCGCAATGGCCAATGGAGATACAATCATAATCAAGGGTGTTTGTAATGAACTGAATTGGTCTATGCAAGGTTATCAATTTTATGGTGACTTAAGAGTACTCCCTTTTGGAGGCTGTGATATGGTACTATGAGTGGATTGGTTGAAACAATTGGGTGATGTCATCTTCAACTTGGCAGAACTTAAGGGTTCTTTCAAGCATCAAGGTAAGCAAATCACATTATAAGGCAGTCATTCTATTTCTTCTTGCAGTATGATAAGTGGTGAGTCATTTTTGAAATTTCTCAAGAGCAAAACACCTGCCTTAATTGGTCAGTTTTTCTCAGTATCTGCTTCTCCAGTTTCTTATATTCACCCTGATATTGTCAATTTGTTGGATAACTTCCATGATGTTTTTGCTGAACCAACATCTCTACCTCTTAAAGAGAGTTAGACCATAAGATTCCTTTATAGGCCAATGAAACTCCTACTGCACAACAACCTTACAGATGTCCCTATATGCAGAAAGTTGTAGTAGAAAAAATGGTTCAGGATATGTTAGCAGCAGGCATTATACATGATAGTCATAGCCCTTTTTCAACACTTATATTATTTGTTAAGAAGAAGGATGGTTCTTGGAGATTTGTGTGGATTACGGGAAATTGAATGAGTTAACTGTTAAAGATAAATTTCCTATCCAACTCATTGAGGAGCTGCTGAATGAACTCAATGGTTCTGTTATCTTTACCAAGCTGGATTTAAGGTTAGGATGTCATTCGATAAGATTGCATATTGATGACATTTACAAGACTTGTTTTAGAACCCATTATGGTCATTTCGAATTTAGAGTTATGCCTTTTGGTCTTACTAATGCTCATGCAACCTTTCAAGCTCTAATGAATACAAATTTCAAACCTTTTCTTACAAAATTTATTCTTATTTTCTTTGATGACATACTTTCCTATAGCCATTCTCTTGAAGATCATATCACCCACCTTTCTCAGACTCTACAGGTATTGAGAGAACATTCTTTATTTTCCAACAAGAATAAATGTTATTTTTATCAGCCTCAACTGGAATATTTGGGACATTTGATTACTTCTGCAGGAGTTACTGCTGATCCTGACAAAATAGTTGGGGTTATTTGGTTTTTGGTACTCAAGTTTTGACCAAAAACTGGGTTTGGTCTAACATTTGTCCACCCTTTGTGTTTGGTCTAAAGACCAACGTTGACTTACTTTTACTTGATTAAGTCTAGTTTTAATTAATTGACCCGATTTTTTTTCCTATTTCTTTCTACCGCTAATCTGGAAAATGGATGGACGGCCACAATTGTTTTATCATGTATTAGGCTTCTATCTTCATCTTCTTCCTTCTCCACAAAAACAAAAAGCCATCATTCTCTTCTTCCCTTCTCAATCGCCACCTTTACCTCGATCATTTCTTAGTTACTTGTTCTTTTTCGTGATTGATAGATTAGGGAATTGAATCAGGATTTTTCTAATTGAAGTATCTGGTCTTCTTTATAGAATTTGACGATGTTTAATTGATAGAGTTTCCTGTTGTGGAAGATTTTGATGAATGGATATGAGTCAATTAGCTATAAGAGTTTCAATAGGTTTATGAAAGTATAGCTTGTGATGGATTTGATCTTGATAGATGTCCCTAACACCATCCAATTCATTCCCATATCATCTCATCCATCCATCAACTTCAACAAGCACCATTAATTCCTTATCCATCTAATCTGTACATCAGCAACAAAACTTCAGCTCAAGAACTTGATCAAACCCATGATAAACTCTTACATCTCCTTGGTTCAGGTAATTTTGAAAATACCTGATGAGCAAAAACTGATGAAGTCTTTGTGCATCGAAAAATCCTTTTTTATAGCTCTCCAATTCCTGCGAATTCAATCCAACACAAACCCTCATAAATAAACTACCTAGCATTCATAAACAACACCACTTATCATCATAATCAAACAGTGCCACCATTTTCTCCTTATTTGCTTCAGAACTTCCATATAACTCATACCACCAGCTCCATCTTCTTCTCACTGTTGTTTGAGAATGACCCAAGTCTCTTGCTTGCGTTAAACACAAAATCCTCATCTGAATTCGTCCATTGCCCACAGAAATCTCAGCAATAGTATCGATCTTAAACTGATGTTTGCGGATTCAAACTAAACCCATAATACCATAACTCAACCATTTCTTACCACTTGTTCTTTATCATTGTACTTGGCCTTAATCATTGGCGAAAAACATCGAACCTTGGCCAGTGACGGCAACTGAGTCTTGGAGCATCAACATGGAACTTGGTATTTCTTCTGTGCTTGCTCGAGAAAAGACCCAAAGAAAGTATTTGGGTTCAATTATCTCATGTAAATATTTTATGAGGGAAAGGTATCATATATAATATATAACTATTTAAATGATAAATTTATTAAAATCCTTTATTATTTGGTTTTTATATATATTCTTAATAATTACTGTTAGAGCACTGCTCGGTCGAACACGCAAGCGTCGCTATCTCAAGCTTGTTTATCAAGTTTAGTTGATCAAAACTATATACTTGATTTCTAGTCTACTTATAGCTATGTCTCGGATTAGGATATAATGTGTAGTTGAGCTTTATACTTCACGACGTTCACCAATTGAAGACGAAGATCTACTGAGGAGCTTAGAGGAACTTCATCAACAAAAGGTATGTGGAGACTAAAACTTATCTATCACTCAGAAGTCTATTCCATTCTATCTTCTAATGAGACTAAGTCGTATAGATATATAGACTTTTACATTATACACATTTGATATTTCGAGCTGAGTTTATCTCACTTATCTATTTCTCAAAATATGTGTTGGAAGCTTTTTTCTTTAACTATGTTCATCATATTCTTGACGAGTTTAGTTGGAAACAATTTATTTATTGGAAACTAAATATTAAGTAAAAAGATGATCATGTGAAAATTACCTTGAACATCTTACATGATTTGTGTGAGACAGTCATTTGATGTTAACTTGGGAAGTTTCGTATCGATTCGATCACTTGAAAATTACCTGAAGCTAATGGTATGTGTGAGATTACCATTGTCGTCTTTCAAGGATGTTTCAATGATTGAAACGAGTTTAGAAAAATTAGCCATGTCTGGATGCAAACCAGTATGTATACCTAGTATGCGAATTGTATTGTGATGATTCAGGTCCGGAACTCTTGTTTTCGTACCTAGTATGCGAACGGGTTTACCTGAGTTGGGTCTGGAACAGTTGTTTGCGAACCGGGTTTGCAAACGGCTTGACTAGGCCAAGGTCCGGAGGTGTTGTTTGCGTACCTAGTTTGCGAACTCAGTGTTCAAGTTCGAAAATCGGTTATGTATGATTCTCATACTCATGAACTAAAATATTTATGATGGAATGCAAATTAACTTTTGAAACCGTGGATTAATGTTCATGAATTGATTCTTGTATAAGTACTTTGTATGGTTACGAATCAATCCGATTTTGTTTCAATTTGTTCATATATATTTCTATGAGATAGTGAACTGAAAAGACGAGGGTACCCAAATATACCTCAATCTAAAAAAAATCCACCTATAAGTCCTTTTCCGAAAGTGATTGTCTATGAACTGAGTCGAGACAATAAAACTAATCGGTTCACACTTCGTGTGATCATCTATGAATACGAGATCGAGACAATACAACAATGAAGTATGTTTACTTGATAATAGGTTCGGACTTAACCAAACTCTAGGGTTCGTCTATCAAGTAAAATAGGAATTAACGTTTTTGTGATTTACTTTAAATTATAATAAACACAATTATAATTGCGGAAAATAAAAGTAAATGACACAACAAGATTTTGTTAACGAGGAAACCGCAAATGCAGAAAAACCCCGGGACCTAGTCCAGAATTGAATACTCTCAGAATTAAGCCGCTATACAAAATCAAACCAACTTCGTATAGTTGAGACAAAACAACTAAACCTATAGTTCACCAAGTTTCCTCAGTATCCCTGCGCCTCCAACTTGCAGTAAGTCACGCACTTGGAACAATTCCTTTGGTTCGTATTCCAAACAGTAAAGGAACAACAAATCTGTTTGGTAACAACTATTTTCAAACAACATGATATGAGTCTGACAAAGGATCTTCCGTTTAACCAATAAACTCCTTTGTCGGGTCCTTAGATCAATCTCTCAACAACTACCGAAGTAATTGTTAGACTATGCAATCAATACAATTAATCACAAAGAAGTGTATTGATGCCGATCTACTCAACTAATCAATCCAATCTATCACAAAGATAAACCGATTATAGTTGGATCCCTTTCCAGCCGAAACAAGTATTGTGCACACCAAAGATTATAAACCCAAAAAGTCTTCTTGTCTTCAAATCTTCTTTGATCTTCAATCAGCACCTGCACACAATCAACTTGAATCTCTTGTAAACAATCACATACATAACGGAGTTTGTTAACATTGGATTATCACAAAACGTCTTTAAATCTACAAACAGTCTAAAGATCCCCGTCGAAACTTCGATCTAGTTTGAGTGAATCTTATATCAGAAGAGAAGATTCTCAAGCATAAACAAACTAGGTGCAATCAAAGTTCAACAACCTTTAGTCAATCAAATCAATCGAAAACTAAAATAAACTGCAATTATCTAGTTTCCCACCAACGGTACTAATAGAGCTTCTCAATCCCAAAGAAGTCTTTAAACCGAGCGACCGTAAGAGATTTCTCCTAATTAGGGTACTTTCCTCTCCGATAGGCGGTTCCACCAGTAATAACACAACTGAGGTAGTTTTACTGGCTCTGAGGATTAGTTTGCTAGAAATGCAAACTTCAATATTTATAGACAAGTTAGTTTGGACACCAAGGAATTTCCAAAACCAAATATTCTCAAAGATATGTAATAAACATAAGATCGGTTTTCATAACTCCTGGAAATGCACTGTCCAAATATTGACCGAAATCCCAATAGAAAAATCTATGATCAGTAAATGCACATTACTAATTATTATTTTCTAAAGATATGCATTTAATTGCTGGAAATTAAATAGCATATAAAAACAAAGAAACCTTAATTAAGAGATTCTCAATTTATTTCGATCCTGGGATTCTCCTTTAGCTATTAAGGAATACTTTTGAACAATTAATGATAAGAGTTACTGCACATGTTCAAAGTATGTTGACATCTTTACTTTTCAAGTCCTTTTTCATACTTACAATCTTGGAAACGATATTCCAAACTTCCAAACAAGTTTAGAATTGGTTCATCTGACTTCCAAGAACTATGTGATTGATTATCCTATAAAATCACCAATCATGGGTTTCACGGTTCTACCAAAACAAGTTCGGTTCTACCTCCATGTGAGTACTGTGCATAGTCACGCTAGTTACCAAAACTCGGTTGACTAGGTACTAGGATCGGTTCCCCACAACTTATGGTAACTACCTGTATTTGGTGTACATGTCCATAGGATCGGTTCCCCCAAAACTACAAACTTGTTGCACATGTTCATAGTATCGGTTCCACCATCTACTAAAAGTGTGTTGCACCTCTTACAAGGATCGATTCCCCTCTTGTAAATTTGCTACACCTCTTACTAGGATCGGTTCCCCAATGGCTAGATAAAAGTTGCTATTTACAAGGCATCGATCATACCATCTTGAGTGATTACTTAAGATCGGTTTCACTAATAAAAGTCATACCAATACAAAAGTTAGGCATTGTGAATAGTTTTACAAAAATACATAAACAAGTTTATGAGCGGTTATACTAAACACACATATTGGTAATTCAAAATAGATTTGCAATGAATAACAATACCAATAATTATTCTCATCGATGTCTTATATACAAAGTTTAATGGTTAAGCAATAAACCTCGTATTGTATTCCTTAATACTATGTCTAACTAGAGTATCATACACAGCTTCGCAATTATGTTTTCAATATGCACGACTTGAAAGATACGTTAGGGAATGAAACAGTTCAAGTCAAATATTACTAACCTCAAGAGGAAGGATGATGTTGTCGTTGTAGCTCCATACTTCTTCACATTCTTCAAGTCTTCATGTAATACTTGTAAGTCTCATATCCTAACACTTTCAAGCTAACCTATAGGAAGTTGACTCTAGTATATAATCAAGCGACTTTTTAAATGAGTTTTGATTCACTAAAATATGACAACCAAACTTGACATACCAACGCTTGGTGGGTTCAATCGAGCTATGCTCTAACAATCTCCCCCTTTGTCAATTTTAGTTACAAAACTCTTACATCATATGGATAAACAAATTACAAAAATTCATTATACACATACGCTTGATTCCAAGTTCAACAACACAAAACCTTCATTAAATTCAATCCTCAAGTGCCGCTACTGACATTATAATAACAAAGCTAATACTCCCCCTAAAGGTGAGATAGGTAGATTTTCAATCCGCACGTCTTTGTTATTTTCATGTAGTTCCTCATAACTACGTATCATATTATATGTGACTCCCCCTTAGTCTATGCCTTCACTCTTTTCGTTAGAATAAACGTTTTAGCAAAAATGTCCTTTCCTTTAGTGATACCAACTCACAACAAGTCAATTTCACTTGTTTACTCCATATATTTCTCCCCCCTTTTGTCACAAAATGACAAAGAAACGAAAGAATAATGGACAAACCGAAAGCATCTTACAAATCTCACAAAGAGAATTTGCAAACCTATAAGAGTTGAGCACGAGGGTTTTGCATACCATTTTAGATAACCAATATTAAAACCGAAACTACAAGTAATTTGGTTTTAACATGTTATCTAGGAAACAATTGCCCGAAGCAATTTTCCCTAATAGTTTAACACTTCAACAATCGACTAATCACCTTAGTTCTTTTGCTAAACCGATTGTACAAATACAATCGCTTGTTCGATAAGACCAAAATAAAGATCAGAATTAACTTTATTTTTCTCATTAGGCTCTAATTATTCTCATCAATAACTTAGACCTTTCACTTTTAAACAAGACAAATACTAGGTTAGTTAACTAGTAATTCTTGTTAAGGCATTCGATTAGACTTGAATAACCGAAACCTCCACATTTGATAAGTCTAACTAAGATCCGAAAAACTTAGTTTCTCTTATCCGGAAGTCGCTTGGACTAAACAAATGATCCCGAAACCTTTTGTTAAGCCATAAACAATCCATACAAACCAAATAAATCAACTTGCATAATCATTTATCTTAGCCGGAAGCAATTGAAACAAACATAGACACTATAGCACCGTAATTGCACCGAAATTTTGTAAGCCTAAACAATTGATATCAAACAATAACGAAAGATAACAAAAGTTTTTATTAACCGGAAACAATTGAATCACAATCAAACATCCATACACAAATAATGGAATCAACATCAATTGTACCGAAATTTTGTTAAGCAAAAGCAATAAATATATGAAATAAAATCATGCTTTTCTTAAACAGAAAAACAATTAACTAACAAGATTGTTACCTCAAATGCTGCATCCTCTTCTCCCCTTAAGATATGTCATTAAGCGCAAGTTCACTTAGAACTCTCCCCCATAAAGTTGTCATCCTCCCGCCAAAACAAAAGAACAACAACAAAGAGCAACCTTTACCAGAAAAAGGTTGAAAACCGGTTTTAACTATGCGATGCAAAAGTTGAAACCTCGAAACACATATGCTTTTATGCTAAACCAAAAGATTCAACATATTGTGACTTTTTCACATATTGTTTCTACAGGAACCCCTCATGATCCTTTGATAAAGCCTACCAACATGGGCTAGAACTTAATCCCGCTAAATCAAAAAGTCACCCAAACCATAAGGGTTCACACATTATGAGATCGAATATTAAGGTAATAAAACCGAAATCAAACATCCCATAAACATACATAGCAATAAAATAAAGCATTCAAGCACAGGCTATGTAACCGAAAACTATCACAAGAGAAATTATAATATAATAATTTTATTTATAATTAAGATAGTTTTATTCATAATAGACTTTACAATTATTGAAAGAAATCAAAAACTGAAGTCTATTATTCTGGAAATAAGATTTATTCTTCAGAGATTCTCTCAAAGTTTATTGAAGATTATTCACAAGACAGGTTCTTCAGATTTTTCTTTTCTTTCAGAAGATTTAGTCTTCTCTTCACGAGATTCACTTCAACAATCAACTTCTACATAATTGTTTCGAGCCACTTTTCATTCTTAACAGCAGCTTCCAAGTGTTCTTGAGCAATATCAAAATCCCTCATTAAATAGAACATGAGATCACGAGATATGTGATTCTTTTTGTGTTCCCTTGAGAAATAACACTTAATCTCAGTGGGAGGACATGTTTCAAGTTTTTCTAACTGTGAACCAATGTCAAAAGTATTTTTATCCATCTTGAACCGAAGCAAAACTTGAGAAAAAAATCGGTTCTTATAATGGTTTTATATATATCAAATAGAAGTTGGTTACCAAGTTTTACTCATACCAAAACAAGGTAATTTTATTTGATAAACATGTACTATTAAAACGAAAACAAAGGTGTTCTCTAATCTAGTACGATTTCGAAAAATATCTTGCCCAGATTTGTCATGAACTTTCCTGAAACGAAAGTATGTTTCTAAAGATAGATAAAACAACCCAAACTTAGAAGAATACTTTAAACGTTCATGAATCCAATAGATTGAGTATAGTACTATACTTCCTTTATGTTCTTGTGCTCCTTTTAAGAACTTCCCATTTATTTATATTGAGCACACATAGGGAAATTCTGATCATCAACATCAGTTGTTGATATGAGCTTGAGCAAGCTCAGTTTTTATGGAACATAATCCATCATGATACTTTCGAGTATCTTCCCTTTCGGGATTATTCCAAGAATAAACCTTTATTGATTCATGTCTGAAACTATCTGATTTAACAGGGTGATCTGTTTGATGAACAAAATCATAAGTGTGACATAACTTCTTTTGAGTCGAAAAATGATCTGAACTCTTATATCGACCCAGAAATTTCTTGAAATATGATAACATCATTTGATGTGATTGTTTTCTGGGTTCTGCTTTAGACAGTTGATCAATAGCAAAACAACATGATTTGAAATCATTCGTTTTAGTGCACTTGTGCTGATCCTTTACCCTGTCTAGGAGATAATCATTGTCATAATGTATGGCAGATTGTCTTGACCGGATACTAGTAAAAGAATTACCCCCTGAAACACATCTATTCTGATTCTTATAAGTGGTTAGACTATTAGAATCACGATGCTGTATATTAGTTAAGAGATTCTGGAAATCAGATTCACATATCCTTGTATTAACTAATATACCTTTACTGACTTGATCAAAGTCATGTTCTTCAGATTTGGCTTCTTCATGAAGCTTAGTTTTGATCAGAGATTCTCTGACAAACTTCTCGACAGAAGGATAATATAGATTATATTTTTCAGCAAGCTTCATGAAAAATTTAATCTCATCACTGTCATATGAATCTAACTTGTTTGTCACAAGTATTTGGTTTCTTATTAACACCTTATTGTTAATATCTCCTGAGTTGTGTTCAACTAGTGAACAGATAGAACTGAGCTGTTTATCAGGTTTTGAAACCAATCTGTCTTTCTGAAGCATATTATCTTCTTGCTCTATGTTAACTGAATCATCCATCAGATTCAATTCTTATAGGTTGGATCACACCAAACACAGATTGTTAGATCTTTTCGTGTTTGTCTGCTCTGATCTTAGGTTGTAAAGGATGTCAGCTAAGGGAATCTATTGTGCAGAGCCTTGCGATTTTCAAGATACGCAAGGAGCGTGGATTCGATCTCAACTAAATTCCAGTCCGAAGTTTGATAATAGGCTAGTGTCTGTAGAGGCTTAATACAGTTTGGTGTTCAAATTTGGATGAGGTCCCGGGGTTTTTCTGCTATTGCGGTTTTCTCGTTAACAAAACTTTTGGTGTTGAAAAGACGAGGGTACCCAAATATACCTCAATCTAAAACTTTTCCACCTATAAGTCCTTTTCCGAAAATGATTATCTATGGACTGAGTCGAGACAATACAACTAATCGGTTCACACTTCGTGTGATCGTCTGTGGATACGAGATTGAGACAATACAACAACGAAGTATGTTTACTTGATAATAGGTTCGGACTTAACCAAACTCTAGGGATTGTCTACCAAGTAAAATAGGAATTAACGTTTGTGTGATTTACTTTAAATTATATGCCCAAAGGATAAAAAGGAAGCTTGATAAGGGCTAATAAATTTATCCATCACAGTTTTAACCCTGCTAGCTAAGAGTTTAGAGATTATCTTATAACTAACATTACTTAAACTTATAGGCCTAAAATCAGCAGGTGTTTTAGGAGCCTTGTTTTTAAGGATAAGGGAGACAAAATTGTGGTTCATCTGCTTAAGCAATTGACCAGAATGGAAAAAGCTTTTTACCGTAGCAATAGTATCGGGACCAACAATGTCCCACATTTGCTGATGAAAACCAAGAGGGTATCCATCAGGACCAGGGCTAGTCCATGGCTGCATCTGCCAAACTATGGACTTTATCTCCTCATCAGTAGGAGGATGGATTAGGAAGTCATTCTCCTTATCAGATATACAAGGCATCAGGACATCAAGAAAACTACTAACACTGGGAGGATTAGTAGTTCTACTCATCTTGCTAAAATGATCTTTAAGTTCATTAGTTATCATTTTTTTTCCAGATAACCAAATTTCTATGCTACTTTTCAAACACTCAATTTGAGTTCTCCATTTTCTGAAATTAACTTTATCATGAAAGTACTTAGTATTTTTATCATCAAAAGTCAAGACATTTTCCCTAGCTCTTTGCATAGGAAACCGTGGGGATGGGCCCCACACAGCCGACCAACTAGCTGTCCGCCGGTTTTGGCCGGTCCCCACTCCTTTCCTTTATTTTTTTTATATTGTTTTATTATTATCATTAGGGTTTCCTCTTTCAAGGACTTCCTCTCTCTATCAAAACTCTTGAAACCTCCATACCTCTCCATAAACCATGTGGTTAGTAAAGCAAGTGGTCCCGCGACCATCATGACTTGTCCTTCTACCACCTTGAGAAATATTAAAATAATATTATTTTAATATTTTTAATAGTGGTCCTTCCACCACTATTAAGAGTTTCAGTTAAACTCAAATTCTTCATAAAATGATAAAATAATGCTCGATGGACCATCGGAAAATACCAAAATTCTCAGGATTGGTCCGCGGACAGCATGGCGACACGGGTGTTGATGGTGGATTATTGACGAAGGTCATATTCATAAAATCACATCAGAAATCATGTATCTTTGATCAGTATCAGAATCATAAGAAATTTGTATCTTCACAAGAGGTGACTCGCAGTTCTGTAATATCATGGAGGTAATAACGTATAATAGCGATATTAGGGTTTTTGAGGCAGAACTTTTAATATTCTATGCATTTCATTATTAAAAGCTGAAAGATTCAGCACATTTTATTTGAATTCGGAATTCATTCCTGGTGTCTGAATTAACCCAGAATAATATATGATGCTGATCACATCATATCTGAATGCTCCTAGACATATTGTATGCTAGTATAGAGCAATGGATTATTTAAATCTAGTCGCAGTATTCATTGGATTGAATTCCTATAAATTATGTACTAATTAGACCATAAATATTCATCTACTCAGGATCCATGGCTTTTCTCAGTCGAATTCCATGGAAAGTAATGGGTATTTACCTTTCGGGCATCTGGGGCACCCCGAGTAAGCACCGAGCAAGAAGCACGGGTGTATTTGGTGATAATGCTCATGGAAGAACTAGGATTGGAAGCCTGATTAAAGAAGGAAAGGAAAAGATAAAATAATAATAACATAATAAAGGAACCGTGAGGGTGGGGCCACCTGGCTAGCCGGCCGGCCATTCCGCCGGTCCTAGCCGGCCCTCCCCTCTTTTCCTTATTTTATTATTATTATAATATTATTATTAGGGTTTTGATCTTACCACCGTGAGAAATATTAAAATTATATTATTTTAGTACATTTAATAGTGGTCCTTCTACCATTATTAAGAGTTTCAGTTAAACTCAAATTCTTCATACAAGGATGAAATAATGCCCAATGGACCATCAGAAAATGCCAAAATCCTCAGAATTGGTCCATGAAGAGCATGGCAACACGAGCACACCACCATGACCAGTCATGGCCGGCCCTTTGGCTTACATAAGCCGTTCCCACCTCTCTTGATGATTTTTGACCTAATTAATCATCCAGAGTCCATATTTGGTTCAAACTCCTTCCTGCAACTGGGAATGATGATCCACTCTCCATCAGATGGTCTCACGACCACCAAGGGCTGGTTTTACAACTCTTGGTCGGTCCATCCTCTCTCCATGACTAAGTTTTACTAGATATTGCTCAGTCAAGCATAATTTAATAATGATTAAACAACCATTAATCATCCTTTCACCAACTGCTCTGCAAAGGAGTTTGGTAAATGCTCAGTCTAGCATCCAGTAACTACATGGTCGGTCCATCACTCATAGAGGTGACCCTCTTTGGTCCATTGGTTGATTCTCAGTTGATCATCCATTGATCATAATTAGGGTTTTGAACTAAATGCTTTGTCTAGCATAATTCCGAACATGTTCAAATACTAATATTTTAACATTGATTCAACAATCAATATTTCAATTAAGTAATGTTCGGTTAATATTTTTAATTAATATTTTATTTGGTCTTGCTACCAATTATTCATGGATCTAACAGTATTTGCTCTAATCATCAATGCTTTATCTGGCAATACCCTAATTGCTTCATCTAGCAAAGGGTCACGGCCAACAGGGTTCAGAACCACCAATATTGATTAAACTATCAATATTTAATTGCTCAGAACAATATTCCTCATATTGATTCAGCTATCAGTATTCGAGTTTCAATAATTATCATGTTGATCCAACTATTAATATTTGAGAATTTGACACTGATCCAACTATCAGTATTTTATTGGTCTATCAATCAACATTTGGTTCGTCAACCATTATTTTAATATTATAATCTCTCCTCGTCATTCGACTGACTCATGGCACATGGATCGAGAAAGGTCTTTTATGATCATTTAGCAAAGATTATTTTCACAAGTACTCAGTTCATAAGATTCATAGTCTTAGGTCAAAGATTGACCACTCACACATGAGACATCAATTCATGTCACATGGGGGGATATCACTAAGGTTTTGGTATGGCATCCTACAACACGTGCGATGTGAGGTACATCCATGATAAGAGTTGTGGTAAGTCGTGCTGACAGTTAAGTGGTAAATGGAATGGTGGATGGTCGATCAACCCAGTCTTCCGCACAAAATGACGATCTCCCACTTCCACATTCTTCCACTACCTTCAACTGTCACCACTTACAAGAGATTGATGTACTGCTATAAATAGGTTTCTGAACCTATGATCTGATAACGAATAACAACTATGACTCATCACTGTCAAGTTATCAAACACACTCAGAGGATCTCTCTCGTCTACACAGAGAATCATCTTCACAGCAGTTCAACACATCATATCACCTACAGATCAATCTCCATTGATCCCCACACAATCTCAACTTCCCTCCCTATAGACTGACCCTCCTCGTCCTCTTATGACCGAATTGAACCTGGAATGGCCATTGTGTTGGTTTAGGCCAGGGTCTTACAGATTAGTCTCTCGAACTCAAAGTACTCCCTGCAATATATTTGTTTAAAGGTTCAGACGATTCACAACTCCAAGCACATGCTTCGGTGAGCACTTGCCTCCTCCACCACTTTTTACCAGAAAACCTGTGAGCCATTTTTACCCACAAACAAATTGGAGACCACAGTGGGAGATTAATCTCTCGGTGGCAAATTCAATTCCTGAAGATGGTCGGTCGTATGTTATAATCAACGAATCCCAATCAAAACCTTTCGAACAACAATGTTCCTCTTCTCAACACTCATTCTCCTACAGTTAATGGAGAAATCCAAACCTTGGACGAGTTAGTGCGAATTCAAATAATCCACACTAGGAACATGGATCTCATCAAGGAGACAGTAAACAACATACTTGATCTTCTTGTCGGGATAAAATCAGACCTGAGTAACGCCTCCGCGCGTGACTTAGGACTTCCAGCACGGAGGAAGAATTTCTCGATGGATGACCCTCCTCAGATCGACGGTTTCACCACATGCGAAAAGTCTGTATGCCAAGAGGCCACTTGTTTGATCAAAGATCTGTGTGAACTTCTAAAATTTTCGAAAGATCACCGAGCTAAGGTATTTACCACACTTAACAAAGTCTCTTCTGAAGTACCGTTGGTTCCATCACCATCATCAGAAATCATAAAGATATGTATGATGAGCGACTCTTCAATAGGCAACATCACTTTCTCTGAGGAATACCGGATGGCAGAAGAAGGGCACAACCGAGCACTGTATGTGACCGCACTCATCAACGAATTTGAGTTTAAACGAGCCCTCATCGACACAGGCGCCACTGCCAATGTTGTTCCTCTCAAAACCCTAAAGCCAGCTAAATTCCAACAAAACAAGATTGTTCGTCAGCCGATCGTGATGACCGATTTCAAAGGAAACAAGACCAGTTCATACGGATACACGTATTTAGACCTGAAAGTATGACCAATCTACTCAACGGTCAAGTTCCATGTGATTGAGAAAGAACCTGATTATCACATGATCCTGGGGCGCACATGGCTTCATGACAACAAAGTCGTCCCTTCTACTTATCATCAATGTATGAAGGCTCAACTGAACGACAAGGTCGTCCGTATTGAAGCATCACTATCACCTTATGCTCCTGTCTATGATGCTGAATATTTCAAACCACGTGAAGGCATCCCTAATCCGCCCAGCAAAATATACAATACATCGCTTCCTGGTTGGACGTCAATTGAGAAAATCGATCCGCCATCAACTTCAACACCGGTGAAGAAGGAAAGACCCTCGAAGCCATCAATCCAAGTAAAGAAGGGACGCAAATTTTGTACTAGCCATGATGCAGAAGGGAAAGTCATATATTATCGCCCAAATTAGCAATCAGCAGGGGAGACTAGTGGAAGATCTCATCAACCACAAAGATGTTACCATCTCGAGGAGTCATGTGAAGAAGTCCAAGATGTTCCGCGATAATTACAAGATGGTACTGATTTCACAGCGGATATTCTCGAAACGATCAACATTGGAACAAACGAGGATCCTAGGCCCATCTTGATCAGCTCAACTCTGTCGCCGAATGAACGAGCAGGGTTGGTCAATTTGCTGAAAGAATATCAAGATATCTTCGCCAGGACATATGAAGAAATGTCGGGCCTGGACGAAAAGCTGGTCACTCATCAACTTCATGTTACTGCTGGGTCCAAGCCTGTCAAACAACCACTTAGGAAGTTCAGACACAACATCGAGGAACAGATCAAGGTAAAAATCCAGAAGTTATTGGCCGCTGGATTCATTAAACCCATTCAACATCCGACCTGGCTAACCAATGTGGTTCCTGTCAGAAAGAAGAATGTGCAGATCAGATGTTACGTAGATTTCAGAAACTTGAACAAGTGTTGTCCTAAAGACGATTTACCTTTACCCAACAATGATATGCTCGTCGATGCGACTAGTGTTCATAGGATGTTCTCATTCATGGATGGTTACAGCGGCTAGAACCAAATCAAGATGTATGAATATGATGCCAGCAAGACAGCGTTCTGCACCCCTATTGGAAATTTCTATTACATAATAATGCCTTTTGGTTTGAAGAACGCAGGAGCCACTTATCAACAAGCCATGACTAAAATCTTCCATGACATGATGCAAAAACAAGTGGTGGATTAGGTCGATGATGTTGTTGTCAAATCAAAAACTCGATCAACACATCTGGAAGTTCTGCAGAAAGTCTTTGAACGATGTAGAGACTACAGGTTGATAATGAATCCTCTGAAATGCGCCTTCAGAGTATCTTCCGGAAAATTCCTAGGGTTCCACGTAACCGAAGAAGGAATTAAAGTTGATCCCATCAAAGCACAGGCCATTACCATAATGCCTCCACCACGGACGGTGAAAGAACTTCAGAGCTTCATGGGCAAGGTAAACTATATACGACATTTTATTACCGGATTAGCTCAACTCACTGCTTCATTTACTCCGTTACTAAAGAAGTAAGCAAGCTTTATCTGGACATCCACTCAACAAGATGCTTTCCAGAAGATACAACAGATATTATTATCGCCAGCTGTCATAAAATCCCCTGTCCAAGGACGACCACTGTTCCTTTATACTACATCTAGTGAGGTCGCTGTTGGAGCACTCCTTGTTCAAGAGGATGATGAAGGAATTGAATGCCCAATCTACTATTTCAGCCGTACCAAGAGGATGATGAAGGAATCGAACGCCCAATCTACTATTTCAGCCGTACTTTGAGGGATGCAGAACTTAGATATCCTAAAGCTGAAAGAGCCTGCTTAGCATTGGGTCACACCATCCATAAATTCAGACAATACTTGCTGTCAAACAGAGTTATACTGGTTGCTAAGGCTGATCCGATAAAATTATTGTTAGAGCACTGCTTGGTCGAACTCACAAGCGTTGCTATCTCAAGCTTGTTGTCAAGTTTAGTTTCCAAAACTATAAGTCTTGATTTCTAGTCTACTTATAGCTAAGTCTCGGATTAGGATAGAAAGTGTAGTTGAGCTTTAGACTTCCCGGCGTTCATTGATTGAAGACGAAGAACTACTAAGGGGAGCTTGTGGAACTTCATCAACAAAAGGTATGTGGATACTTGAACTCATCTATCACTCAAATGTCTATCTACTCTATCTCCTATTTGAGACAAAAGTCGTATAAATATATAGACTTCGAATTATACACATATGATATTTCGAGCTGAGTTTAACTCGCTTACATATTTCTCGAAATATGTGTTGGTAAGCTTTCGCTTTAACAAAGTTCATCTTATATTCTTGACGAAAGTCAAAAGATAATCATGTGAAAATCTCCTGGTAACGACTTACATGATGTGTGTGAGATAGTCATTTGATGTAGACTCGAAATGTTTCGTATTGATCTATCGATCACTTGAAAATTGCTTTGAAGCTAATAGTTTGTGTGAGACAGCTATTGTCGTCTTCTAAGAATGTTTCAATGATTGAAATGGGAGTTTAGAACAATTAACCATGATTGGATATAGCACAGTATGCGTACTTGTATGCTAACTGTTGTAAGTTATTCCAAGTCCGGGAACCATAGTATGCATACCCGTATGCGTACTGGTTGGTTAGTTGAAAGTCCGGGAACTTAGTATGCATACCCGTATGCGTACCGGTGTAAGTTCAAGTCCGGGAATTCAACTGAGTTTGGTGGTGTACGACAGTATGCGTACCCGTTCGCATACTGGCGAACCCAGACCAAGTCCGACCACTTAGGTAAGCCTACCCGTTTGCATACTTGAGTAGGTTATGTTCTAAAATCGGTTTGTTCATGAAATAATACATTTATAAATTAAGGAACGCAATCTTTTGCAAACCGTGGCTATAATTTTCATGAATTGATTCGAGTGAATCAAAATCGATTTTGTTTCAATTGTTTTTTGTATACTTCTATGAGAATATAAACAATTGAACAACTCTATAACAAGTTTCATTTGAGTCATTTGAACTAGTTATGTTAAGATGAACAAGGTTGATATGAAAGTGTTCATATGGCTAACTTCGGTTAACTATTGTTGAGCCAACAAGGTGTACACGTTTAGGTATGGTTACCCATATCTAAATGAAGTCACTTTTCATTTGTGTGTAACAAGCTAAGTTCGATCTAACGGTTGAAATATATTAGCTTGAGTCTAATCAGGTTTTCATCTAACGGTGAATATTGAATGCTTTGTTACCAAGGTAACATTGATTGCAAACTATGATTTGAAGACTATATGGGAAAACTCTAGCAACTGGGAAACCTAATCCCCACACCTCCTGTGTGATACTAGTTGCGACTAGAGTCGATTCTCCTTTAACTTAGGTTTTTCTAAAACCATTATAGGTTAACGACTTAAAGACTTCATTGGGATTGTGAAGCCAGACCCAACTATTTTCTCTGTAGTTGCGTGTTCTGATCTTGTTGTATTCTATCATATGGATTACTATCTTCTCTAAGATTTGCTCGAGATTTAATCTCTGATAGGCAAGATAAAAAATAGTCACGAACATCTTCGTCTCATCGTTTGTGATTCCACAATATCTTGTTTCGCTACCATGCGATTAAGATTATTATGAGGTGATTGATATTACTAGGCTGTTCTTCGGGAATATAAGTCTGGTGTATCAATTGGTTCCTGTTCACCTTGATTTATCAAAAGACTGAACAAAACTCATAGGTATTTCTGTGGGAGACATATTTATCTATTCAATAGACTTTTCTGTGTGAGATAGATTGGTTTATCAAGTCTTCGACTTTAGGTCGTATCAACTCTTAGTTGTGGGTAAGATCAGCTAAGGGAATCAAGTGCGTAGAGTCCTGTTGGGATTCAGAGGCGTAAGGAACGCGACTGTACCTTAATCAGTATGAGATTGGTTAGGGCTCAACTACATTCCAGTCCGAAGTTAACTAGGAGTAGACTAGTGTCTGTATCGGCTTAATATAGTATGGTGTTCAAATATGGACTAGGTCCCGGGGTTTTTCTGCATTTGTGGTTTCCTCGTTAACAAAATTTCTGGTGTCTGTGTTATTTCTTTTTCGCATTATATTTGTTTATATAATTGAAATATCACAGGTTATGCGTAGTTCAATCAATTAGATAATCCAACCTTTGGTTGTTGATATAAATTGATTGACACTTGAACATTGGTCTTTGGTACCGTTCAAGTTGTTTCTCATAATAATCAGGCTCACGGATTCTATCTGTTTGATTTGCTGATTACATTGAGAAACAGAGATACAACTCTTGGATATATTTCCATTGATTAAGTCTGTCTGTCTAGTTGATTCTCTTGGAATTATATTGGAGTTTGTCCATACAGATTGCCTAAACGAAATATTGGGTGTGGTTGTTAGACCCTCGCTTTTCAATTGGTATCAGAGCAGGCAAACACGTTTAAGACCTCATAAGTATGTGTTTGTAGCAATCTGACTCTATAGATAGTAAAGTCTCTATAAACGCTTCACCAGGATTTAACTCTTATCTTAGAAAATGTTCTGAAGAGCTAGTTAATATCCAGAAGAAGTTGGATAAACAAATCCGGATCAATTCTGATCTTGTTGCAGAAATTGCAAAGTATAAGGATTTGAAGTCTGTCAAATTATCTTCAATGAATTTGAATAACTCCTTTAATTCTTCCCTGAAGAATTGTCGCAAGTCAGGGGATAAACGGGGTTTAGGCTTCGTGAAACCTGATGTGACTCAGAACTACTCAGATGAGTTTAAAGATGTTGGTCCATGTATGTTCTGTGATTCTCATAATCACTTTCAACATACGTGTACATCATTCAAGAAAAGTTTACAAGCTTCTAGTAATCTTCACAAGAAAGTTGAACAACTGTTTCTCTAAAAAGGTGTACAAATCTAACAAGAAATCTCAAACGGGATAATAGTGTTAGTATGGGAGCTTTTACTCTAAAATCAACATCACCCTTTCAATGGTTCCTTGATAGTGGATGTAGCCGACATATAACTGGAGATCTTTTGTGGTTTGTGAATTCAAGCGACTTTGAAGGAGGTCCTGTAACATTCGGATATGGGAGTTGTTGCTACATAAGCAAGAAGGGGACGATCAAACTTCCCGGCGTTCCTGAAATCCATGATGTAGTATACGTTAAAGGTATGACTGCAAATCTCCTTTCTGTTAGTCAAATTTGTGACAAAGGCCATAAAGTTGTCTTCAATGCGAATGGATGTGACATTGTAGATAAAACTGGAAAAGTAATTTTTCAGGGAACTCGTGGTAAAAATGACTGTTATCTTCTTGATACTCAGTTTAGTAATTGTTGCAATTTGACTAAGGTGGAATCTACACATCTTTGGCATGAGCGTTTTGGTCACATCAATTATCGCCTTCTAACTAAGATCATCAACAAAGAACTTGTTAGAGGTGTTCCCAAAATCAATGCTAAGATTGATGGTGTCTGTGGTACCTTTCAAAAGGGTAAACAAACGAAAGTTCCACATAAATCATCTCGAGATATTCTCACTAAAACTCCACTTGATTTAATTCATATGGATCTCTTCGGTCATATTCAACAACCTATGGTTGCTGGGAAGAAGTATGCTTTAGTTATGGTAGATGATTACACCAGATTCACCTGGGTGGCATTTTTAGCTCATAAGAATGAAACCCTTGGTGAATTCAAGATTATTGTTAATAGAATCCACAACGAACAAGGTCGCAAGCTAAAGAAAATTAGAAGCGACCGTGGAACTGAATTCAAGGACACTAAGGTGTTTGAATTTTGTGACAAACTGGGGATTATTCAACAATACCCACCACCCATTACTCCTCAAGCTAATGGAGTTGCAGAAAGGAAGAATAGGAATATTGAGGAAATGGCCAGGGTAATGCTCCATAACAAAAACTTACCGTTAAGGTTTTGGGGAGAAGCTGTTTTCACAGTGATGGGTCGGAAAACCGACTTTGTTTATCTGCAAGTGCACGGTGTCGAAAAAGTAGACAACATCAAATGTGGTTCGTTCCCACGAGGAGTGTTTCTAAAATTACTTCTAACTAATACAATCAACTTCCTAATCAATATCAATTCAAGAGGAGATTTTCTGAAATGTATACTAAGAAACAAGCAAATAAATTGGATGCAAACAAAATTATTAAAGTGACGAGCAAGATGAGAAAAGTTTAAGGATCCTGGAATCCTTCGTAGGCTAGGTTTACTTGTGATTTATCACGAGAGTCTCTATTTTACTCATGTAAAGCGGCAACGCCTGGCTACTTAGACATGGAAGATATGTCGTTCAGATTTATTGATAATCGACTAAGGATTGTTTGATCTCGACCTAAAGTAGAACTCCTACACACTATGTATACATGGCATACAAAGTTGAAGAATGTTCATTAATCTATAATCAATCAGGTCTCAATGGGGTTGTCTATAGCTTACCTATGTAGTATACTTGGCATAAACATGAAAAGATCTATAGAAACAATTACCCAATATGAGATACTCAAACATAAAATTAAGCTTTTGATTTAAAGAAACTCTTGTTCATAATCACCAATAATCTAGCCTACAAATTCATCCTTTCACCCTAACAATAGTTTAGCAAACCATGGTTTTCTCAAAAGCCATAAAAACTGATAAAGGAAATAACAAGCTCAGCATAGCGGAAGAAAGCTTAAACCTAGTTTCTTCCCTGTAAACGGCCTCTCCGATTCTCTGTTCACTGATGTATATATAGGCGCTATAGAAAAGCTAATCTGGACCCAGCTGATAGTTGCCAGGCCCAATCCAAGCACCAGCTCCAGTTTCCAAATTCAGGCATTACTGACGTCCAGCCACTGCACCACTTTCTGCTTTCTGTCCTCCTAATTCTCGGCCACCA
>JAJJMB010009125.1:3345057-3361763 GCA_023531105.1 Papaver atlanticum | reverse complement strand
ACCATATTTCTCATTTTACTTCATCTGTGAATGAACCCTGAAATGGATAGCAGCTCCATCATTAAACTTCTTCACCTATATCCGACGATGATACCCAGAACTGATGTCGCCATCAAATTCCAATCCCATTCATTTGTATTGATCCACAAAGTCTTCATCTCATTTTTGTCTTAACTTGGAAGATACAGAAATGAGTTCCATTTGATAACAGAGAAGAGGTTTTTCTGTAAATGAGATGTGAGAATTAAACACGCCACAGATGTGGTTAGAGAATATACATGTCCCACTTCCCTTCGTCACTAGTGGGTCGGGCTCGATTGCATCACATACGTGAGATGGCCTGAGCCTTGAGTGGTGCTGATATAGGAATACCAGGCCAGCCACATTCAAGGTTCTTGTGCAGTGAGCAGCAACATTGATCCTTGTAGTCGCAAACACTAGTTAAGCCATTTATCTTCCAAGTGATCTAACTCCTTGTAATTCCTAGAACTCCTTGTTATTAGCGAAATATAGAGTCCTAGCTAATGTAAATATGGGAGTAGAACGTCGCACTTTCGTGCTTATCACACAGCATGTTATTTGATCAACCGTGTATATCTACTGTCAAAAACCCTAAACACTCCTTATGAGTTGTGGTTCGGTAGGAAGCCCAACTTACACTATCTCAGAGTGTTTGGTAGTAAGTACTACATTCTGAAAGATTGAGAACGGAAAGGGAAATTTGATTATAAAAGCGATGAATGAATCTTTCTTGGCCATGCATCTGATAGTCATGGTTTTCGAGTCTTTAATCTCAGAACCCAAGTTATGATGGAATCTGCAAATGTCATCATTGATGATCTGAGCAATTTTCGTCATGATAGCCCTCCTGTTGAATTGCCTCCAACTAAGACAATTAAGAAAGTCAAGGAAATCCCAGAATCAGTTGAAGTTGTTCCAACGGCCCTTTGACTTGCAAAAGATGGTCCCACCTCTTTTGATAATTTTTGACCTAATTAATCATCCAGAGTCCATATTTGATTCAAACTCCTTTGTGCAACTAGGAATGGTCATCCACACACCATCATATGGTCCCACGACCACCAAGGGTCGGTTTCACACCCCTTTGGTCGATCCTCCTCTTTCCATGAGTTGGGTTTACTACCTATTGCTCAGTCAAGCACAATTTTAACAATGATTAAACAACAATTAATCATCCTTTCACCAACTGCTCCGCAAAGGAGTTTGGTAAAAACTCAGTCTAGTATCCGGACACTACATGGTCGGTCCATCACTCATGTAGCCGGTCCCTCTCTCATTCATTGGTTGATTCTCAGTCGATCATCCATTGATCATAATTAGGGTTTTGAACTGAATGCTCTGTCTAGCATAATTCTGAATGGGTTCAAACACCAATATTTTAATATTGATCCAACAATCAATATTTTAATTAATTAAATAATATTCGGTCCAGCTACCAGTATTTTAATTAATATTTTATTTGGTCTCGTTACCAATTATCCATAGATCTAGCAGTATTTTCTTTGACTAGCAATACTTGCTCAGACCATCGGTGCTACATCTGTCAAGTACCTTAATTGCTTCGGTTAGCAATGGGTCACAGCCAACAAGCTTCAGACACGCCATTTTTGGCAATATTGATTCAACTACCAATATTTAATTGCTCAGAGAAATATTCCTCATATTGACTCAGCTATCAATATTCGAGTTGTAGTATTTTTCATGTTGATTCAACTATCAATATTTGAGAATTTAGTACTGATCCATCTATTAGTATTTTATTGGTTCATCAACCAACATTTGTTTCGTCCGTCGACCAATATTTTAATATTATAATCTTTATTCGTCATTCGTCTGACTCATGACACCTGGATCAAGAAAGGTCTTTTATGATCGATCCAGCAATCTCATAAGACTATCATTAAGTCCTTCGACTATCATTACTGCTTCAACTAGTATAATTATATGTCACGGTCATCAGTGACCTAATTCAAAAACCATGGTCTGCAGAGCATGTTGTTATTTCAACATTCCATGCTTTATTCATCATAATATTGAACTTTGTCTGTTCAGTTCATAAGATTCACAATCTTAGGTCAAAGATTGAGCACTCACACATGAGACATCAATTCACGTCACATGGGGGGATATCACTAGGGTTTTGGTCTGGCAGCTACAACACGTGTGATGTGAGGCACATCACACGATGAGAGTTGTCGTAAGTCGTGTTGGCAGTTAAAGGAGAAAATGGAAAGTGAACGGTTGATCAACCAAGTCTTTTATGAAACGTAGAAGTGGTTTCAACACGATCTACCACTTCCCCATTCTTCTAGTTCCTTCAACTGTCACCACTTACAGGAGATCAATTTGCTGTAATAAATAGGTTTCTGAACCTATGATTTGATAAGATGAACGAGACTCAACGTAAGCAAACCTACGCAGTCAAAATTATCAATCACTTTCAGAATATTTCTCTCGTCTACACAGAGAATCATCTTCACAGCAGTTTAACACATCACATCACTAACAGATCAATCTCCATTGATTTCCACACAATCTCAGCTTCCCTCCCTACAGACCGACTCTTCTCCTCCTCTTATGACCGAATTGAACCTAAAACGACCATTATCTTGGTTTAGGCGAGGGTCCTACAGATTAGTCTCTCGAACTCAAAGTACTCCCGTGCAGTACATTTGTATAAAGGTTCATGCGATTTGCTACTTCGAGCACCTGCTTCAGCGAGCACTTGCCTCCTCCACCACTTTTTACCAGAAACTCCCGTAGATCGTTTTTACCCGCAAACAACATCATATGAATGAGAATTCAATTTGAACTTGTGCTTAACTGATACATCTTTATGGAAGTACGGCTGTAGAATTGTAGGAGAATATTGTACTGGATCGGGTGCAGTGTTTCTCTTCATATCTTCGATGTTTTCCATGGTCAGACGCTTTGGGCTTCCGGAGGAGGACCCAAAGGGAGAAATTCAAAAATAACTGCAGATTATTGTGATAAGACATGGAAAGTCAATAGATTTCTTCACCTGACTGACACTGATTATTTGACGAATAATGCATCCACAAAAGTCAATGTTGCTTCCTTAAGCAAGATAGTAGACTAACTCAGCAACATCTCTAGTCTATAAATTCTTGTCGATAGTGCTTGGCATGAGATTAGCAACAACCAGTTTGCTTACAATTTTTAGGCATAAATCAGCATCATTGACAGAAAGTTTACCATCTCTCCATGGTACAGTTTGTCCCATAAGAAGATTTGATACTTCAGCATGAGAAGGTCTCAGATTTTCAGGTTGACGAACCTCAAAATCACCATTATATCGCAAGTCCAATAATTCAGCAATCACACCATGGGTTACAAAAAAAACTCTTGTTCTTAACAGTGATTTTAAACATGCAGTTAGAAATATCTACAAGATACAAATTTGCATAGAATTGGCTTGCCATTTCGAAATGAGCAATACCCATACCGCGATGAATGAGACCCCATTCACGAGAATTCATGAAATCAGAAAGGTTGTGAACTCTAAGAACTGGTGCATAATATATTCTTTCCATGATAATTTTATAATTATGGTGCTCATTATAGGCAACAAAAGCATGCTCATTAATAAAGAGTGTTTGAAGACTATCATTCATTATCATGCTCATCGTTCCTACCGGTGTTTCTTCTACTAGAATTTTCTCTATGGTGAGTTGTTTTCCTTCCAAACATGTTTAGAATCAAAGTAAGCACCAAGAACAAGTAGATTACTTACTGGGTACCCGAACTGTTGAGAATGGTGTAGCTCCTGGACGGAAAAAAAGAGAGGTGAAAACAGATGGTCACCCGTTGGCTAGAAACTCACAAGGAGTTCAACGGTGCCAAAATATTAAAATTTGGTCAAGAAATGAAATTTTACGGTGATGAGGGTTACGAAACCTTTCAGGGTTTCTTCTCTAGTTATCGAACAGTTGAGAAGAAAAAGAAAGGAGGAAGAAGAAGATATAAAAACAAGAATTTGTTCTTCTCTTTTTATGTGAACCACATATGTACCAATCAAGAAGATTTCATGAAATTTAAGCATTCTTTTACTGGCTTATATGTATATCAACACATGAAAAATAAAAATTCTTAAATCATGATGGCTTGAATTTTGGTGCACAAGAGTTTTTGATACCCACGTCAAGTCATTTGGTTTAACCGAGTACTAGACTCAAATTGGTGAAGCAAAAGAAGACATTTGACTGACAAGGAACTCGGAACAATCACTTGTCAACTTCTATAACATGTTGACATATGAATATATCTCTTAAGAGCAAGGATCAACTTATAGAGAATAAAAGGTGTATTCTCAGGAAAAGAAGATATTAAATTACTGACTGAAACCAAAAGCACCAGGAGATGGTCCGATCTCAGAAAGGGTTCATGAGAAACTTCCTTCCAACTGCTTCCAACAACAACTGGATTTAGAATAATACAATTACCTATAGTTAAGAGAAATTCCCAAGACAACATTGATTTACTTTTGCACACGTTTAGAATATTATGAAGTAAACAGACCCGATGCCTTGTCTTACATCTCTTTAGTAATAGCGTTTGGAGATGACGCTTAGCACTATACAAGATAACTCTTTTGTCACAGGGAGGATTCTTGACCTTTTATCATGGAAAACAAGTTTAACTTTATCTTGAAAATTCTGTCCCACACCATTTTTGTGAACAAACAAGACATAGTCATTATGATGTATCTGATCATGATTATGGACATACTCAGAGGGATAAATATTAATCTCTACCTTTGGAGTGAAGGAAGAAATAAATCCTTTTATCTCACAAGGAGAGGGAGTATAATACTCACTTATTTACATATCAGTATCCACCTCAACAATGTTATTTAACATGATGTTGTTCAACCTTTCAAGAGAATCTTGTTCTTTCTGAAGATATAAATCAACATCAAGAGAAAAATCTACTAGTTGTTTCTCAAGATCAGTAAAAACTTCAAGGGATTTTTGACCTGGAGGTGGTATTGCCGGAATTTCTTCCACAAATTTGATAAGATCACCATAAATTATGAATCATCTAGATCTAATGGTACGTTATTAGAGATTACACACTTGTTCATAATTTAAATCACCGCAAACACATACTTGTAAGGTCTAAAGGTGTTTTCCTGCTCTGATACCAATTGAAAATGAGAGGGTACCAAGCACACCACCAAATTTTTTGTTCAGCAACCTGTATGGACAAAACCTAATACAATTACAAGTACACCAACTTAATGATCCTTAAGAATATGTATGTAGAGTTTATATCTCTGTCTATTCACAATTAGTACGTATAGACTGAAAACACGGGGGTACCACAATACATGATGTAATTTTAAATAGTGGTAAGAATGGGTTCGTTCAGATTTGTGAAGATTCGAGTTTTTTTAAAATCAATAAAAATTATATACAAAAATAGTACAATTGGTGCAAGAGGTACTGGGACTAAGGATTTAATTTTTAGAGTGAAAATAACCAAGACACTAGATTCCACTATTACACATGAATAAATGATGATAAGAATTCCAAAACTCTAATTATTTTTAAAATATCTTTTTCTTAATTCACAAATTATCAAGCATATTCTCAAACATTAATTGTATCCCTTAAGCATAGATTATCTAACCAAAGCATAACCTATCTAATTGAATCACAACTAATTAGGAAAAATTATGCAAATAATTAAAATTCTGCAAAGCAGTAATTTGAGTGAATTATAAATTGCAAAATTAGAGAAAAGTAAAATAATTACCAATTATTCATGCAACAATAGCTTCCTCCATGTCTTGGTTACGCGAGAATTAGCTCATCATTATCATGGAAATATGCTCAAAATTCATCTTTATTATTGCTCAAAAATGGTTCACAAATGATGAAATAGGAGAAAATTGACAAAAACCGGGTTTGTAACACTTCTGTTTGTTACAAACTGAGCTGTTACATAGAACGATAAAAATGAAGTGTTGTTAACACTGTCGCATTACGACCCTCATCCTTGTGTCGCTGTCACTGTTGAAGAACGACGGTTACCTTGCGTCTAATGTTCTTCGCGTTTATCAGCAGCAGCAGCAGCAGAAAATGGAGTTTTCCTGCAACTTGATTTCTCGACTCTCTGGTTCTTCTCAGCTCCCCAAACTCTCCACCACCCTTCCTTGTACCTGTAGAAATCTATTTATACTCCTAATCCTCATTTAATCCGGCCATATCTCCCAAATAATCTTCATTTATCAATATTATTCTCCACGGCTAAAATTTCCATTTTTTGATCTTCCACGCGTTCTCAGCTGTCAAACTTCGTTATTTATCTTCTTCATGAATCTTTGTAGTGCAACACACTCGAAACTCATGCATTACATGCCTCAAACTCGTGTCAAATTCACTTGAACACGTGAAAACTTGTGTCCACTGTTTTGGATTGAAACACGTAATTAAGCCAAATTTGATCGGAAACAACACCCATACCAGCTTTCTATAGTCATATCACGTCTACCCATTAAGTTTCAGGGATTTAATCTCACTAAATCACGTCCAAAAATCCAACAGAAAATTCTGCAGAAAAATGAATTTTTTTCCCGCCAAAAATATTTTTCAAACGATGAAGGTGAAGTGCCCTGTATCCAAAACGCGGGTGCCTTTAGCAGCTCGGCTGCCTTGGGGGTTCCCTTATCCATTTTTAGGGTGCCTTTAGTAATTTTGGTGGGTGCCTTTAACACTTTTTTCTGGGGTTTTTCCAACACTTTTTCGGGATTCTTCCGGTGTATTTCTGGGGTGCTTCCGGTGCATTTCTGGGGTGCCTTTAGTACTCTATCCTGGGGTGTAAAGCACCACTTTACGAGCCAATTTCGTTGCAAGAGCTTATTTCTCTAAAAATACCTACAAAGACATAAAACACCATAATAAGTACAAAAATGGGTACTAATAATATATACAATAGAGATAAAAATAGACACATAAATGCGTCTATCAATACACCACTAACTTTTTTCGTTTGGGCCTATAAGATAAAACCTAATATAATTGCAAGTAGACCAACTTAATAATACTTGAACAATATGTATATACAGTTTATCTTTCTTGTACAATCAGTAGTTTAGATCAAGATCCATAAACCTGATTGGGTACAAGAACTCTTGGACAATCTCAAAAATCAATATCCAAGACAACCTAGTATGTACCGTAATAGTACGTGAACCTAAGTCCAACAAGAACAAGTCTTGTAATCTTTATTTCAAGATACAAATTCTCAAGAACAAGTCTTGTAGGTTTTATACAATTTTAGCTAAAAACCCTCTAGGTTGTTTTTCGAATCACTTGCTTTTACTTTGATTATATCAAACACAAATATAATACGGAAGTAAAAAGTAAAGCAAGATATAGATAAATTTTGTTAACAAGGAAAACGAAACCTGCAGAAAAACCCCGAGACCTCGTCCAGATTTGAACACCAAACTATATTAAGTCGCTACAGACACTAGCCTACTATTAGACTTCAAACTGGAATGTAGTTGAGACCGAATCCACACTCCAAGCAATTCAGTTACAGTCGCGCTCCTTACATATCCTGAACCTCTCAAGGCTCTACGCAATTGATTCCCATAGCTGATGTCCTTTACATCCTAAGAGTTGCTTCAACCTAAGTGAAGGCTTTTGATACCAATCTGCCTCTAACAGATAAGCTTATTTGATTTATGTTTAGATCAAAGATCAGGTGAGGAAATCTGTTTGCAAAAGACAAAGATAGCAAACCTCACAAATTCGGAACTTACGACTCCCGAATAGCATCCTAGATTCTTAACCACCTATCAAGAACAATCTTCAAAGGATCAATTAAGATCAGTTTTCAGATATCTATCTTGAGGAATCACAAAGTCTGAGACGAAGAGAACTTTGTGATTACAATCCATCTTGCCTGAAAAAGATTACGAAAACATCGATAACAGAAAAGCAAGATCAAGATACACTGTTAGAGCATAGCTCGGTTGAACTCACCAAGCGTTGGTATGTCAAGTTTGGTTCGCTTGATTGTATACTAGAGTCAACTTCGTTTAGGTTAGACTAGAAAGTCTAGGAATGTTGAGACATACAAGTATTACTCCGAAGACCTGAAGAATGTGAAGAAGAAGCGAACTACAACGACAACATCATCCTTCCTCTTGAGGTTAGTAATATTGACTTGAACTGCTTCATTCCTAATGTATCTTTCAAGTCGTGCTATATTGAAAACATAACTGCGAAGCTGTATATAATGTACATATTGTATGATACTCTAGTGATGTGACATGGTCATATTTGTATGATCATAGTATTAGGGAATTAGACTACGAAGTATAACGCTTATCTTTTGAACTTCGTAGATATGACATCGACGTAATATTGTATATATTGTTATGATTATGTGAATGTGTTATGGTGAAGATTTCATCCTAGTAAAAAATGTTTTACATTTGTTTAAAGGAAGTACATTCATTAACTTGTTTTATGAATCGAAAGGCAAATCGCTAGGATTATTGGTACGGCTATTCATTGCATATCTTTGGAGTACCAATATGTGTGAGATGGTAAAACCGATCGTAACTTTGTTATGTATCTTGGTATAACTAATCACAATGCCTGATTTATGATTCGGTATGACTAGTTTTTATTAATTAGTGTAACCGATCCTAAGTAATCGCCATGAGATGGTATGATCGATATTTGTAATTGGTGTGACCGATCCTAGTAATTGGTGTGATCGATCACAAAGAATTCGTGTAATCGATCATTGTAATTGGTGTAACCAGTCCTGGTAATTGGTGTAACCGATCCTGGTAAATGGTGTAACCGATCACAAGCAATACCATGAGTATATGGTAACCGGTCCTTGTAATTGATGTAACCGATCCTGGTAACTGATGTAACTGGTCCTGGTAACTTGTGTGACCGATCACAAGTATTTCCATATTAAGGTATAACAGATCCTAGTGATTGGTAGAACCGATTGAACCCATGTATGTGACTTGATATTTGATCAATCACATAGTGATTTTGGAATACTAGTGAACCAATTCTAAACTTGTTTGGAAGTGTGGTATAACCGATTCCAAGAATGTAAATCCACGTAAAATATGAATAAGGATTTACAGTGAAAAGATGTCAACATACTTTGAACACATACAGTAACTCTTATCATTTATTGTTCAAAGATATTCCTTAGTACTCAAGGAGATCCCATGCCGAAATAAATTGAGAATCTTTTAATTAAGGTTTTGGTTTTATATGCTTTAATTACCAGCAATTACATGCATATCTCTAGAGAATAAAAATTAGTAATGTGCATTTACTAATTGGAGATTTTCTATTGAGATATTTCGGAAATTTTGGACAGGCATTTATATTGGAATTAGGAAAACCGAATTTCGATATTCATTGCATATCTTGAGAATATTTCAGTTTTGGAAATTCATTGGTATCCAAACATCCTTGGTCTATAAATACCTAAGTTTGTATTTCTAGCAAACTATCCCAAGAGCCAGGCAAACTTCATCTTTTTGTTGTTTCTGGTAGAGCCGTCTAATCGGAGAGGAAAATATCATAATTAGGTGAAATCTCTTACGACCGCTTGTTTAAAGTCTTCTATGAGATCAAGAAGCTCTACGAGTACCGTTGGTGGGACACTAAGTATTTGCAGTGTTATTAGTTTTAATTGATTTGATTGACTAACAGTTGTTGAAACTTTGATTGCACCTAGTTTGTTTATTTTTGAGAATCTTCTCTTCTGATATAAGATTCACTCAAACTAGATCGAAGTATCGACGGGATCTTTAGAACTGTTTGTAGATCTAAAGACATCTTGTGATAGTCCATTGTTAACAGACTCCGTTCTGTGTGTGATTGATCACAAGAGATTCAAGTGGTGTTGTGCAGGTGTTTAGTGAAGATTAAAGAAGATTTGAAGACAAAGAAGATTTCTTATTTGGTTCTCTTATCTTTGGGTGTGTACAAACCTTGATCGGCTGGGATCCAACTAGAATTGGATTTATTCGATTGATTAGTTGCCTGAGATCGACATCACTTTATAGTTTCTTGTTGGAATCTATATCGATTGATTGCGAATCTAAACTTGACTACCTTGGTAGTTATTGGATAGATCGATCTAACCAGGCAAAGGAGTTTATTAGATTAAACGGAAGAGCCTTTGCGTATGACTTGAGATATCTTTATCTTGAAAGAATCGAAAGAGTTGTTACCAAACAAATTTGTTGTTCCTTTACTGTTTGGAATATGATCCAAAGGAATTGTTCCAGTGCGTGCACTCATCGAAGTCGGAAGCGCAGGGATACTGAGGAAACTAAGTGAACTAGGGGTAGTTGCTTGGTCTCAACTATACGAAGTTGGTTTAGATTTTGTATATCTGCTTAATTATGAGAGTTTTCAATTCTGGACTAGGTCCCGGGGTTTTTCTGCATTTTCAGTTTCCTCGTTAACAAAATCTTGCTGTGTCTTTTACTTTTCTATTTCCGCAATTATAATTGTTTTATTATAACTAAAAGTAAAATACACAAACATTAACTCTGATATACTTGATAGTGATCATATATAATTTGGTTAAGTCCGAACCTATTATCAAGTATCACACTTTGGTTGTCGTATTGTCTCGATCTCGTATCCATAGACAATCACACAAAGTGTGAATACCGATTTGTTGCATTGTATCGACTTTGTCCATAGACGATCACTTTCGGTAAGAGGACTTATAGGTGGATATTTTAAAGATTGTGGTGTATTTGGGTACCCTCGTCTTTTCATACACGAACTATCAAGGTAAAGATAGTCGGACCTTGCTTCACGAATCCCCAAAGCGAATTCTTTTAGTCGGAGATCATTTTATGTTTATCAGAGGAAACCTTGGTCTATAGAGGACGACTCTAGAATCAACTAAGACACAAAGTGTCAGGGATTGAATTTCCAAGTCGAAAGAGCATCTCAAGATTTTCAAGAACCAGGGGTTTCTTAGAACTCAAGCGAAGATAACTTGAGAATCAAGCAAACACTTTAGGTATTGAAAATACAATAAAATAATATAAACTAGGAACCGTTTCTGGAACCGTGTATAATGATTGTTCAGTTTGACAAGTATGCCAAAGAACTAAAGCAATTTGACGTTCATTTAAACACTTAAGAATTTAATCACGATGCAGACACATAAGTGTTTGAGTGATCAATGAAGTCTTAGAAGTGTTTGAGAGGGTTTTAGTAACGCTAAACATATTTAAAAAAATAAGTCTCTGAGTATATACTAAAAATTAAACTGGGACAGTTGGTACAATGGTTCGTGAACCGTTAGGCTTGTTCACGAGTCAAGGTGAAACGGTTCGTGAAACAGGTTCGCCAACCCTACAATACTACCGAACTCAGTTGACCACGGTTCATGAACCGGGTTCATCAACCGCTAGCCTTTAAAACCAACTTTCAAATTTTAGTTCACGTCGGTTCGTGAACAGTCCCACACTGAACTTGTGGTTTGCAAACTGGTTCACCAACCGTCCTGTATTTATGCAACGCAGATATCTATGGTTTGCGAACTGGTTCGTCAACCTACCCCGAGTACAAATATCAGTAAGTTCAATATTTCTCTCTTATGATGTTTGAAACATTCTCGCATGATAAAATCATTTGCGCGGGCAATTTTTAATTGATCCACAAATTAATTCACTCAATAAATTGTTTATAACTAGTATTGTTAAGGATCGTTGAACATATTTGCTTAGAATCATATTTCGAGATTTTTAACAAGACAAGCTTGACCCGAAACTTCTTCTTTGTAAATCTACTAGAAGTCATACAACATCATCTCAAAAATATAGAATGGTAAGATACTGAGTAAAAGAGAATGGTTCACTCTTCACATACCTGATACAGAAGTTCTCTAAATATCTTCGTTGATCTTCAGTCTTCAAGGGTGATGTCTGATACTCAACTACCAAATTTTAACCTTGTCAGAGACTTGACTTAGTATACTAGAAATCAAGATATAATTTTGATCATCTAACATTAACAACAAGCTTGAGATAACAAGACTTGTGGGTTTAACCGAGCAATGCTGTCACATAGACTAAGGATTCTGTGAACCTGATTGTTAAGAAGAGTACTTGGACGATCTCAAAAATCAATATCCAAGTTCAATGTAGTCGTATCCAAATAATCAAATCGGAATTCTGCCAAGTAATAAACTTGTTATCTATCTTTAAAGATACAAATTCTACAAGCAACAAGTTTCGTAATCGAGCGCAATTATATGGACGTATCTACTAAGATTGAATACGTACTACTTGTGTAAATCTTATTATAGAGATAATCAATATAATGCGGAAAGGGAAAAACACAAGACACCTGTTAGAGCATAGCTCGGTTGAACCCACCAAGCATTGGTATGTCAAGTTTGGTTGTCATATTTTAGTGAATCAAAACTCATTTAAAGAGTCGCTTGATTATATACTAGAGTCAATTTCGTATAGGTTAGCTTGAAAGTGTTAGGATATGAGACTTACAAGTATTACATGAATACTTGAAGAATGTGAAGAAGTATGGAGCTACAACGACAACATCATCCTTCCTCTTGAGGTTAGTAATATTTGACTTGAACTATTTCATTCCCTAACGTATCATTAGAGTCGTGCATATTGAAAACATAACTGCGAAGCTGTGTATGATACTCTAGTTAGACATAGTATTAAGGAATACAATACGAGGTTTATTGCTTAACCATTAAACTTTGTATATAAGACATCGACATGATAATATGAATGCTATTGTGATTATGTATGGGTATGAGTGAAGATTTCATCCCAGGAAACAATGTTTTACATTCTTTTAAAGGAAGTAAGTTCATAAACTTGTTTTGTGAATCAAAAGGGAAATCGTTAGGCTTATTGGTATTGTTATTCATTGCAAATCTATTTTGAATTACCAATATGTGTGTTTAGTATAACCGCTCATAAACTTGTTTATGTATCTTGGTTAAACTATTCACAAGGCCTGACTTTTGTATTGGTATGACTTTTATTAGTGAAACCGATCTTAAGTAATCACTCAAGATGGTATGATCGATGCCTTGTAAATAACAACTTTTATCTAGCCATTGGGGAACCGATCCTAGTAAGAGGTGCAACAAATTTACAAGAGGGGAATCGATCCTTGTAAGAGGTGCAACACGTTTTTAGTAGATGGTGGAGCCGATCCTATGAACATGTGCAACAAGTTTGTAGTTTTGGGGGAACCGATCCTATGGACATGTGCACCAAATACAGGTAGTTACCATAAGATGTGGGGAACCGATCCTAGTACCTAGTCAACCGAGTTTTGGTAACTAGCGTGACTATGCACAGTACTCACATGGAGGTAGAACCGAACTTGTTTTGGTAGAACCGTGAAACCCATGATTGGTGATTTTATAGGATAATCAATCACATAGTTCTTGGAAGTCAGATGAACCAATTCTAAACTTGTTTGGAAGTGTGGCAAATCGTTTCCAAAATTGTAAGTATGAAAAAGGACTTGCAAAGTAAAGATGTCAACATACTTTGAACATGTGCAGTAACTCTTATCATTAATTGTTCAAAGATATTCCTTAATAGCTAAAGGAGAATCCCAGGATCGAAATAAATTGAGAATCTCTTAATTAAGGTTTCTTGGTTTTTATATGCTATTTAGTTTCCAGCAATTAAATGCATATCTTTAGAAAATAATAATTAGTAATTTTCATTTACTGAATATAGATTTTTCTATTGGGATTTCGGTCAATATTTGGACAGTGCATTTCCAGGAGTTATGAAAAACGATTTTTTGTTTATTGCATATCTTTGAGAATATTTTGTTTTGGAAATTCAGCAAAACTACCTCAGTTGTGTTGTTACTGGTGGAGCCGCCTATCGGAGAGGAAAGTACACTTTTTAGGAGAAATCTCTTACGGCCGCTCGGTTTAAAGACTTCTTTGGGATTGAGAAGCTCTATTAGTACCGTTGGTGGGAAACTAGATAATTGCAGTTTATTTTAGTTTTCGATTGATTTGATTGACTAACGGTTGTTGAACTTTGATTGCACCTAGTTTGTTTATGCTTGAGAATCTTCTCTTCTGATATAAGATTCACTCAAACTAGATCGAAGTTTCGACGGGGATCTTTAGACTATTTGTAGATCTAAAGACGTCTTGTGATAATCCAACGTAAACAGACTCCGTTCTATGTGTGATTGATCACAAGAGATTCAAGTTGATTGTGTGCAGGTGCAGATTGAAGATCAAAGAAGATTTGAAGACAAGAAGACTTTTTGGGTTCATAATCTTTGGTGTGCACAATACTTGTTTCGGCTGGAAAGGGATCCAACTATAATCGGTTTATCTTTGTGATAGATTGGATTGATTAGTTGAGTAGATCGGCATCAATACACTTCTTTGTGATTAATAGTATTGATTGCGTAGTCTAACAATTACTTCGGTAGTTTTTGAGAGATTGATCTAAGGACCCGACAAAGGAGTTTATTGGTTAAACGGAAGATCCTTTGTCAGACTCATATCACGTTGTTTGAAAAGAGTTGTTACTGAACAGATTTGTTGTTCCTTTACTGTTTGGAATACGAACCAAAGGAATTGTTCCAAGTGCGTGACTTACTGTAAGTTGGAGGCGCAGGGATACTGAGGAAACTAGGTGAACTATAGGTTTAGTTGCTTGGTCTCAACTATACGAAGTTGGTTTGATTTTGTATAGCGTCTTAATTCTGAGAGTATTCAATTCTGGCCTAGGTCCTGGGGGTTTTCTGCATCTGCGGTTTCCTCGTTAACAAAATCTTGCTGTGTCATTTACTTTTATTTTCCGCAATTATAATTGTGTTTATTATAATTTAAAGTAAATCACACAAACGTTAATTCCTATTTTACTTGATAGACAATCCCTAGAGTTTGGTTAAGTCCGAACCTATTATCAAGTAAACATACTTCGTTGTTGTATTGTCTCGATCTCGTATCCATAGACGATCACACAAAGTGTGAACCGATTAGTTGTATTGTCTCGACTCAGTCCATAGATAATCATTTTCGGAAAAGGACTTATAGGTGGAAAAGTTTTAGATTGAGGTATATTTGGGTACCCTCGTCTTTTCAACACCAAAAGTTTTGTTAACGAGAAAACCGCAATAGCAGAAAACCCCCGGGACCTCATCCAAATTCTAACACCAAACTGTATTAAGCCTTTACAGACACTAGCCTATTATCAAACTTCGGACTGGAATTTTGTTGAGATCGAATCCACGCTCCTTGCGTATCTTGAAAATCGCAAGGCTCTGCGCAATTGATTCCCTTAGCTGACATCCTTTACAACCTAAGAGTTTTTTCAACCTAAGTGAAGACCTTTGATACCAATCTGCCTCTAACAGATAAGCCTATTTGATTTCCCTTTAGATCAAAGATCAAGGCTTCGAAATCTGTTTGCAATAGTAAAACCTAGCAAACCTCACAAATTGGGTACACTTACACTCACTTAGATGAGAAGCCTGAATTCTTTACTACCTCTAAGAACAATCTTCAACTTATCATTTAAATATAGTTTTCGGGTATCTATCTTGATGAATCATAAAGTCTGGGACGAAGACAACTTTTCGATTACTATCTATCTTGCCTGATAGAGATTATGAAAACCTTGATAACAGAAAATCAAGATCAGGATATACGAACTATCAAGATAAAAGATAGTCGGACCTGGCTTCACGAATCCCAAAAACGGAGTCTTTTAGCCGTAAACCTAATAATGTTTCACAGAGGAAACTTAAGTCAATAGAGGACGACTCTATCTATCAACTAGGACACAAAGTGTCAGGGATTGATTCTCCCAGTTGAAAGAACATCTTTCTTTATAGATGTTCATGACAGAGGTTTGGCATTTCTATAGCTAATAAGTGTTTTTTGTGCAATTCTGGAGAGGATTCACTTTTCCATATTTTGTGGGATCGTATTGTTTCGAAGCATATGTATACTTGGATTGCTGGAATCTTTGGGTTACAACCCAAATATAATTTGATCGAGTGTTATAAGGTTGCAAAAGGGAAGAGCTGTATCGTTAAAATCTCTGGCTGGTCGCAATCTTGGCTATAAGGGCTTGTGTGTGGAATATGCGGAATAAAATTGTTTATAAAGGTGCAAAGGACAACCTATCCAAGCTAAAGACTAGAGTTTACCAACAAATACATGATAACTCGAGAAGAATTAAAAGTTATATGCTTGACTATAGAGAGGATGTGAGAATCCTGAACTATTTTCGTGTTGAGTTCAGAAAAGTGAAGACCATAATCCCAACTGAATGTTTTAGGAGTGCTCCAAATTATGGTGAAGTAAAGGTTTGTTGTAATGGTGCATCATCAGGCAATCCGGGAGTAGCTGGTGCTGGTTTTTTGGCCAGAGATGATAAATGTAGGGTGCTTGGAGCGGTGAGTGTTGGGATGGGCATTTCTACAAACTATATAGCTGAGATATCGGTTATTATTTTTGGCTTGGATTGGGCTATCAAATGGGGACGGATGAGTATTATAATTCGCACTGATTCTAAAGTGCAATTCAAGCTCTTTCAAGTAATAATGTTCCATGGAATTTGAGGAACAAATGGTTAGCTGCTTGTGGTAGATATGATTCTATCA
>JAJJMB010009125.1:3235574-3345047 GCA_023531105.1 Papaver atlanticum | reverse complement strand
AGACATAACTACTTATGAAGGCATGTCCGATTTTATCACTTCCGTTTAAATGCCTGTAATTTCGTATTTTCGTTTCAAGTAGTTAGTAAGTTTTTGGGGCTGTTGTGGCCTCTTATCTTACTCTCTACACCGTTGTAAATTTTTTGTAAAGTTCGTTTTCTTTTAATATACCTTTGGATTAACCAAAAAAAAAAAAAAGGTTCAGGACCGAGGGTTGCTTAGAATTCAGGCTAAGATATATAACTTGCGATTTAAGCAAACACTTTCTCTGTTTAGATGAAACTCTAATTAGGGTTTCAAGTAAGCATGTGAGAATTAACATTGAACTCACATAGAAGAATATACACAGTGGTCCGATTACAGAACCGTGTATAATGAATGTTATGGTAAATATGCCTTATGAACTATAAGCAATTTGATGTTCATTTACACACTTAAGAATTTAATCATGATACATACACACAAGTGTTTTAGTGATCAATGATGTCTTAGGGGTGTTTATGAGAGTCATAGAAATTCTAAACATATTTAAAAAATAAGTCTTTAAGCATCTGTTAAATTTTTACCGGGACTGTTGGTGAAACGGTTCGTGATACGTATAGGCAGTTCACGAGTTAGGGTGCAACGGTTCGTGAACCGGGTTCGCCAACTGTTAGCCTTTTTCCACCAACATAAAAATTTAGATCACCACGTTCATGAACAGTCCCCTTATGAACTTAAGGTTTGCGAACTGATTCGCCAACCTTCTTGTATTTCAGAAACTCGGATATCCATAGTTTGCGAACTGGTTCGCTAACCTACCCTAAGTCGAAATTATAGAAGTTACGAATTTCTCTCTTCTGAAGTTTGAAACATTCCCAAATGTTAGAATCATTGCTTGGGCTATTTTCAAATGATCCATAAATTAATTATTGAACAAGAAATTGTTTCGAACTAATATTGTTAAGGAACTTTGAACATCCAATGGTTGAATCGTATTTCGAGATGTTTAACAAGACCTAACTTGACTCGGAATTTCTTCTTTGCAATATATCTACTAGAAGTCATACGACATAGCCTCATAAGATAGAATGGTAAGATAGTGAGTAAAATAGAACGGTTCAGTCTTCAATACCTTGTTGATGAAGTGCTCCAAATGTTATCGTCGATTTTCAGTCTTCGAGGGTGATGTTTGATACTCAACTACCAAATTCTAACCTAGTCCGAGACTTGACTCGGTAGATTATAAATCAAGATATAGTTTTGTTCAACTAACATTGAAAACAAGCTTGAGATAAAAAAAAACTTGTGGGTTCAACCGAGCATTGGTCTAACACTAAGTCTAGCCAAACAAAGTTGACTTTAGTAAGCAGATCAAGCGACGAAACTTTTGGAACTAAATGAGGATGACAACTGATAATCGGTTGTTAGGTTTGTATTGGTCATGACACATGAGTGTTGCATGGATGATCTTAGTAAATTTTCAAATGGACTAGGTCGCAAAGTTTTTCGCAGCAAGATGTATCCTGGTTAACAAATTGCTATACAATTATTGTATTAATACTTCTGCTATATATTTGAAATTATTATGACATAAATGAGATACGAGACCTATATAAGACTACAATTACACAACCCATTAGCATGAATTTTATGAAGTGTTTGATGTTGTAAGTTAGTTTTGATGTATAAAAAATACATAGTGTATTAGGATTTTCCTTCAGATATTTGAGGAGGCGCCTATTTAGATATTCACTCCTTTTTAAAAATCATGTCTTACAGAAAAGACGTGTTCCACATATACTGAGATCAACCAAAAAAAAAAAAGTTGTGGCCCATAAAAACAATGTTTGCCAATTTTCTTCAAATGCACTGACAAATATTATAGTGAAAAGGATTATAACTATGATAATCTAGGTCATGGGGATTATTTGACGGGGGAAAACATGTTCAAGAAGCCGAAAGTTAACATCCCTTTTTGTCTCCACTACACTAAGAATGCGAGCATGTTGCGAGTTTTTCCTAGCACCCGAATGACACTCTTAGAGGTCCTGGAAGTAAAAATGAGCCTAACCCAAGTCAACGTGGAACCAGTGTTGCTTGAAATCCCTTGCAAAAAATAAATAAAAGAGATCAAGGAACTTCTTGAAAGATAAAAAATCATGAGTGATGAATGCTTCTGTATGAAGGGGAGAAGTAATCTCTTGCAATTTGTTCTCATCCTTCCATCTCTGAATTCATCATCCTCATGTCTTCATCACTGGTAGTTTTGGCATGATTCTACATCGTAATAGCTCTACCACTTTATAAACCTAGGTTTTCTTGTCTCTGGCTATCACTAAACAAAGGATTTGAGAATTGGGAGTTTTGGTCGAGAAGAACAAGGTTATCTTCAATTCCATCCTCTCTGGATCTTTTTGACCTTCTCGAGTCAAGCCCATCTACTTCATCATCTCCCATCCCATCATAATTAGCAGGTCTACCAGCATTGCCGAATATTGCATCCACCTTATGCGCATTAGCAGCATACAGACTTTGAAATTCTTCCTCCGGCATTCTGAATATGCATAAGTCAAAAGCAATCTTTTCACACCTTCATCATCATGCTCCAGCACATAACACTTAGGGCATATGTTCCTTGGTTGTTTCTCAAACTGTATTTAATCCACATTCTTTGTCTTGCAGCAGTATATAGCCATTTTTATCCTTTTTATTTGTTTTTTTATATCCACTTCAGTTTTCGCATTCACAACCCTTCCCCTGACAGTATACTTCTTATTAGCTTCATTTGGTATTACTCTTCCTATATTCATGCACTGCTTCTTAATTATTTCTTCCTTGATATTTTCCAACTTAAGCCCTCTAAATAAAACTGAAAAAACCCGATGAGTGAAATTATACTCATTCAGCTCAATTTTTGAAACATAGTCACACAAGACTACCAATGCCGACCTTTGCTAACACCTCATGCTTTTCCTTGTTCTTGAATTGAAACACGAACATATTTTTTTCCCCTATGGTATGGTATGAATACCAATTTTTCTATGGCTTCTATAAATAATATTCACTTCTTTTTGAACTGTTTCAAACACAACACCATCCTTATCAATAATATTTCCAATCAGACAGTTGCTCCATTTGTTTGCAGCTTCATTAATCTCCTCTATATAAATTAAACTTCCCTTTGTTCTTGAGGATTCCCCCATTAGTGTTTTTTTTTTTTTGATGAACAATCAGACCACATTTCATTCAATCCAAAAAGGTGATTACATGATTGTTTACAAGAAAAAGATCATCCAAATACAAGAAAATTAAAACCCAAATACAAATAAAGATACCATTACATGTAATTCGCGAAGAGAAAGAGCAAAATACCGCAACGGTACCCAATTTTTGTATGAAAAGTAGAGAGAAAAGATGGTATAATCCGGAATCAATTCTGACCATTTTGAATGTTTGTCTTCTATAACAAGAGATGCTCAAAAAAGAAATGAGTGCTTAGCCCTTAATTTTGTATATATGAACGAAAAACCCAGATGCCCTAAATCCCTTTTGTTGAAGATGAACTCAAAGCCATACCGTGTTGAATCGTCGATGTTCTCAAATCTAGAATAACAAGCCATGAAACAACCAACAAAGGTTGAACAAATCACCATCAAAGTGAAGAAATAATCGTTCTCAAAGCGAAGAAAGAATCGCCCAGAAAGCGAAGATAAAATCACCAAAATGGTGAAGAAATGTGTCAAAAGACACCATAAATTTAAAAACAACATCTTATTTTGTTAAAAAATCTACTAAAACTAAAGAAAAATAATAATCCTTGCTAAAAGGACCAGATCTGAGCAAGACGATAGTGACGGCTGTTAGGGTTTGAAAGAGAGTTTTTTGGAGAGAGAAGACAGAGAGAAGCAAAAGACAATGGTTGTTTTGTTTTGTACGCATGGATTTGGCCCCCATTAGTGTTGTTTCTTTCATTTGCTTGGTTATGACAACAAGTTGAAGTTGATTGATTCGAGGCATATCTATCACGAAAAGAGTACAGCCGCACTGGCTTTTTGAGGAATAATACAAATATATAGATTTTGGTTAAGGTTTAGGGTTTTTCTTATGAGAATAGGACTTACCAAACTTATTGTTATTTTGTTGACTCAATCTAAGATATTCTTCAGTATTTTTAGGAGATTTGTACAACTGCAATTTAGGTAATTTGAATTTTAAATTTTGAAACTCCAAAGAAAGCGCCTTCAACCTAGTGTAATACCCAGAATTACCCTTACTGATTCGATTACTGCCATTGTTTTTCTGTTATGAAGAAAATTGGTATTGATGATGAGTTTGATTTTCAGGTAAAGAGAGTTTGAAAATGGTATTAAACACCACTGTTTTTGATCAATACATGAGAGAAGACTATACCCTGTTGGAGAAAAATGAGTTTTTAGTTTAAATGTTTTGGTCTTGGTGTTGTTTGATCTTAGGACCTAAGGGTTCTATGGATGCTCACTCATTTGTTTGAGTGAATGAATCTCTTTAGTCCCACATTGGGTATAATAGAGAAGGAGCTCCACTATATAACCATATTCCTATGGATATATTGACAAACGAGGGTGGAGCGGGTTTGTTTTGCGCGATGTTTTACTTCCATCCCAGCTGCTAAGTTCAAGAGTGGGTATCTTTTGTTGTGCTAACACGAGCTATATCTGGCAGTCTTATCTTGGACACATCTTCGACTTCGCTGTGAGGGGTTTAACATTGCTCATCTTAAGTATACCCGTGAACTAATGTGTTATGGATAACTTGTTGAACCTGTGATTCTGTCCTCGTCAAGTTGTTGCGGTAGAGTTGTTTTGATTCAGTTATTTACATATTATTTTGATACATCTAACGTTGCTGTTTATTGTTGCAAGATTCCAACATAGCCAAAAGTACAACTACTAAAGGCTTTCCGCAACTACCGGCTATTTAAAGATTTTCTATGAATCTTTAGATGGATTGGACACCACTGTTGAGATGAGAATATAAGATTAACTTGCACCACCGCTCCCAACAACCACTAGATCTTTAGTGTTAATCAAATCATGAAAAAGGAGGACTGTAAAGCTTAAAAACACAAAATACAGAATAAAAAAGAAATATTATTACCTTTTCAACTTAACATATATTTTTAGGCTAAAATGCCATAATTGGAGGGCATATTTCACAAGATTTTCCATTTGAGATAAAGCCTACTTCCCACTTTGCTCAAAGTGGTTAAGGGCATGTTTGGTACGATTTTTAAAAACAGTTTTCAAAAATAGTTTTCTACTGTATTAAAAATATACCATTTTTCCATGTTTTTATTTTCTAAAAGCTATTTGGTAGGAAATTTAAAAACTGTTTTGAAAATTAAGGAAAATCAACTAAATTAAATCAAATGTAAAGACTCGTCGAGATAATGATAAAAACAATTCTTGCACATGCAATTCTTTGCGCAAGCTCTTACTTAGTTCTGAAAAGAAGAAGAAAGAAAAAGAAAAAACACAAAAAACAATTATTTGTTGTTTTCATTTTTCTGTTTTCAAAAACAGAAAATAAATAGAAAACGTTTTCTAAAAATACCTCCATCAAACGCGTTTTCTCCTGTTTTTTGTTTTTTTGTTTGTTTTTAAAAACAGAAATCTATTTTCAAAACGCATACCAAACAAGGCCTAAGTTTCTGGAAGTGAACATGTTTCATTCTAAAAGAAATTCACAAATGGTATATTTTGTGATGGTGGCCGTGACTTTGGCCAAAAGGGAAGAAATTCACAGAGTGAAATTGCGCGGTGCAGTCTCTGTTACCGTACTCCCTAGTATTCTACAGTTTTTTGACTAGTATTTATTTTCACGTACTCCTCATTCACCTTCTCCTCTTTCTCTCTCTTCAGTTTTCTTCGTCGTCTTCAACAGATCCTTTCGATCGTCTTCGTTCGGATCTTCGATTATCGACTTAGTTCGTTTTTTTTATCCATAAAACCCTAAAAAAAGAGGAAAAAATATTCTATCAAAAAAACCAAAAAAAAAAAAAGTATCGATTTATCAAAAACCCTATCAATCAATCAGTGTTATTATCAATTTCTGGTGTGATTCGATCTATCTTTTTTAAGGTTTTCGTTTGGAGGAGAGAGAAGCAAAAAGAAAAATCAATTTTTTTTTGGAAAACAATCTAAAAAATCATAACAAAAAAAAGAGGTTTTTGTTGGGTTTGATTTGATGGCTCAAGTTCAAGCACAACCTCAACCTCCACTTTCTGGACCTAATGGAGTGGCTAATGCTGCTGCTGCTGGTGGAAATCAGTTTGGGTCAACATCTTTGTATGTTGGTGACCTTGATTTCAGTGTGACGGATTCTCAGCTTTATGATATGTTTAGTCAAATTGGAACAGTCGTATCTGTTAGGGTTTGCAGGGATTTGAGTACTCGAAGATCGTTAGGATACGGCTATGTTAATTATGCGTCCCTCCAAGAAGGTTAGTCTTTATTCTTTGCGTATAGATTATTAATTAATATTGCCATTTTATTTGATGAAGAATTAGGGTTTGGTTATGCAAATTTAGGGTTTTGTATATATTATCAGGGGTATTAACATTAATAAAAGGTAACCTCGTGATAACCGTTCATTTTGCTGCATTTTCCTTAGGTTCTGTGAAAGAAGCAACTCGGTGACAGTTGGTTACAGAATATTTTGTATATGTGGGCAAGTTTGTTTTGTTTTAGTCAGATTATGTCTCTAATGCTTTATTGCAGCATGCTATAAGTGAAATTGGTGTTGCTGTATGTTTATTGTGAGTTACTTATGTGATTTGGTCAATTTATTGGTAAACTCGCATATGATAGATGTGGCAGATTTCCGTGTACTGCACTACTGTATCACTGTGTCCATGCAGTTTACTATTATTTGTTATTCTGAATGGAAAAATTGAGCGTGTAAATTAGCACTCTCTGAAATGGAGAGCGGGTTGCATATGTATGAAGCTGATGCTCTTGAATATTTAAGATGGTTAGTTACTTTGGTCTTGCGTTTATGGTTCATATACACAGTCTCTAACTTTCTATTGTTCAGAAATGGAAGTTTGGTTTGTATAGAATCACACACGAGAAATAATGCCTTATCTTCGGTGCATTCATGGTGATGAGTTGGCAGCAGCTCTTCCATTTAAGTCGAGTCTGTTAGCATAGAGTTACTCCGGAAAAAGTGTCCTGATTCTTATGTATGTTGTTATTTTGACAGCTGCAAGAGCATTGGATGTGCTTAACTTCACTCCTCTCAATGGGAAGCCCATTAGGATCATGTATTCTCATCGTGATCCAAGCATCCGTAAGAGTGGGACCGCTAATATATTCATCAAGGTTTTGTATCATACTTAATTTGGTTGCTTTCTTTGGCTCCGTGTTGCGATGAAGAGATGTTTATAATATTCTTCTTCATATTGTTTCGTTCCTGCAGAATCTTGACAAGGCTATTGACCACAAAGCACTGCATGATACATTTTCTACATTTGGGAATATTCTCTCTTGCAAGATAGCTACAGATGGTTCTGGCCAGTCAAAGGGATATGGGTTTGTGCAATATGACAAAGAGGAATCTGCCCAGGAAGCCATAGATAAGCTGAATGGGATGCTCTTGAATGATAAACCTGTCTTTGTTGGACCATTTCTTCGCAAGCAAGAAAGAGATTCTGCTACTAGCAAGACAAAGTTCAACAACGTCTTTGTGAAAAATCTTGCAGAGTCCACGACCGATGACGAGTTGAAGGAGATCTTTGGTGAATATGGACCCATTACTAGTGCTGTAGTAATGAGGGATGGCGATGGTAAATCCAAATGTTTTGGGTTTGTTAACTTTGAGAACCCTGAGGATGCCGCTAACGCTGTTGATGCTCTTAATGGGCGAAAAGCTGATGACAAAGAGTGGTATGTTGGGAAAGCTCAGAAGAAGTCGGAAAGAGAGGTTGAGCTGAAAGGGCGGTTCGACCAGACTACAAAGGAAACAGTAGATAAGTTTCAAGGGGTTAACTTGTATGTGAAGAATTTGGATGATAGCGTTGATGATGATAAACTGAAGGAGTTGTTCGCAGAATTTGGCACTATTACTTCATGCAAGGTGAAAATTAGTGTTCTCCTTTCTACTGAACCACCATTTATTCTTCCATGTGCTTGAGGTTTAACTATCATGTTTGTACGTCTTTTATTATTGTAGGTTATGCGGGACCCTAGTGGGATTAGCAGGGGTTCAGGTTTTGTTGCTTTCTCAACTTCTGAAGAAGCCAATCGAGCAGTAAGTTGATTTCTTGTGACCTTCATATTCATAATGGCATGGCTTGTTTAATAGTGTATTTACTCATTGTTTTTGATTTTTTTACAGCTTACTGAGATGAACGGCAAAATGGTTGCTAGCAAGCCACTTTATGTCGCACTTGCGCAACGGAAGGAAGATCGAAGGGCGAGACTACAGGTACATTTTTTCTGTTCAACTGAATAAACACTCAAATCTCTAACAATTGAACATTTATTGACTTTGACTTTGGATTATTTTATATTTTTATATTTTGATTTTTGGACATTAAGCTTGAGATTTCCAGATGTTTCAATCGTGTTTATTTAATTTTTGGATTCTGGGAGCCGCGTTTCTGAACTATGGCAGTCTAACTCTTTGGTTTTTTGAGCTATTATGTTATTTATTACGTCGATTCCAAATAGAGTACAACAAATTGTTCTATTATGCACTTGGTAATGCTGTTCTGCTTAAAAAAGTAGTTTTGGTTGATTCAGGGCCGATGGGTTGTGGTATTGATTTGCTCTGTTTTGTGTACAGGCACAGTTTTCCCAGATGCGCCCAGTTGCTATGCCACCTAATGTTGCTCCTCGTATGCCGATGTATCCTCCTGGTGGCCCTGGTCTTGGCCAACAAATTTTTTACGGTCAAGGCCCTCCTGCTATGATTCCTCCTCAGGTAAACCCCATCTTTTACTCTCTCAATTAAATTTGACAAATCATGCCTTTTTTTGATAACACAGGTAGGATATGTTCATCCTCAATTCTCCGTAAAACTTACGATATGTGCTTTCTCTTCATGTGGAATATGGCAGCCTGGGTATGGGTATCAGCAGCAGCTAGTTCCTGGTATGAGGCCTGGTGGACCACCAATGCCAAATTTCTTTGTGCCTATGGTCCCTCAGGGCCAGCAGGGTCAAAGACAAGGGGGAAGGCGTGCTGGAGCAGGTCCAGTGCAACCAAACCAGCAACCTGTTCCTATGATGCAGCAACAGCAGGTAGATGCCGCCCTTTTATATGTTTATATGCATTTTTTAATAAAGTGGATGTGTTTCTCATAGCTTCTGTGTTTAATATGGCTGTTGGAATTACCAGATGATACCAAGGGGACGTATGTATCGTTACCCACCTGGTGGTCGTAACATGCCCGAGGTTCCAATGCCAGGGGTTGCTGGTGGTATGCTTTCAGTTCCTTATGATATGAGCGGCATGCCGCTACGTGATGCTTCCATGGCTCAGCCTATCCCTATCGGTGCTTTGGCTTCTGCTCTCGCCAATGCAACACCTGATCATCAAAGAACGGTATGCTCTACCCCATAATAGGTTAACATTTTATCTTATGGGCAGAAATGAATGCCTATGGGGAAGACTGAAAAGTATTCTCAGATTTGAACAATTGTCCTAATATACATTTATAATCGAAAATGGTGAGTTCCAACTTTCTCATCCGTTGGTGTACATGTTTGTAGATGCTGGGTGAAAATTTGTATCCCCTGGTGGATCAGCTTGAGCATGAAATGGCAGCCAAGGTTACCGGCATGCTTTTGGAGATGGACCAGACTGAGGTTTTGCACTTGCTTGAGTCTCCAGAAGCCTTAAAAGCAAAAGTTGCGGAAGCAATGGAGGTTTTGAGGAATGTAGCTCAGCAGCAGGCACAACAGCAGACGAGCAATCCTGCTGATCAACTTGCAGCTCTTTCATTGAATGAAACCATCGGTTGATAGAACCGTGTCGGCTTGGTCTGTCCTTATATTGAGGAGAAACTTTTATGGTGATAACTTTGAACTACTAGTTTTTAGGTTTGTGGTTTTGATACAATTTTAGTTGAGTTGAGTTGCTAGTGTGGAAGATAGTGAGTAAAACTTATTGGCCATTTTCTTTTATTATTTCGGTAATTGAAGTAGTAGGATCTTTGGAGTTTGTGACATACTATTATCTACGTTTGGTTTTGCTAGTATGTTTCAGACTCGTCAGTGCGTGCTTAGTATATTTTTACCACGTTAGAGCAACCATTTTGCAGGTTCCTCGATGAGAAATCGGTGATGAATATGCGAATTTTAAAAAAATAGGCAGTGCAAACCCTAGGATATTTTCTTCTGTTTTTGTCGATTGTAGAGATCAATTCTGCTGGTAGTTGTCACATGTCATAACAATCCCAATGTATCGGTGACCAATAAGTTAGAAGAGTTTAGATTATTTTACGACCTCATACAATTAAAGTTTCCGATGGTATTGTCTTATGTACATATGTTTGCAAGCACCGCAAAGGTTAAAGATAGGTATTTTGGTGGGATTAGCCTATTCCACTAACATTTCTACCTAAGCTTGCTCATACTAGTTTTTAATTGATAAACCATACAGAAAGAACAATAAACTGTAGACAAACCTGCGGTAATGAACTATTGATATTTGGATTGAAGTGAATTGTCAATACCGCGGATTATAAGTAGTGACAAAAGTGCATGTATCTTTAACTTTGATATGTTGCTGAATTTTGGTCATTAAGATTTAATACTAAATACAGGTCATTTTGAAAAATCTAGTGTAACTGATGATATGAGTTATTATACAGTATATTACAAGTCTTTAATTTCTGGCTAAATGTAGCAGTTGTCAAATTAAAAGGCCAATAATCGGATATCTCATTTGGCAAACTTGTCGAAATGCTAAATCTAACCATCTCAGGGAGTTAATTTTTTTTTGAAACCAGTAAAAGGTTGTCGCACTGCTCCTTTCCATAAAAAAAAGAGAAACAAAAAGAAAAAGAAGCTAATATGTTGCTCGGGAAAACACGATTCTTAGGAACTCCCATGAGATACAACTGAGGAAATGGACTGCGCTGTTGGGCTTTCAACATCTCGATCTCCATTTCCATACTTAGCTTTATCAGTCATGATTTTAATTGATATTTGAGCAACTTCAGCAAACCATTCATCTTCTGGCAATACGCTATACGGATCTTCTCCGGTTGTAGCATATGCTTCCAATACTCTAGCTATTATGTCCTTGATTACTTGGTGAAGACTACGAGATAAATAACGGCCTTGGGATGTAAAAAGAGTTACGAACTCCATGTCCAAATAAAACTGTTGAAGTCCGAGAGGTCGCATTGGTCTCGGACCCGACTCAACTTCCTCCCAAAAGGTTTGGTCGTTTGAGAGCCACATTATTACGGTCTCTGTTAATCTCATCAATAAAATAGTTGCAAATCTTTCCCTCCCCACAAACATATCAGCCGCTATGGTTGCCATCCTACTGACTTTGGCAAATAGTTCTTGAAATATTGGTGATGGAAACCACTCATGCTCTTCCACATTCCCATCCATACTTAAATACGTCTCTGCATTCAAATGGGTAAAACCATCTTCAGTGAAAATCAATTCAAGGGCATGTTGACGACAGAAAGTATCTCTTAATCTGTCAACAGAGCGTTGAAGCCGCTTCTTCCATTCCCTTTGTTCCGGACCACGATTTTGTCGGTCTGAAGCTCCTCTAGGCAATTCATCTTTTCCACCAACCTGATTCTGTGAGTTGAGCTTCATGAATGCTCGTGGGAGTAGTTCATCTGCTAATAAAGATGCATTTGCTAATAAAGCCATCTGTTGCGATTCGGTTTCAGCCATCCTAACAATTTTGTTCTCGCAACCTTCTAAGTTCCCTTCATCTTCCATCGAACCTGGCAATGCAGTTATCAGCAAGTTCACATATGATGTGAATACTCGTAGTAGGCCTTCCAATGTTGTACCGCTCAATTGCATGTTAATGATTGGACCAACATCTTCGAAGAATTCCTGAACCATTGAGTTAAACCTGTGGGCACTACTTGAAAGCTTAGGCTGGGAGGCTATCAAAGAACCAATGGATGTAGTTGCGGACCTCCCAGAGGGACGTGTACCAACTGGAGGATAAGTAAGCACCCAATCATCAGCAGCAGCTAGCGCAGCACTGCTTTCTTCGATTCTTTTTAGATTGGCATCAAGTGCCTGTTCAACACTAGGCCTAAAAAGCCTCAACAGTACAGGGCAGAGTGCCAAACCACGAGATTCCAGCAAAGAGCAATGACCCAACGCTATCTGAACACACTCGGCTGCAGCTCTTAGCCCTCCAGCAGCTACTGAAGCAGATAGTGCATGTCGCTTTACGAGAAGTGCTAAAGTTTCAGTCAGATCAATCGACCAAGTCACAAGTTCAGATGTATATGCTGGTTCTTCACCAAATACAGCTAAAGAATCATCTGCTGCTTGTGCGATCGATGAGAACACAAGTTGTGAAAGAACAGCTGTAAATGCTCCTCCATATGAGGTGCTTGATGGACGCAGACTTTGCATGTTATATTGAAACCTCCGGTAATGAGCATTAAGTAGTAATGTATGTGCACGAGGGCCATCCCCAAGCTTTTTTAAAGCTAAAATGTCGGCACGAAGCTCAGCGCCGCGAGTAGAGGGTTGGCAAGCAGCTTCAACAAGCTGGTCAGCCAATTTTTGTCTATGTTCCGAGATTGCAGTTTTTAACGATAAGAGTGCAGCAGGATTCAATGTCTTCTTTTGAGATTCTTCTTTGGCTACATTTTCAGCTTCATCTAGTGCATCCAAAGCTTCATCGACTCTTCTCTCGGCCAATAGAACTTCAAGAGCATCAGGAAGCTCTGAGCACCACTTTTCAACTTTTGAGGACTGTGACTGTTCGAAGTTAGCTATATCATCCAGCGTCGAATCATTTGTATCAGTAGGTAATGCATCCACATTGACTCCATCGGCTAAACCATGAACTAAAGCTGCTTGATTAGACAAAAGATTTCTTATAGAGAGAAGCTCACCTTCAAGATCTGAAATTCCTTTTGATGTACGAATAAAAGCGGCATAATTTGAGTACACGCTTTTACGCATTTCCTCTGCCGAAGCTTTTCTCAAATCATGAAGATGGATACATAATCGTCTTATATCCTTTTCGCTAAGGGTTTGGCATTTAGATGTGAGATAAGCATCAGGATCAAACTGAGAGCTTTTGAAAATCTTAAGCTTGTCTGAAAGTGGTGGGCTTTGGTGGCCACTTTCTTGACCAGTTTCATAATCAGAAGATAAAACTCCACTGCTTCCCTCACTTGGGTTTCTCTGTTTTTTGGGCTTTGATTTTGTTGTTGAAGAAGCCATTTCTCTTTAAAAAACAATATTGATCTAGAGAAGCAAAAATGTCTAACACCCAGAATTTTTTATGAGTTTGGGAAACGAAAGCTAAAGAGGAAATATGTTTTGATATTGCATCGATGGTGTTTTGTGCAGAAATGAAAAATTCCAGAGATTCAAACATTTAGGAAACAACTATGCATGATCCTTAAAATTCTGTCCAGTAAGTCAAATATAAACTTTTCTTTGCATGATCCTTAAATAAAGCCTATTCTTTGAATGATTCCGTTTACAGAGTTCGGAGTCTTCGGACCATGTCCCGTGTTCCATGACCTACTTCACTTAACCCACTTGCATTGACTGAGATTGGTGATTAAATAACAGAAACAAAGTATGTGTGTCCTGGAGTATCATTGGTGCTCTGAATAACGAAAATGATACTCCAGGCCACACTTACTTAACGACGCGTTTAGGGGTGGACCAAAAACGTGGACCATTCCCCTGAACCGTTGAGATTTATAACGGGTGGGGTTTTAAGATGTGAGTGGATCCTGCAAAATATTGATTTGAATGGTTGGATTTCATTGGTCCACCTTTAACTTTTTTGTTTCTTTCGTTAACTTTCTTATGTTAATTTAAATGTTGTCGCAACTCTAACTCTGTCATTTTTCAAATCCAAGGAGGCACGTGTCTTAACATAGTCAACAAAAACCTGAGTAGTACCTTAAAATGACTACCTGAATAAGATATTCTTGACTAGGAGACAGGAGAGTGGAAACATATTGGATAACTAACATTTATTGGGTTTCAAAATCTAATTTAGCCAATCAAGATCAAGGATTTAAATTTGTAAAGAGCAGCTCATACAATCAGCCTTGATTATTTACTTATTTGTAATCAACATTCAGTATTGAAGACAATTTTATGGCCTTTATCACAAACTTGACTAACATAAAGAAGATTAACAGTTGTACCTTTAACGTATACGACATCATGAATTTCATATACTCCAGGTAATTTGATCGTCTCCTTTTTGCTGATGTAACAACTCCCGTTTCCGAAGTTACAGGTCCTCCTTTATAGTCATTAACGTTCACGAACCAAGAGAGACCTTCCGTCATATGTCGACTATATCCACTATCAAGAAATCATTGGAATAATGAAGTGGATTTAAGAGCAAACGCTCCTATACTGACAATTCTGCCTGTATTATGTTCTGTTATTTTTTTTGCAAACATTTTAATTTAAGACAAAAGCTTTTGAGCCTTCTTATGAAGATTCTGAACTATGTGAAATTTTTGTCAAAATAATTTACATGTATGTTGATAATGATCATTCAAGACATAAAACATATATAGGGAGATCAGTTCAGAAGCTGATATCTTGGCATAAAATTTTAATGGTGATAGAGACATATCAGGTTTCACAAAGCCAGTATCTCGTTTGTCACCTGATGATCGATAGTTCTTTAGACAAGAATCTAAACATATGTTTCTAGATTATTTAAGAGACTTAGATTTTTCCTTTTCAGTTTCTTTTTACCAAACGGATTTTTGCAAGGGCAACCTTGGATTCAACTATTTATGAAAGAGCATCCTTTTTTAATTGGATTTGAACATATATTTTTTCTTGATTTTTTTTTTCTTTTTCAAATCTTTCTCAGATATCAAAATCTCTGATGTAGATTCCATAAAAAAGTCTGTCACTTTTTCTTATCAATCAAAATTTCTCATTACAAAGAGTATCAACAACTTTTGCCCAGTTTATGCACAAGTCGTCTAAAGAGGTTACGAAATTACAATTGGATTCTGTACATGATCTGCTTCTATCGTCGTGAGGAATCATCATGTTGGTTGTAACACCAGAATACATGAACCTGCTTTGATACCAATTGAAAAATAGAGGATACCAAGTATACTGCCAATTTTTTGATCCATACGATAGGGAACCTGTGTGCTACTTTTGACAATTAAAAGAATACAAAATATCTAATGTATAAAAGTAAAAGCACACACAAAACTTTTATTAACTAGGAAAACTGCAAAGCAGAAAGACCCCGGGACCTAGTCCAGAACTTGAGCACCACACTGTATTAAGCCATTACAGACACTATCCTACTACCCTACTACCCTACAAGCAACTCAGCTTTAGTTGCACTCATTTACGTCTGTTGGATCTCGCAAGACCCTACATAACACGATTCCCCTAGATGATGTCCTTTACAGGCCTAGGAGTTGCTCCAACCTAAGTGAAAGCTTTTATGACTATTATGTCTCTGATAGAAAGTCTATTTGATTCCCTTTAGATATATTTAAATCAAGGTATGAAAATTTGTTTGCAATAGAACAAGTCCAGCAAACCTCAAGGATCTGGAACACTTACACTATTATCATAAAAAAGCCTAAATCACTACTACCCCACAAGAAAATTTTATACAAATCAAACCAGAAGTGATTTAGATATCTATCTTGTGGAATCACAAAGTCTGAGACGAAGAGAACTTTGTGATTTCTATCAATCAAGATCCTGATATAAAGTTTCGAGAACTTAAAAGATCAATAAGAACAAGATCCAGATAATAAAAACTATCAGGTAAAAGATAGTCTGAACGGGTTTTACGAATCCCGTAGTGAAGTCTTTCAAGTTGTAACTTAATTATGTTTCTCATAGGAAACCTAGGTTTTTAGAGGACGACTCTACTCTGCAACTAGGACATAGAAGTGTCGGGATTGAGTTTCTAGCGTGCATTGAGTCCTCTATTATAATGATGGATGGTAGCTTTTAAACAAAGATAAGATCGTGGACTATTGCCTCGTATAAAACTGCTAAGTAAACGAAACTTCTCTGTATAGATTGTGCATGAAACCATGTGAGAAGTTTGCCAGAGAGCCATGGTTAAGTAGTTATGAAACCAACAAGCTTAATTTTTCACAATACCAAATCAGTTCGTGAACTGTCAAAAAAAAATTGTGAACTAAAAGGTCGCCTCGTAACTTTTGAAGTTTCACATTGACAAGTTCGCAAACTGTACAAAACAGTTTTTCTACTTGAAAATAAAAAGTGCACATTAAAAATAAAAAATCAACTAGTTCGCCAACTGACCAATCGGTTAGTGTACGCTGAATCAAATAATGTCCAGTAGTTTCTCAAAATCGACTTGTTCGTGAACTGACCATTTTAGTTCATGTACACGAGTTAATTGAGAAATTAAAAATCAAGTCTTTATATTTAGAAGTTCAAGTTCGTGAACTTGTGAAACAGTTTGTGAATTTTAAGAACTAACTTGACTACTCCTGGTAGCTTGCATCATTCTTTGCAATGCTGTTAAGTGCATATTTTGCATATATTTAGTGTCGAATCCATGCTAGTAATTTTCTTATATTCTTGCGAATTATTGTATATTACGTTTGTTTTTCTCTATTTATGTTTTATTAGGTGAATCGTCCAAAAGAAGTGAATTTGCACTTTATTGTGCAATAAAAGAAGCTAGCTACAAATGGAGAAAGGCCAAAGACAAAGTAAAGCTCATTCGAATCTAGGAGTGCATGCTATCATCTTGAAGAGGACGAAAAGACGAAGCAATCGGCGAAAGAACGAGCTCATTCCAACATCATATGGGGAAGCTAGGAGCAAAAGAAGAGGATAAGCCTGTTAGTTCCACAGTTAACTGAGAAGGAAACAAGAAATTGCACTGTCAGTCTTGCAAGACATGCGTTAAGAAAGGGATATAAAGCCAAGATAACAATCCAAAGGGGAAAAGTATACAAAATTAAAATTTCAACCTTTTTCTCGAGATGAAAGCTTGAAAATGTCATAAGAGATTTTTTATTTTATTTTTAATAAGAAAGGAGAAATCCATCGGAGAAAAAAGAATTTTTTTTTTATTATATCATAGAATAAATAATTAGAGACATCATGAGATTCGAACTTTTGGCATCAAAATTGAAAACACTGGGGGTACCAAAATACACCATCAACTTTTTCATAGTCAATCTGTATGGACAAACTCAACACAACTCCAAGAGTTAAAACTCAATCAAAGAAAGTGTCTAGAGTTATATCTCAAACTCTCTTGTGATTAGAACGTTTACAGAATTGAATCCGTAAACCTAATTTCAAAGAGAGTTCTTGGAAGGTACCAAAGACCAATATCCAAAGATCAATCAAGTCTTATCCAACAAACAAGCTCAGACATATCTATTGTGATTAATCAACGCACAACCTGTGATATTTCAATTATAAAGATAAACAATATAATGCCGAAAAAGAAATAACACAGACACCATAAATTTTGTTAACGAGGAAACCGCAAATACAGAAAAACCCCGGGACTTTGTCCAGATTAAACACCAAACAGTATTAAGCCGCTACAGACAGTAGCCTACTACCAATTAACTTCGGTATGGAATGTAGTTGAGCCCGAACTCAATCTCCCACTAATTCAGGTATAGTCGCGCTCATTACGCCTCTTGAATCCCAACAGGATTCTGCGCAATTGATTCCCTTAGATGATGTCACACCAACTAAGAGTTGCTTCAACTCAATTGAAGACTTTAATCCAAATCTGCCTCTCACAGATTAAGCCTATATAATTGATTTCCTGATTTACGATAGAAACGGATGATCAGATCAAACGTAAGATCCAGGTGATGGAAATCGATAGCAACTTGACAAAAGTCTGGCTATCCTCAAAATCCGGACTTATACAACACGAAGTGCAGCCTAGATTATTATTCACCTCACAAGTATAAAACTTGTCGAATCACTAAGATTGAGATGAATAAAACTTTGTGATTTCTATCTATCTTGTTCAAGTGATAAATCAACAATCGAACAAGATCATGATACTTAAGTTAGCAAGATAAAAGATAACTAGTCATGGCTTCACGAATCCAAATGAAGTGTTTGATAGTCACTAAACCCTAAAAGGGTTTCTGGAGAAGACGACTCTAGATACAACTAGGAAATACCAAAAAGGTAGTGTCACGATTCAAAGATGCCAGTTTCCAAGAGTTCCCCTTATATAGACTTCAAAGCCTAGGTTTCTTTAGATTAAAGCCAAGATAGCTTTGGAACCAAGCAAACAATATTCACCGTTAGATGAAAGCTTTGAATCTTATTCACATAAACAAGATATACACTTTTGGTTAGGTAAACCGTAACCGGACCGTGTATAAAGACTAGTTCCACCATGGTTAGCCAAAACTAGCCGGTTTGAACTTAAAAGCTTAACACTCATTTCCATGAACACAAAGACATTGATCTTGAGTCACAATCATGTGATCAAATAACTCTAGTGTTAATTAGAGAATTGATAAAATGAAAATTATCTCATAGAAATAGTTTGATTGCAATTGAATCATAATCGACATAGTTGGTAAATGCACAAAGTACAAATACTTAAGTAGTTCGTGAATCGGCAGAGTTAAGGTACGCGGACCGGTTTGCAAACTTATAATCTACTTATAGCTAAGTCTCGGATTAGGATAGAAAGTGTAGTTGAGCATTAGACTTCACGGCGTTCATCGATTGAAGACGAAGAACTACTAAGGGGATCTTGTGGAACTTCATCAACAAAAGGTATGTGGAGACTTGAACTCATCTATCACTCAAAAGTCTATCTACTCTATCTCCTATTTGAGACAAAAGTCGTATAGCTATATAGACTTCGATTATACACATTTGATATTTTGAGCTGAGTTTAACTCGCTTACATATTTCTCGAAATATGTGTTGGTAAGCTTTCGCTTTAACAAAGTTCATCTTATATTCTCGACGAAAGTCAAAAGATTATCATGTGAAAATCGCCTGGTAACATCTTACATGATTTGTGTGAGATAGTCATTTGATGTAGACTCGGAATGTTTCATATTGATCATTCGATCACTTGAAAATTGCTTTGAAGCTAATAGTTTGTGTGAGACAGATATTCCCGTCTTCTAAGAATATTTCAATGATTGAAATGGGAGTTTAGAACAATTAACCATGATTGGATATAACACAGTATGCATACTTGTATGCTAGCTTGTGCAAGATATTCCAAGTCCGAGAACCATGGTATGCATACCCGTATGCGTACTGGTTGGTTTATGAAAGTCCGAGAACTTAGTATACATACCGGTATGCGTACTGGCGTGAGTTTAAAGTTCTGGAAATTCAACAGAGTTTTGGAAGGTATGAGTACCTGTTCGCATACTTGCGAACCCAAACTTAGTCCGGCCACTTAGGTATGCGTACCCGTTTGCATACTTGAGTAGGTTATGTTCTACAATCGGTTTGTTCATGAACTAATACATTTATATAATAAGGAATGTAATCTTTTGCAAACCGTGGCTATAATGTTCATGAATCGATTCGAGTGAATCAAAATCGATTTTGCTTCGATTGTGTCTTGTATACTTCTATGAGAATATAAACAATTGAACAACTTTAGAACTTGTTTCATTTGAGTCATTTGAACTAGTTATGGTTAAGATGAATAAGGTTGATATGAAAGTGTTCATATGGCTAATTTCGGTTCACTATTGTTAAGCCAACAAGGTGTACATGTTAAGGTACGGTTACTCGTATCTAAATGAAGTCGCTTTCATTTGTGTGTAACAAGCTAAGTTCGATCTAACGGTTGAAAGATATTAGCTTGAGTCTAATCAGGTTTTCATCTAACGGTGAATATTGAATGCTTTGTTACCAAGGTAACATTGATTGCAAACCCTGATTTGAAGACTATATAAGGGAGAACTCTAGCAACTGGGAAACCTAATCCCCATACCTCCTGTGTGATACTAGTTGGGACTAGAGTCGATTCTCCTTTAACCTTAGGTTTTTCACAAAACCCTGTAGGTTAACGACTTGAAGACTTCATTGGGATTGTGAAGCCAGACCCAACTATTTCTCTGTAGTTACGTGTTCTGATCTTGCTGTTTTCTGTCATATTGAGTAATATCTTCTCTAAGATTTTCTCGAGATTTATTCTCCGATAGGAAAGATAAAAAGTAGTCATAAACATCTTCGTCTCATCGTTTGTGATTCTACAATATCTTGTTTTACTACCATATGATTAAGATTATTGTGAGGTGATTGATATTTCTAGGCTGTTCTTAGGGAATATAAGTCCGGTATATCATTTGGTTCCTGTTCACCTTGATTTATCAAAAGACGGAACAAAAACTCATAGGTATATATTTGGGAGTCAGATTTATCTATTCAATAGACTTTTCTGTGTGAGACAGATTGGTTTATCAAGTCTTCGACTTTGGTTCGTAGCAACTCTTAGTTGTGGGTGAGATCATCTAAGGGAATCAAGTGCGCAGAGTCCTGCTGGGATCCAGAGGCGTAAGGAACGCGACTGTACCTTGATCAGTGTGAGATTGGTTAGGGCTCAACTACATTCCAGTCCGAAGTTAACTTGGAGTAGGCTAGTGTCTGTAACGGATTAATACAGTGTGGTGTTCAAATCTGGACTAGGTCCCGGGGTTTTTCCGTATTTGCGGTTTCCTCGTTAACAAAATTTCTGGTGTCTGTGTTATTTTTTTTTCCAGCATTATATTTTCTATATAATTGAAATATCACAGGTTGTGTGTAAGTTCAATCAATTGTGAATCCAACCTTTGGTTGTTGATTAAATTGATTGACACTTGGATATTGGTTTTTGATACCGTCCAAGTTATTTCTTATATTCAATCGGGCTCGCAAATTCCTATTTGTTTGATTTCAGATTGAATTGAGAAATGGAGATATAATTCTTGGATATGCTTTTCTTAAGATTGAGTCTGACTGTCTAGTTGATTCTCTTGAAAGTATACTGGAGTTAGTCCATACAGATTGCTAAGCGAAATATTGGGTGTGTTTGTTAGACCCCCGCTTTTTCAATTGGTATCAGAGCAGGCAAACACATTCAAGACCTTATAAGTCTGTGTTTTTAGCAATCTGACTCTATGGACAGTAGTACTATCTCTGACGACGCAACACCAGTCCAGAAAAATTATGACTTGGTTCAAAGCCTTGAGTCTCCTGAGAAATCTCAAGTCTTCTCTATTGACTAAAACTGAGATCAACTGGGAAAAACGCCTAGATGAACAGTTGGATGATCTTTCAGATGAAAATGATTCAGATGAGGGATAGGATGTTGATGAGGAAGTCTCACAATATATCAAGCTTTTCGACCATTTCATAAAGAAAAAGAAGTCAACAGCTTGCTTGGCTGAATATCTGAAACCTCTCTGTGTAGAAAACATGAAATCTAGAAAACTCTTTATGGGATATGATTGTGGTTACAAACTCTTACAATCTCTTCTTATAGATCGTGAAGAAGATGTGCGTTAAAAAAATACCTGAATGTAATAATCTTCGTGGAAATCTCTTTGTGTTGAAAGAAAGACTTGCAAAAACTGAAGCAAGATATGACTCTCAAAAAAAAAAAATTAACGACAGAGAAATCAGCTTTCTCGCCATATAAAAACAATTGAAGACTGATCTAGCTGCTGCCCTTGATAAGGTAAAATCACTGGAAGAGAATCTGAAAAGATTCAATGCTAGTTCTACAAAATTATCCACTATGCTGGGAGCATGTAAAGATCATCGTGATACACGTGGTCTGGGCTATAAAGGAATAGACACTCCAAGTGCTGGTAAGATCAATTTTGTCTGTGTTTATTGCAAACTCCCTAGTGAAAATTTCACTGATATCAAAAGTGAAAGACTACCTTCAGCAGCTGATGTTTCTAAGGACAAAGATTGTCAACCTTCAAAAACAGCTCATATGAGAACATTCAAAAACATTCCCTTTAATTGTTATTATTGCGGCAAAAGGGGTCATCTTGAAAGGAGATGTCGTTTTCGACTGCAGAATGAAAAACTTCATAACGTTCTTGTATGGATGTCTAAAGAAGTAATCAAACCTGCTTCTCATTACGCTGGTGTTAAAGGTCTAGTCTGTAATCAAGAAAAGTACTGTGATGGGACAATTCTTGGTTGTAAATACGACACTAATTCTGTTTACAATTGTAAAAGGAAGAATGTTATATGGACGACTGACTCTTTAAATTACTCTGTGAAGAGAAAAGTCATCGAAGGAAGAATAAAAGATCAAACTCCTTGCCTCTCATTGAAGAAAGTCTTGAATCTAAAGTGTCTGGTCCGAAATACATTCACATCAATAATCGTGTCTCGGAGCTCAAGACCAGTATAAATAGACTTAATCGCAGTATTAAGAAGGAGAAAAAAACTGCTGCATCAGGTAATACTTGTTCTACTTCTATTAATTCTTTTGAAAAGTCTGATGATGTTTCTGATGACAGTCAAGAAAGAAAAAGGGAAAATGTCAATGCCCTTGATAAGCTATTTGCTTGTCAAACTACAACTTGACTGTTTACTAATGAGCATCCTCTTTGAGACCGTGTGAGGATGCTCATAATTCTCAAGAAGCTTTTCTTCTTGGCAAAGTGGTCTCTGTTGTACCTTTCTTTTTCTCGTTTAAAAATAAGTTGATCATCTTACTGGTGAGCCCTGATCCGGTTAATTATTACATTTGTAATATATTTGATCAGTAACTCTTGAGAAAGTTCTCTTTGTTGCTCACTTTGAAAACCCTCGTTTTTTTCTCTCCTTATGACAGTTGATTTGTTGTCTTTCAACAATTATCTTATGTTCTTTCCTTTTGAGCTAAGATATACTGTCAATGTGTTTAGAATTTGGCTTTGATTTTTTTATCAAAACTACTTCTAAATTAGGCTCCATGGTTCTCTTGGTTTTGAACCTGGTTCATAACCATGAGTGTACGAGCACCTGGCCCATTACCGAACGTAAACGAGTAACCCTAGGGTTTCCCTATGAACATCTCATATATATATATATATATATATATCTATATCATGAATTCTTCCTTTGATATATACTCTTTCAGTAACGTCAAAAAATTCTCCTGTGAGATCATGGTGTGCACAATGGATGGATGCAAAAAGGAAGACAATGTCGAAGGCGGCAAAGTTATTGAGTTTCACGAAAATCCTCTTTCCATAACCTGCTTCCATGCAGTTGATCATGAAAAAGATCTTCCAGTTCAGATGTCGTCTCAATTGGTGGGAAATCTTCTTCGAGATTTTGGGGTTGTTCGTGAACAGCTTGAAATTGCAACAAAGAATCTCGAATTTCTGAAAATCGAACTGAAGAAAGCAACTGATCAACTTGCCTGTGTTCGATGTCTGGTTGCTGATTATATCTGAAAACCTTTAGTTTTGTTTTTCTTAGGAGTTACACTTTATCTTGTCTAGGAAACTTCTTATGAGAATTTATTCTTGTGTTTTAAGAAGGATAACTAAGGTTTGGAATAGCAATTATTGTGAGTACACATAGCTATTGCCAACGTTTTTCATCTTGCAATGTTTTTAGATTTATTTATTTAAATTCTAAAGTTTATTTGGAAGATGATTTTGCAGTATTAATCTTTATTGGATTTATATATTGCAAAAATTTTATGGGATATGTGTGTTTGCGTCTGTGAACTATGATTATCCCATATATGTCAAAAGTTAAGCCTATTATGTCATTATGCAAATATTGATGGAAGATAGGATGAACTTTTTGTTAGAGCACTGCTCGGTCGAACTCGCAAGCGTTGCTATCTCAAGCTTGTTGTCAAGTTTAGTTGCCAAAACTATATGTCTTTATTTCTAGTCTACTTATAGCTAAGTCTCGGATTATGATAGAAAGTGTAGTTGAGCATTAGACTTCAAGGCGTTCATCGATTGAAGACGAATAACTATTAAGGGGAGCTTATGGAACTTCATCAACAAAAGGTACGTGGAGACTTGAACTCATCTATCACTCAAAATTCTATCTACTCTATCTCCTATTTGAGACAAAAGTCGTATAGCTATATAGACTTCGATTATACACATTTGATATTTCGAGCTGAGTTTAACTCGCTTACATATTTCTTGAAATATGTGTTGGTAAGCTTTCGCTTTAACCAAGTTCATCTTATATTCTTGACGAAAGTCAAAAGATGATCATATGAAAATCGCCTTGTAACATCTTACATGATTTGTGTGAGACAGTCATTTGATGTAGACTCGGAATGTTTCGTATTGATCATTCGATCACTTGAAAATTGCTTTGAAGCTAATAGTTTGTGTGAGACAGCTATTGTCGTCTTCCGAGAATGTTTCAATGATTGAAATGGGAGTCTAGAACACTTAACCATGATTGGATTATAAGCACGGTATCCGTACTTGCATATATGTTGATCCAAGACAGGAACTTAGTATGCATACCCGTATGCATACTGGTTGGTCAGGTAAAGTCCGGGAGCTAGAGTATGTGTACATGTACGCGTACTGGCGAAGTCAGTTGAAGTCCGGGTACTAGAGTATGCGTACCTGTACGCGTACTGGTTTCAACTGAAGTTTGGAAGTGTACGATAGTATGCGTACCTGTTTGCATACTGACGAACACAGTCCAACTCTGGTACTTAAGTATGCGTACCCGTTTGCATACTTGAGTGGGTTATGTTCTAAAATCGGTTTGTTCATGAACTAATACATTTATATATTAAGAAATGCAATCTTTTGCAAACCGTGGCTATAATGTTCATGAATTGATTCGAGTGAATCAAAATCGATTTTGCTTCAATTGTGTCTTGTATACTTCTATGAGAATATAAACAATTGAACACTCTAGAACTAGTTTCATTTGAGTCACTTGAACTAGTTATGGTTAAGATGAATATGGTTGATATGAAAATGTTCATATGGCTAACTTCGGTTAACTATTGTTGAGTCAACAAGGTGTACACGTTTAGGTACGGTTACCCATATCTAAATGAAGTCACTTTTCATTTGTGTGTAACAAGCTAAGTTCGATTTAACGGTTGAAAGATATTAGCTTGAGTCTAATCAGGTTTTCATCTAACGGTGAATATTGAATGCTTTGTTACCAAGGTAACCAAGTTCATCTTATATTCTTGACGAAAGTCAAAAGATGATCATGTGAAAATCGTCTGGTAACATCTACATAATTTGTGTGAGACTATCATTTGATGTAGACTCGGAATGTTTCGTATTGATCATTCGATCACTTGAAAATTGCTTTGAAGTTAATAGTTTGTGTGAGACAGCTATTCCCGTCTTCTAAGAATGTTTCAATGATTGCTATGGGAGCTTAGAACAATTAACCATGATTGGATATATCACAGTATGCGTACTTGTATGCTAGCTTGTGCAAGATACTCCAAGTCCGGGAAACATGGTATGCATACCTGTATGCGTACTGGTTGGTTTATGGAAGTCCGGGAACTTAGTATGCATACCGGTATGCGTACTGGCGTGAGTTTAAAGTTCCGAAAATTCAACTGAGTTTTGGAAGGTATGCGTAACTGTTCGCATACTGGCGAACCCAAACTTAGTCCGGCCACTTAAGTATGCGTACCCGTTTGCATACTTGAGTAGGTTATGTTCTAAAATCGGTTTGTTCATGAACTAATACATTTATATAATAAAGAATGCAATCTTTTGCAAACCGTGGCTATAATGTTCATGAATCGATTCGAGTGAATCAAAATCGATTTTGCTTCAATTATGTCTTGTATACTTCTATGAGAATATAAACAATTGAACAACTCTAGAACTAGTTTCATTTGAGTTATCTGAACTAGTTATGGTTAAGATGAATAAGGTTGATATGAAAGTGTTCATATGGCTAACTTCGGTTAACTATTGTTGAGCCAACAAGGTGTACACGTTTAGGTACGGTTATTCATATCTAAATGAAGTCACTTTTCATTTGTGTGTAACAAGCTAAGTTCGATCTAACGGTTAAAAGATATTAGCTTGAGTCTAATCAGGTTTTCATCGAACGTTGAATATTGAATGCTTTGTTACCAAGGTAACATTGATTACAAACCCTGATTTGAAGACTATATAAGGGAGAATTCTAGCAACTTGGAAACCTAATCCCCACACCTCCTGTGTGATACTAGTTGCGACCTTTAACCTTAGGTTTTTCATGAAACCCTATTGGTTAACGACTTGAAGACTTCATTGGGATTGTGATGCCAGACCCAACTATTTATCTGTAGTTGCGTGTTTTGATCTTGCTTTTTTCTATCGTATTAAGTACTATCTTCTCTAAGATTTTCTCGAGATTTATTCTCCGATAGGTAAGATAAAAAGTAGTCACAAACATCTTCGCCTCATTGTTTATGATTCCACAATATCTTGTTTCGCTACCATACGATTAAGATTGTTGTGAGGTGATTGATATTTCTAGGATGTTCTTCGGGAATATAAGTCCGGTATATCAATTGGTTCCTGTTCACCTTGATTTATCAAAAGACGGAACAAAAACTCATAGGTATATCTATGGGAGTCAGATTTATCTATTCAATAGACTTTTCTGTGTGAGACAAATTGGTTTATCAAGTCTTCGACTTTGGGTCATAGCAACTCTTAGTTGTGGGTGAGATCAGCTAAGGGAATCAAGTGCGCAGAGTCCTGCTGGGATCCAGGGGCGTAAGGAACGCTACTGTACCTTGATCAGTGTGAGATTGGTTAGGGTTCAACTACATTCCAGTCCGAAGTTAACTTGGAGTAGGCTAGTGTCTGTAGCGGCTTAATACAGTGTGGTGTTCAAATCTGGACTAAGTCCCGGGGTTTTCTGCATTTGCGGTTTCCTAGTTAACAAAATTTTCGGTGTCTGTGTTATTTCTTTTCCGCATTATATTTTCTATATAATTGAAATATCACAGGTTGTGCGTAAGTTCAATCAATTGTGAATCCAACCTTTGGTTGTTGATTAAATTGATTGACACTTGGATATTGGTTTTTGATACCGTCTAAGTTATTTCTTATATTCAATCGGGCTCGCAAATTCCTATTTGTTTGATTGCAGATTGAATTGAGAAATATAGATATAACTCTTGGATATACTTTCTTAAGATTGAGTCTGACTGTCTAGTTGATGCTCTTGAAAGTATATGTGAGTTAGTCTATACAGATTGCTAAGCGAAATATTGGGTGTGGTTGTTAGAGCCCCGCTTTTTCAACTTATACTTATTCATAATACTGTGGTAAAAGTATTGAAAGAAGTTTCTTTTCTTAAAAAACTGAAAGATCATTCCTCAGTAGAAAGACAGAATATACCCAACCTGATAAAATCAACTCAAAATAATCAGAAGTAAGAGTTGATAATCACTTCTAGAAGAAGGTACCTCCTCATTCATGTCAAAGCAGCCTTTGTTTACATGAAGAACGATTCCAGAAGAAAGGGAAAGAAAAAATCTCTGCCAAAGGAAACAATCAGGGAAGGTTTCCGATAATTGTTTTAGATAATCATACTGATGTGCATAATAAGGAAATCCTTAAAATGAGAAAATCCTATGAAAATCTCATTGACAGAATTAAGAGAAATCTATCAATCTCTGAAAATTCTCACATCAGTACAGTTTCTCCTCATGATCATACCTTTAGATCAAGGAAGGATCATCTTCTTGGGAGAAAATACTTTGGGCATAAATTTTCAAAGAGAAACATGAACTATGTTTCTGATACTTGTTGTAAGCAAGAAAAGGCTTACTCTGATACAACCTAGTTGTATGGAGATTGTGCATTCTCATCCTTGTTCGTGCTCATAATTTTTGGGATGAGAAAACACATAAAAACGAGAGAACAATTTTTCGTGTGTGTTTTTATCAGAAAAATCTGTGAAAATTTCTGGATAGCTGCGAATCCATTTTGTCTAAAAATTGTTCATGTTTATCACGATCTTCCAAAAATTAGGTTTCATTTGAAATTTTCGGATTTTAATAAACCTTTTAGCATGAGAAGTTCGGACATGGGAAACAAAATATATTCTTTATATATTTTCAGATATTCCGTGTATTTTCGGTCCGAAAGTTGTCTCTTCTTAAGAGAAACTTTCTCTTGCTTGTATTGAGAAACCCTAATTAATTCTTATTTAAATTCCTAAGCATGCCTCCAATAACTTGCAGTTTTACGAAGGAAAATAATGAGGAAGCTCAAAAGGTTAAGGATTGTCTAGGAATCAATAAAGAAAGGAAGAAGAAGATCATATCAAAAATCATGTCTGATTATGATTCTGATAGTTCTGTTGGATCTCAAGATGAGTCATGTCTGTTGGCTTATAACCTTCAAGATCCAAAAAAAACCAAGTGGATACCTTCTGATAGTATGATTGACTATATTCATGGTTTTGAAGAACTAAAAACCAATCTCATAATGACGTTTCGAAATCAAGATTGGCTCAAGGATAGGACTGAGGAAACAAAAGCTGATCTTGCATACATAAAGGTTCAAGTTGAAAAACTTGAAAAATAGGAAGTGGTTGCATACAAGTCTCTCGAGACATGCTTCAAGAGTTTGAACACTGAAGAAACCTCAGTGAATAATCAGAGCACCACTAGGGATTAAGTTATATGATGTAATACTTAATCCAAGAAAAATAGACATCAATTTTTGATCTATTTCGATTATTGTATAAGGTCTATTTTTGAATAAAACTATCAGTTATTTATGAATAAAATTATTATTTTATAAATTTTCTTGTGATGGTTTCCGATTACATAGCCTGTGCTTGAATGTCTATATTTTTGCTATGTGTTTTCGGTTTATGGGATGTCTGATTTCGTTTTCATAACCTTAATATTCGATCTCATATGATGAAAACCCTTATGGTTTGTGTGGCTTTTTGATTTAGTGGGATTAAGTTCTAGCCCATGTTGGTAAGCTTTATCAAAGGATCATAAGGTGTTCCGATTGAAACTCATATGTGAAAAGTCACAATATGTTGAATCAATTTTTGTTTTCATGAGTTGTGTTTAGCATAAACATATGTGTTTCGGGTTTTCAACTTTTGATATTGGCACGCATTAGTTAAAAACCGATTCAACCTTTCTCTTGTAAAGGTTGCCTTTGTTGTTGTTCCTTTGTTCTTGCGAGAGGATGACAACATACTGGGGGAGAGTTCTAACTTGAACTTGCGCTTAACGATATATCTTTCTGGGGAGAATAGGATGTGGAATCTGAGGTAACGAATTTGTTAGTTAATCGTTTTCCTGTTTAAGAAAAGCCTGTTTATATTGCATATATTTTGCTTTTGCTTAACAAAATTTCAGTACAATTGATATATTCCATTATGACGTGTATGGATGTGTGTGTGGGTGATTCAATTGTTTCCGGTTAAGAAAAACCGTGTCAATTTATTTGGTTTATTGTTTGGTGTCTTCTTTATTGTTTGTATCAAGTGTTTTTGCTTAACGAAATTTCGGTGCAATTGCGGTGCTGTAATGTCTATGTTTGTTTAAATTGCTTCCGGTTAAGAAAATAATTATGCAAGTCAATTTATTTTTGTTTGTATGTATTGTTTATGGCTTAACAAAATTCGGGATCATTTGTTTAGTCCAAATCGATACCGGATAAGAGAAACTAAGTTAATTCTGATCTTAGTTAGACTTATCAAATTGAAGGATTCGGTTATTCAAGTCTAATCGAATGCCCTGACAAGAAATACTAGTTAACTAACCTAGTGCTTGTCTTGTCTAAAGAGAAAGGTCTAAGTTATTGTCTGAATAATTAGAACATGATGAAAGAAATAAAGTTAATTATGATCTTTATTTTGGTCTTATCGAAATAAGCTATTGTATGTTTACAATCGGTTTAACAAGGGAACTAAGTTTCTTAGTCAATTTGTTAAACTATTAGGGAAAATTTCTTCGTACAATGGTTTTCCTTGATAACATATTAAAACTAAATTACTTGTAGTTTCAGTTTTAATATTGGTTATCTAAAGTGGTATGTGAAACCTTCGTGCTTAACTCTTATAAGTTGTTTACAAGTCTTTTAGATTTGTAAGATCCTTTCGGTTTGACCTATATTTGCTCGAAACTTTGTCATTTTGTGACAAAAAGAGGGAGAAATATATGGAGTAAACAAGTGATTTGCAATCACTAAGGAAAGGACAATTGTGCTTAAACGTTATATCTAACGAAAGAGTAAAACATTGACTGAGGGGGAGAAACATATCATATTGCTGTGTAGTTATTTGGACTACAAAAGGGGAATAACAAAGATGTTCGGATTGAATATCTACCTATCTTACCTTTAGGGGAGTATAAGCTTTGTTATTCAGATGTCAACAACGACATTTATTGATTGAATATATGCAGGTTATTGTGCTGTTGAAACTTGGAATCAAGCGTATGTGTAATAACCCGTCTTTCCGAAATATGCCTTCGCCAAAACCGACTCTATAAGATGCGGGTACATTCATTTTGGAATGTATTATATAAAATAACGAGCTTTCAATCTGATCTGTTGAATCTAAAATTCATGCATCTTATGTCTAGAGCATAGTGGCTAGCCCATATAATTATTTTGTTTGCTCCGTAGTTTGGCTTACTTTTAATAGACGTGAAATGAGAAGTTAGACCTAATCAAACGTATAGTAACATATTATGGCATATAACTTTTGGTATACTCAAAATGAGTAAACATGAAGTATGTTGAACGTTAAAGACATAAATTTCGCGTTGATATTACTGAAAATATCTGAATCAAAGAAATGAAACGTGATAGTCTGTTAAGCAGGGTAAGTTCCATAATCAACAACATGGTCTTATAAACATTCAAGTCACCAAAGCAAAGTGTGATAAACTCTTTTTTACCGCATTAGACTAATGAAAATCGTCTGACATCAGGGGGAGCATCTAATAGTGTGTTGAACTAGTTTCCTTCACCGAGGTTGCTTTTTCCCACAGGGTTCTGTTACTCGGCAAGGTTTTTAATGAGATAACAACAAACATCGGGAAGTAATTTTTCCAACTAAGGTTATTGTCTTTCCCACAAGGATTTTCTGCCTTAGGAGTTGTGCAGCAACTAGTCAACTTCAACGGAGCAAAGTGACCATCTGCAACGGATTAACTTTACTTGCATTTGTCATGTTGTACTCTTTTCCCTTCGTCAAGGTTTTGTCTCACTGGGTTTTCCTTGTCAAGGTTTTAATGAGGCAACGTATACGCATCAAACTATATTCTAAGTTTAATTAATATTATACTATTTTTCTTTAGTTCAGGTTTTGTCCCTATGGGTTTTTCCTGGCGAAGTTTTAACGAGGCAATTAACTTAGACTCGTCGATCTTTGAAGATCGTATTGCATGTGATGAACTACATGTGAAGTATTACATGTGAATAGTTGTACCAAGGTTTTGTCCTACTGGGTTTTTCCTTGTCAATTTAATGAGGAAATTGATTTCGACACAAGTTTTCAAGGAGAGGATGACATTTGAAGATCTACATTCGAAGCACTATATGTGAAGCACAACATCTGGAGTTCCATTATTGAACCGCACAAGGGGTAGTGTTAAAGGGCCCATGCCCATGGATGTGCGGTCCAAAACGGAAGTGTTTTCGGTTTCCCCTTTTCCATGTATATAAAGTATATTGTACCATGTAACCAGAGAACTCTCTTATTAATAGAATCCTTCTCTTTCTTTGCTTCTTTCTCTTTCCCTATTATTCTACTGCAATACCGAGTTTCATTAACTTTTTTCTCAAGGGTGTTAACAAGCAATGGATTTGGTCTTTGATTTGCACCAGTGTTTTGCTAAGGAAGAGCATGGCTACAGAGATTGAGAGTGAGCAAGAGAGACAGAGGTAGTCTTTACCCAGAGAATCTGATGATTTGTTATTTTATTAAGTATTACAGATTAGATACTGTGGGTGCATAAAATCTCTTCGCCACGTGGTAAAATCCGAGAGCTCAAATACATGTGAGGAATATTCATGGTGAGTACTGATGAAGTATCTGTAAAGCACTTTCCCTTTTCGAGATATCTACCCATTTAACGAAATGAAGACACGTGTAAAGTTCTGACGAAGGATTCACGACACTATTCGAATTGGTGGCTGAGCATTTAATGAGTGAGTGGAGGAGTCAAATCAGCTGATAGAAGACTGACAGCATTCTTGACGAGATATAGTTAAGCGACATCAACGAAGATAATTATCCGAGTAAACAAGTTCGGAAGAATGACGAAGATGAATTGTTCCTCAAGAAAATGGTTTGGTGACGAAGTGAATTATTGCGCAAGAAACGGTGTTCGCCGATGAAGTCGGGAACTTTATTAGCTGTCGAATTCGAGAATTTTATTAGCTGTCATCCACTATCTAATCCATATAAAGGGTGGAAAAAAAAGAGAAGATGGGGTTGAGTTTTTTGGGTAAGCTATGTGTGTGAGAGATTTGAAGAAAGTCTGAGAGTTTAAGTTTGCAATTCATTCTTTTATAATCTCATATCATAGTAGTGAAAATCATTAAGAAAATATGGGTTCGTTACTTTGATGAATTCATTTACATGTTTTTGGATTTGATTTGTAGATATTGATCTTGTAGTTGTTAGGGTTTGTTATTTGGGTGTAGTTGTAAGATTTTTCGCAGCTACATTTTGGCGCTAGAAAGAGGGAGAGAGTAACGGATTTATCCTACCTAAATCACTTGTTTTTCAAAATAAGAAGTAGACCTGAAGTTTTCTGTGACTTTCGTTCTTTGTTGGTTTTGAAGTTTTCAAAAAGAGTTTCATTCTGAGGATGAAGATCTGACATCTCATATATGTTATATTATGTTTTATGGAAGTTTTTTTCTGAGATCTTACGTACCTCATCAAGTTTTTACTCTTTAAGGACATATTCATCAGTTTTAGATATATACTTTTGGAAGTTTTCTTAGATCTTCCAATTTAAGTTCTAAATCTTGAAACTGGTAGAAAATTTATCTTGTCAGCATTTAATATAGTGAGTAGTACTATTTTGAGAGAAGGACGCTGATATTTTGTCAATAGTGTCAGATCTGGACCTTTTGAAGACAAAATGGCACCAAAACATGTAAAGGGAAATGTAGTTAAGACAAAATCTGTAGTTGTTTCCAAGGAAGTTACACGAGCAGAAACCTCAGAAAATTGAGAAAGAATGCGTACCTATCAATGGCGAGACAGTACTGATCGAAGTACTCATCAAACTTAGGAAGAGAGAGAGGACCGGTCCATAACTCATGAAAGCGACAAATATGATGACGAGCAGGGTATGACAATCGAAGAATTGATAGCCAAGATTACTAAACAAATAAAAAGGAAAAAGGCTTTAGCAGAAGAACAAGTACTCCTCACAAAGCAGAATAAAGAATTGATTCAAGAGAATCTTAAGCTCCTTGATGAGCAACAGACGAAATTTGGCAAGTCTAAGTCACAAATGAGTGGTCAAAGGAATGGGGTAAAGAAGCGACGAGGTTATCAGAGGGAAATCAGCAAAGAAAGAGCTGCGAGAAAATGTACCAAAGGTGTGGAAAAGCATGCGAAGAAAGCTAAGGAGCGAAGTATGAACAAAACGGTATTGAATGAGTTGAAGAGTCTGCGAGAGCCACGATGAGTGGTTCATGAAGCCGCGGGAGTGGATTGTATTTAGCAGAGGAAATTGAAGAGGCGAAGCGATCACCATTCACTATTGACATTCTGTATGCAGAATCGCCACCGAAGAGCACTTTCCGAACCTTTACCAGTATCTTGGATCGGTCATAAAATGTTATGCAACATATAAAGTCTTATGCTCTTTCATTATTGCAATGGGAACGAAAAGATAGAGTCTTATGCAAATATTTTCCTGCGATCTTGAGGGGAGAAGCTTTGCCATGGTTTGATGCTCTCACAGAGTCTTCCATTCCATCATTTCGCAAACTTCAAAGGATATTCCTTGAAATTTACATGCATAATAATCTATTGAGATCTAGGGTGGAGACGTTATTTAATTTGAAACGAAGAACCGAAGAAGGTTTATGAAGCCTAGTTACGAGGTGGAGAATTCTCTGTAGCGAGGTTGCATGGCGAGAGTCCAGAGATAATTTGGTTTGTGCGTTCATTAATACATTATGGGATACTGATATGTTGTACATGCAGATATTTAGATTAAAGGACACATTAAAGATGTCAGAGTTGCGAGAGTACCAAGAAGAGTATATTGCTTTGGAAGAAAATCAAAGAGAGGCAAAGGTACAAATGAATGTTGTGAAGGAAATTGTCCCAAAAATCCAAGCACTGGGTCAGCGATCACATGCAGTTGTTCCTAAAATATATTACAGGGATATCTATCTAGATAGACAACATCAGCGGCCTCTATTACCAAACCAACGAAATGAGTGGTCCAACAATGATCATAGCACATACAAGCGACAAGGGAATCAGCAACCGCAAAGGGGAATATACAATGACCATAGGTTTGGAGAAAGAAGACCGAATGCTCCTAAATTTAAGGCTTCCGAAGTTGAACATAATAATAGAGAATATTTGGAAAGCTTTAGAACAACTAGAAGACATTCCTGCTCAGCCAAATCGAGGAATTGAACCACCACCATCCAAGTCTTCCATGAGTATTGCGAGTATCATAAATTTCATGGTCACACTACTAACAATTAAAGGAATGTTTAAAGAATAATACAAGGCATGTTAGATAGTGGAAAGCTTACCCAAAAGTTGAGAGATGTCTGTATTATTTCTAAATATCCAAGTCTTTAGAGATGTCTGTATTATTTCTCTTCAGAGTTGAGATACAATTGAACTTTGGAGAGAAGATAATAATACTATGCTTTTGTATAATGACGACTGAGAATATTTATTTTCAAAAGTTATTATTGCTATGGAATCGGTTTGAAAAGACGAGGGTACCCAAATACACCACAATCTTTTTAATATCCACTTATAAGTCCTCTACCGAAAGTTATTGTCTATAGACTGAGTCGAGACCATACAACAAATCGTTTCACACTTCGTGTGATTGTCTATGGATATAAGATCGAGACAATACGACACAAGATAACTTATATGATTGACTATGGATACAAGATCGAGACAATATAACAATGAAGTATGATACTTGATAATAGGTTCGGACTTAACCAAACTTTATAGGATCACTATCAAGTATGTACGGAGTTAACGTGTGTGTATTTTACTTCTAATTATAATAAACAATTATAATTACGGAAATAGAAAAGTAAAAGACACAGCAAGATTTTGTTAACGAGGAAACCGCAAATGCAGCAAAACCCCGGGACCAAGTTCAGAATTGAATACTCTCAGAATTAAGCCGCTATACAAAATCTAAACCAACTTCGTATAATTGAGACCAAGCAACTACACCTAGTTCACTTAGTTTCCTCAGTATCCATGCGCTTCCGACTTCGATGAGTGCACGCACTGGAACAATTCCTTTGGATCGTATTCCAAACAGTAAAGAACAACAAATATGTTTGGTCACAACTCTATTGATTCTTTAAGATAAAGATATCTCAAGTCATATGCAAAGGCTCTTCCGTTTATGCTAATAAACTCATTTTCCTGGTTATATCAATCTAAGCAGTCAAGTTTAGATTCACAATCAATCGATATAGATTCAAACAAGAAACTATAAAGTGGTGCCAATCTCATGCAACTAATCAATCGACTAAATCTGATTCTAGTTGGATCCCAGCCGATCAAGGTTTGTGCAACACAAAGATATGAGAAACTAATAAGAAATATTCTTCGTTTTCAAATCTTCTTTAATCTTCAATTAAAACCTGCACAACACCACTTGAATCTCTTGTGATCAATCACGCACAGAACGGAGTCTATTAACAATGGATTATCGCAATATGTCTTTAGATTTACAAACAGTTCTAAAGATCCCGTTGATACTTCGATCTAGTTTGAGTGAATCTTATATCAGAAGAGAAGATTCTCAAGAATAAACAAACTAGGTGCAATCAAAGTTTCAACAACCGTTAGTCAATCAAATTAATCGAAAACTAATAACACTGCAACTATCTAGTTTCCCAGCAACGGTACTCGTAGAGCTTCTTGATCCCACATAAGTCTTTAAATGAGCGGTCGTAAGAGATTTCGCCTAATTAAGGTATTTTCCTCTTCGATTAGACGGCTCCTCCAGAAACAACATAAAGATGAAATTTTCCTGTCTCTTAGGATGGTTTGCTAGAAATGCAAACTTAGGTATTTATAGACCAAGGAAGTTTGGACACCAAGGAATTTCCAAAACCGAAAGTATTCTCAAGATATGCAATAAATGCCCATTCGGTTTTTATAATTCCAGTAAATGCTTTGTCCAATATTTTCCGAAATCTCTCAATAGAAAATCTCAAATGAGTAAATGCACATCACTAATTTTTATTCTCTAAAGATATGCATTTAATTGGTGGTAATTAAAACATATAAAACTAACAACCTTAATTAAAAGATTCTTAATTTATTTCGGTATAGGATCCTCTTGAGTACTAAGGAATATCTTTGAACAATAAAAGATAAGAGTTATTGTTCGTGTTCAAAGTATGTTGACATCTCTTCTTTGTAAATCCTCTTTCATATTTACAATCTGTGAATCGATTATACCACACTTCCAAACAAGTTTAGAATTGGTTCATTAGTATTCCAAGACAACTATGTGATTGATCAAATATCAAATCACTATCATGGGTTCAATCGGTTCTACCAATCACTGGGATTTGTTATACCCTAATATGGAAGCACTTTTGATCGGTCACACAAGTTACCAGGACCGATTACATCAGTTACCAGGATCGGTTACATCAATTACCAGGACCGGTTACCATATACACATGGTATTGCTTTGATCGGTCACACCAGTCACTAAGATATGTTACACCAATTACCAGGATCAGTTACACCAATTACTAGGACCGGTTACACCAATTACAAGGATTGATTACACAATTCTCTATGGTCGGTCACACTAATTACTAGGATCGGTCACACCAATTACAAATATAGATCATACCATTTCAGGTGATTACTTAGGATCAGTCACACTAATTAAACAAAACTAGTCATACCAAATCATAAGTCAGGCATTGTGATTGGTTGTACCAAGATACATAACAAAGTTACGATCGGTTCTACCATCTCACACATATTGGTAATCCAAAGATTTGCAATGAACAGCCGTACCAATAAGCCTAGCGATTTTCTTTCGATTCATAAAACAAGTTCATGAATGTACTTCCTTTAAAAAAATGTAAAACATTGATTTCATCCTAGGAAACATTATGAGATACCAAAAGAAGTGATCCAATTCAAATTTTGGGAATTCTTATATAAGCATAGTTGTAAATATTAATTTTAATTTTGGACAATCCTTGAATTAAATAATTTAAACCATTATTCTCAATCAAGTTAGTGACTATTTTAAACAAATCTCGAAATTCGAAACTACCCGTTATCCAATAAAGACCTAAGATTCCTAATAATAAACCAAAATCCCCTACACGATTAGTTACAAACGCTTTTTGACAAGCATTTGCTGCAATTGGTCGTGTGAACCAAAAACCTATTAATAGATACGAGCACATTCCAACTAACTCCCAAAAAATATAAATTTGTATTAAATTTGAACTAGTAACTAATCCTAACATGGAAGTATTGGAAAAACTCATATAAGCAAAAAATCTCAAATATCCTTCATCATGAGACATATAATTATCACTATAAATAAGAACCATAATTCCAACAGTAGTGATTAATATTAACATAATAGAAGTAAGTGGATCGATCAAGTCGCCAAACTCTAAAGAAAAATCATTATTTATGGTCCAAGACCATAAATATTGATAGATGGAACTACCATTCATTTGTTTAATAGACAGATCGATTGAAAAAAGCATAACTATACTTAATAATAAAACACTAACAAAAGCCCAGAGACGGCGGAGGTTTTTTGTTGTCGTTGGAACAAGGAGAAGCCCCACCCCTATTGCTATAGGAACTGGAAGTGGAACGAAAGGTATGATCCATGCATATTGATATGTATGTTCCATAATAAAATAAAACTTTTTTTTTTCAATTCACCAGCTCTTATATCTTTCGGAAGGGGCAATAAAATAAAGAAAAGAAAGAACTAAAATAGAATTTTGAATTCTTAAACCTTTCTAATTCTTTCCCTCCAAAAAATAAAAACTCAGAAGTTACAATAGGTCAAAAAATCAAATCATTTTTTAAAAAGTACCGCTTAGTGATTAACTAGGATATTTATGAAGATACAGAATCAGAATATGCAATTTCAATTTCTTTATTATTATAATAATCCATATTCATTGATCAAGGAAAAATAATTAAGTAATTTAATTATAGTAAAAAAGTACTTTATTCTGGTATGTAAGATCCATCAATAACTTTATTGAGCATAGGATCTATCAAAAACTTGACCCCAAAAAAGACCTTGTGATTTGAGTTAGTATATTTGTAAAACTTTACTAATTCTTCTCGAGTGGATTCTAGATTTTATTCCCCCAAAACAACGGATACTTCTAGAAAACTCTACGATATTCGGCACTTTGATACCCACGACTTCGTGTAGAATTGAAAAACGGACTTAGTTAAATGGCTTTTTCTCAAGTGTTTATTATATTAACATACATATCAGTCTCATTCCTTTTTTCCTATTTTTAAATTTTCATTTAATTAAGGGTACTGTACTCTATTGATGAATTGATAGAAAAAAGGTTACAGTTACAGTATTCTTCTCTTAAATTAAGGTAAGCGTTTTCCAATTTTTCTCTTTATTTTCTTAAATAAAAAAATAGAATACGATAAGCCGTAGCCCCCTTTTTTATGACGGTGACATAGATATAGATTCGAACGAAGGTTAGTATATAAAAATTCTTCTTTATTTGGAAATTGTATGTAATAAAAATTTGAATTAAAGTATTCCGAAAATAAAAAGGAAATGAAGATATCCAACTTTTCTCCGGAAATCCTATATGGGACTCACACATACAATATGTTTAATCCATAATGATTGATGATTTGTCATGAGAATAAACCATTAAGATTATTTATGAATAATCCATAATGAAATAAAGAAGTATCAATAAGAATTCTACAAAATAAAGAAGAATTTTCAAAATGAGTAAACTTATAGATCACCATGAGTAAACTTATGGTATCTCGACAGAAGAAGTATCAATAAGTTTACTTCTTATCCCGATGAAGAAAATTGAACATGAAAATTCTTGAAATAAAGAAGTATCTTAATGAATAATCATCTGCTTCCGGAAGAAATCGAAGCAATTCTTGGGAATTCTACAAAATCAATTCGTTCCTTTTTCTCTGACAGATGGTCAGAACTTCATCTGGGTTCGAATCCTACTGAGAGGTCCACTAGAGATCATAAATTGTTGAAGAAAGAACAAGATGTTTCTTTTGTCCCTTCCAGACGATCGGAAAATAAAGAAATGGTTGATATATTCAAGATAATTACGTATTTACAAAATACCGTCTCAATTCATCCTATTTCATCAGATCCGGGATGTGATATGGTTCCGAAGGATGAACCGGATATGGACAGTTCCAATAAAATTTCATTCTTGAACCAAAATCCATTTTTTTCTTTATTTCATCTATTCCATGACCGAAACAGGGGGGGGTACACGTTACACCGCGATTTTGAATCAGAAGAGAGATTTCAAGAAATGGCAGATCTATTCACTCTATCAATAACCGAGCCAGATCTGGTGTATCATAAGGGATTTTCCTTTTCTATTGATTCCTACGGGTTGGATAAAAAAAAATTATTGAATGAGGTATTCAACTCCAGGGATGAATCGAAAAAGAAATCTTTCTTGGTTCTACCTCCTATTTTTGATGAAGAGAATGAATCTTTTTATCGAAGGATCAGAAAAAAATCGGTCCGGATCTCCTGCGGGAATGACTTGGAAGATCCAAAACCAAAAAGAGTGGTATTTGCTAGCAACAACATAATGGAGGCAGTCAATCAATATAGATTGATCCGAAATCTGATTAAAATCCAATATAGCACCTATGGGTACATAAGAAATGTATCGAATCGATTCTTTTATGGAATTCAAAGGGATCAAATAGGAAATGATACGCTGAATCATAGAACTATAATGAAATATACGATCAACCAACATTTATCGAATTTGAAAAAGAGTCAGAAGAAATGGTTCGATCCTCTTATTTCTCGAACCGAGAGATCCATGAATCGGGATCCTAATGCATATAGATACAAATGGCCCAACGGGAGCAAGAATTTCCAGGAACATTTGGAACATTTCGTTTCTGAGCAGAGGAGCCGTTTTCAAGTAGTGTTCGGTCGATTACGTATTAATCAATATTCGATTGATTGGTCCGAGGTTATCGACAAACAAGATTTGTCCAAGTCACTTCTCTTTTTGTCCAAGTCACTTCTCTTTTTGTCTAAGTCACTTCCTTTTTTCTTTGTGAGTATCGGGAATATCCCCATTCATAGGTCCGAGATCCACATCTATGAATTGAAAGGGCCGAATGATCAACTCTGCAATCAGTTGTTAGAATCAATAGGTGTTCAAATCGTTCATTTGAATAAATTGAAACCCTTCTTATTGGATAATCGTGATACTTCCCAAAAATCGAAATTATTGATCAATGGAGGAACAATATCACCGTTTTTATTCAATAAGATACCAAAGTGGATGATTGACTCATTTCATACTAGAAATAATTGCAGGAAAGACTTTGATAACACCGATTCCTATTTCTCAATGATATCCCACGATCGAGACAATTGGCTGAATCCCGTGAAACCATTTCATAGAAGTTCATTGATCTCTTCTTTTTATAAAGCAAATCGACTTCGATTCTTGAATAATCCACATCACTTCTGGTTCGATTGTAACAAAAGATTCCCTTTTTATGTGGAAAAGGCCCGTATCAATAATTATGATCTTACGTATGGACAATTCCTCAATATCTTGTTCATTCGCAACAACATTTTTTCTTTGTGCGTCGGTCCAAAAAAACATGTTTTTTTGGAGAGAGATACTATTTCATCAATCGAGTCACAGGTGTCTAACATATTCATACCTAACGATTTTCCACAAAGTGGTGACGAAAGGTATAACTTGTACAAATCTTTCCATTTTCCAATTCGATTCGATCCATTCGTTCGTAGAGCTATTTACTCGATCCCAGACATTTCTGGAACACCTCTAACAGAGGGACAAATAGTCAATTTTGAAAGAACTTATTGTCAACCGCTTTCAGATATGAATCTCTCTGATTCAGAAGGGAAGAACTTGCATCAGTATCTCAATTTCAATTCAAACATGGGTTTGATTCACACTCCATGTTCTGATAAATATTTACCATCCGAAAAGAGGAAAAAACAGAGTCTTTGTCTAAAGAAATGCGTTGAGAAATGGCAGATGTATAGAACCCTTCAACGAGATAATGCTTTTTCAAATCTCTCAAAATGGAATCTGTTACAAACATATATGCCATGGTTCCTTACTTCGGCAGGGTGCAAATATCTAAATTTCACCCTTTTAGATACTTTTTCAGACCTATTGCCGATACTAAGTAGCAGTCAAAAATTTGTATCCGTTTTTCATGATATTATGCATGGATCAGATACATCATGGCCAATTCCTCAGAAAAAATTGTGGGCGATTCTTCCACAATGGAATCCGATAAGTGAGATTTCGAGTAAGTGTTTACATAATCTTCTTCTGTCCGAAGAAATGATTCATCGAAATAATGAGTCACCCGTTCCATTGATATGGATACATCTGAGATCACCAAATGCTCGGGAGTTCCTCTATTCAATCCTTTTGCTTCTTCTTGTTGCTGGATATCTCGTTCGTACACATCTTCTCTTTGTTTCCCGGGCCTCTAGTGAGTTACAGACAGAGTTCGAAAAGATCAAATCTTTGATGATTCCATCATACATGATTGAGTTGCGAAAACTTCTGGATAGGTATCCTACATCTGAACTGAACTCTTTCTGGTTAAAGAATCTCTTTCTAGTTGCTCTGGAACAATTAGGAGATTCTCTAGAAGAAATACGGGGTTCTGCTTCTGGTGGCAACATGCTATTGGGTGGTGGTCCCACTTATGGGGTCAAATCAATACGTTCTAAGAAGAAATATTTGAATATCAATCTCATCGATATCATAAGTATCATACCAAATCCCATCAATCGAATCACTTTTTCGAGAAATACGAGATATCTAAGTCGTACAAGTAAAGAGATCTATTCATTGATAAGAAAAAGAAAAAACGTGAACGTTGATTGGATTGATGATAAAATAGAATCCTGGGTCGCGAACAGTGATTCGATTGATGATGAAGAAAGAGAATTCTTGGTTCAGTTCTCCACCTTAACGACAAAAAAAAGGATTGATCAAATTCTATTGAGTCTGACTCATAGTGATCATTTATCAAAGAATGACTCTGGTTATCAAATGGTTGAACAACCGGGATCAATTTACTTACGATACTTAGTTGACATTCATAAAAAATATCTAATGAATTATGAGTTCAATAGATCCTGTTTAGCAGAAAGACGGATATTCCTTGCTCATTATCAGACAATCACTTATTCACAAACCTCGTGTGGGGCTAATAGTTTTCATTTCCCATCTCATGGAAAACCCTTTTCGCTCCGCTTAGCCCTATCCCCGTCTAGGGGTATTTTAGTGATAGGTTCTATAGGAACTGGACGATCCTATTTGGTCAAATACCTAGCGACAAACTCTTATGTTCCTTTCATTACGGTATTTCCGAACAAGTTCCTGGATGACAAGCCTAAAGGTTATCTTATTGATGATATTGATGGTAGTGACAATATCGAGATTGATGCTAGTGACGATATCGATGATGACCTTGATACAGAGCTGCTAACTATGACGAATGCGCTAACTATGTATATGACGCCGAAAAAAGACCGATTTGATATCACCCTTCAATTCGAATTAGCAAAAGCAATGTCTCCTTGCATAATATGGATTCCAAACATTCATGATCTGTATGTGAATGAGTCGAATTACTTATCCCTCGGTCTATTAGTGAACTATCTCTCCAGGGATTGTGAAAGATGCTCCACTAGAAATATCCTTGTTATTGCTTCGACTCATATTCCCCAAAAAGTGGATCCCGCTCTAATAGCTCCGAATAAATTAAATACATGCATTAAGATACGGAGGCTTCTTATTCCACAACAACGAAAGCACTTTTTCACTCTTTCATATACTAGGGGATTTCACTTGGAAAATAAAATGTTCCATACTAATGGATTCGGGGCCATAACCATGGGCTCCAATGCACGAGATCTTGTAGCACTTACCAATGAGGCCCTATCCATTAGTATTACACAGAAGAAATCCATTCTAGACACTAATACAATTAGATCCGCTCTTCATAGACAAACTTGGGATTTGCGATCCCAGGTAAGATCGGTTCAGGATCATGGGATCCTTTTCTATCAGATAGGAAGGGCTGTGGCACAAAATATACTTCTAAGTAATTGCCCCATAGATCCTATATCTATCTATATGAAGAAGAAATCATGTAAGGAAGGGGATTCTTTTTTGTACAAATGGTACTTCGAGCTTGGAACGAGCATGAAGAAATTAACGATACTTCTTTATCTTTTGAGTTGTTCTGCCGGATCGGTCGCTCAAGATCTTTGGTCTCTACCCGGACCCGATGAAAAAAATTGGATCACTTCTTATGGATTCGTTGAGAATGATTCTGATCTCATTTGGGCTAGATGATTATTCTCATTTTGGTGATCTATAAGTTTATTCTCATGGGATCAGTTGGACTCATGAGATACCATAAGTTTACTCATTTTGAGAATTCTTATACCAAAATAAATAAGAATTAATTAAATATGCTTAATTCAGATCACCAAAATCAATAAGAATTCTCATGGATAATGATTTTTCTTTATGGATTAATCATTTGGTCTCTTAACGATATGTTTAATCCATAATGATTGACGACTATTCGAAATAAAGAATTCTCATGGATTAATATTTACAACTATGCTTATTCCCAAGAATTGATTTCGGTATCTTAATGGACTCACACATACATTTGATTTAATTCAAGGATTGTCCAAAATTAGAATTAAGTCCATGCAATTCCATCAACCAAATCCTGATATTGTAGTGATATGTAATGATAATGATTTGGGCTAATGATAATGAACCAACCAACCCGCCTATTTGGATTCATACGGGATAATGATAACTAAAGGGCAAAGAGGAAGTGACAAATGGGCTTCATAAAAAATAGGTTGGGGGTCGACTTAGGTGTATGTAATGGCTATAAACCAATTTTTGTGTATGTTTTTCTAGAATCCGAATGCATATAAGATGAGAATGAAATAGTTGGTTTACACTATGGAAGAAACATATGTATATGTGATATTAGATATTGACTAGTTATATATGAACTATCCATAGATCTTATTTCCTTTACGATCCCACTATGAATTTAGATGAGGATTCCAATAGAAGTCCTTCCATTTCGTCTGTGACGAATGAATAAACACATGAAACCAAGAGCATATAGAAGAGAAAAATAACGAAGAATTGAAAGAATGCTTTGGAACTAAAAAATGGAAGAACTTGGGCCTATGGATTGATAATTGATAAAGACTCGATGGATGGGAACGAAAAACGAGAAATCGAAGTAGTTCTGACGATTCAATAATATAATTACTTCAATTGGATATATCTTAGTAATGGAATCATAAGGCATTATTTATTGGTTTTGATTGTATCATTAACCATTTATTTATTTTGGTGCGAGGAGCTTACCATGAATCCACTGATTTCTGCCGCTTCCGTTATTGCTGCTGGATTGGCCGTAGGGCTTGCTTCTATTGGACCCGGAGTTGGTCAAGGTACTGCTGCGGGACAAGCCGTATAAGGTATTGCGAGACAACCAGAGGCAGAGGGTAAAATACGAGGTACTTTATTGCTGAGTCTGGCTTTTATGGAAGCTTTAACAATTTATGGGTTGGTTGTGGCATTAGCGCTTTTATTTGCGAATCCTTTTGTTTAATCCTAAGAATTGAAAGTTTTTTTCTAAATTTTATTGCCCTGGATTTCCCACTTGCTTTTTTGAATTCTATCAAGATTTTACTCCTACAATCACTTTTTTATTGAGACAATATCCGTGGGAAGGACTGATTTGAGGATGAGGAATTAGCAGACCTACTCGCTTTCTTCCTTCCCGTTCTTAGTCCAATGAAACCCTTTTTTTAGAAAACGTTGCAAAAGATGAGGTATTTCACGACTGACATGAGATCTGGACCTAATTCTAATAAGTGTGTTTCTGAGTGGGAACCTCAATTGAAATATCAAAAAAAATTCAAAATGGAATAATAAAATCTATGTAAAAAAAAGGAAAAAAATAATAAATCAAACAATTAAAAAAGGGACGAATTGATACAAACTCTGATTGATTTTGTTAGTCCTATCTATAAGAGGAGATCATATGAAAAATGTAACCGATTCTTTCGTTTCTTTGGGTCACTGGCCATCCGCCGGGAGTTTCGGGTTTAATACCGATATTTTAGCAACAAATCCAATAAATCTAAGTGTAGTACTTGGTGTATTGATCTTTTTTGGAAAGGGAGTGTGTGCGGGTTGTTTATTTCAAGAATAGGCTGGATCTAACCAACTGCACTTTCTTTTTTCTTTAGAACTAAACTAGGTAAATAAAGGGTGCACGATCTCGCGAATTACTTCTGAATAAGTGAAGAAATCATATGTAAGAACCATAGCATTTCGCGACTCATTGGTAAAGTAAATACACTTTGATTCTCTATCAACCAGTAATGTGGAACTATTAACATGGTTACAGCAAAACCGTTTGAAGTCTAGGCGCAACATGGTACTCTTTCTACCACTATGTTAGTATGGAAATGGTTTCAAAAAAAGTTGGCAATTTTTTCGATATAGAACACTCATATCGATAAAACGATTTGAACCTGTTACTGGAAAAAGGAAGGATCCCTTTTTTCAATGCCGAATCGATGACCTATGTATTAAAGTAAGAAGCATTTTTTGGATTTTAAGAAAAAAAACAACTTTTCCGATAATTACAGATTTTTGTCTGGTCGGAAGAGTCCTTCAAATATTATGGTCGTGGATCAATGATCCATTTTGATATTTTGGAATACGAACAGAGAAGAGAGGATAGGCTCATTACATAAAAAAATAATGGAATCCCTTATAAGTAACTGAGCGTGAGAGCCAAATGAATCGAAAGATTCATGTTTGGTTCGGGAAGAGATCGTGGAAGTTTTGAAATGAATGGGAAGATAATCTACTTTCATTAAGTGATTTATTAGATATTCGAAAACAGAGGATCTTGAGTACTATTCGAAATTCAGAAGAATTACGTGAAGGGGCCATTGAACAACTGGAAAAATCCAGGGCCCGCTTACGAAAAGTGGAAATGGAAGACGATCAATTTCGAGTGAATGGATATTCTGAGATAGAACGAGAAAAATCAAATTTGATTAATTCAACTTATAATAATTTGGTACAATTAGAAAATTACAAAAACGAAACCATTCAGTTTGAACAACAAAAAGCGATTAATCAAGTCCGACAACGAGTTTTCCAACAAGCCTAACAAGGAGCTCTAGGAACTCTGAATAGTTGTTTGAACAGCGAGTTACATTTACGCACCATCAATGCTAATATTGGCATGTTTGGGGCGATAAAATAAATAACCGATTAGTCTTTTGTACTGCAGGCATTATTTTTTTCCTTTGCTTCTAAAAAGGAATTAAGAAAGACTCATGGAAACTATTAGAGCCGACGAAATTAGTACTATTATCCGTGAACGTATTGAACAATATAATAAAGAAGTAAAGGTTGTGAATACCGGCCCCGTACTTCAAGTAGGTGACGGTATAACTCGTATTCATGGTCTTGATGAAGTAATGGCAGGAGAATTAGTAGAATTTGAAGAAGGTACAATAGGCATTGCTCTTAATTTGGAATCAAATAATGTTGGTGTTGTATTAATGGGTGACGGTTTAATGATACAAGAGGGAAGTTCTGTAAAAGCAACGGGACGAATTGCTCAGATCCCTGTGAGCGAAGCTTATTTGGGTCGTGTTGTAAATGCTCTGGCTAAACCTATTGATGGTAGGGGTGAAATTTCATCTTCTGAATCCCGGTTAATTGAATCTCCCGCTCCAGGTATTATTTCAAGACGTTCTGTATATGAGCCTCTTCAAACGGGACTTATTGCTATTGATTCGATGATCCCTGTAGGGCGCGGCCAGCGAGAATTAATTATTGGGGACAGGCAGACCGGTAAAACAGCAGTAGCCACAGATACTGTTCTCAATCAAAAAGGGCAAAATGTAGTATGTGTTTATGTAGCTATTGGTCAAAAAGCGTCTTCTGTAGCTCAGGTAGTGACTACTTTCCAGGAACGGGGGGCAATGGATTATACTATTGTGGTAGCCGAAATGGCAGACTCACCTGCTACATTACAATACCTCGCCCCTTATACAGGAGCGGCTCTGGCTGAATATTTTATGTACCGTGAACGACATACTTCAATCATTTATGATGATCCCTCCAAACAAGCACAAGCTTATCGTCAAATGTCTCTTATATTACGGAGACCCCCAGGCCGCGAAGCTTATCCAGGAGATGTTTTTTATTTGCATTCACGCCTTTTGGAAAGAGCCGCTAAATTAAGTACTCTTTTAGGTGAAGGAAGTATGACTGCTTTACCAATAGTAGAGACTCAATCTGGGGATGTTTCGGCTTATATCCCTACCAACGTAATTTCCATTACAGATGGACAAATATTCCTATCCGCCGATCTATTCAATGCCGGAATCCGACCTGCTATAAATGTTGGGATTTCTATTTCCAGAGTAGGATCTGCGGCGCAAATTAAAGCCATGAAACAAGTAGCTGGCAAATTAAAATTGGAGTTGGCTCAATTCGCAGAGTTAGAAGCCTTTGCACAATTTGCTTCTGATCTCGATAAATCAACTTAGAATCAATTGGCAAGAGGTCAACGATTACGTGAATTGCTCAAACAAGCCCAATCGGCCCCTCTCACCGTGGAAGAAAAGGTAATGACTATTTATACTGGAACGAATGGGTATCTTGATTCGTTAGAAATAGATCAGGTAAAGAAATTCCTCGTTCAATTACGTACTTACGTAAAAACGAATAAACCTCAATTGCAAGAAATCATATCTTCTACCAAGAAATTTCCGGAGGAAGCAGAAGTTCTTTTGAAGGAAGCTATTAAGGAACCGATGGAACGGTTTCTACTTCAGGAACAAGCATAAAGAAGTTGATTACTCTTAGTAAATCGTCGAGAAACGTTTCTTATTTAAATCATTCAAAATATCTGTCTTGACATAAAAACATAAAAAAATAGATGGAAATAAATTGCGTCCAATAGGATTTGAACCTATACCAAAGGTTTAGAAGACCTCTGTCCTATCCATTAGACAATGGACGCCTTTTCATTCCGTATTTTATCTTCTTCTTTTTTTCTCGATCAACAATAAATCTAATTCGTATCTATTATTAAGCAGGAATAAGTTTATAAATGATATATGCCTGTAAACAATCGTCATCACTATCACGATAATCGATCGCATTATGAACATGTAGTCATCGTTTTTTCTAAAGGAATAATTAACTGAAGATGTTGAAGATATTAGAAAATTTGGAAGGAGAAGAAGGAGAGAAAGTGAAGAGAGAATTTTACCTGGTTTTTTGGAGTAAAATTAGGGTGGTACTATCAAAAAGTATATGGTTTTCATCCGGTTTTCAACGACATATTTACCCAATAGAAAGGGCCGGAATTTGCACCCCGGTTTTGAAGGGGTGCACAAATTTGGACTCCATCTTTGACTTTCTTTCCGAGGAAATAAAAGAACGTGTTTTTGGTTTGTTTTGGTGGGTGACTCACTTAACATAAAATCCAACCGAGCACTTTGATCTCTTATTGTTGATTCGTTCTTTAGTTGTTGTTTGGCTAACTCTGGTTGTGCATTTTAGACATTTCGTTTGGTATGTATGAATATTTTGCTCGTAATACTAACAATGGTCTGGTGGGTGATAACCTTTCACGTTATAACATTCTGTGAGCTTAATAAAATCACTAGTGTGCACTTGAGAATGGATACGTCTTATAACACCATCTTAAGAAACCAAGGAAAGCTATAAGCCTGTAATTCATCTACAAATTTAAATGAACTTAATTACTATCATTGGTAAATGGTAACAATTTACTTGACAAATGACGTGCTTTGCTAAATATATTAAGAAAATGCAAACGAAGGTTACGAGTTATGGAAAGTGTGATAATGGCAAATATTAAAATATTGTGTATGTGAAAAAGATTCAAGAAAATGAGATAAATTGGAAATCTTTTGTTCGGAGAACTGTAGGAAGAGTGTCTATGCCGAGATCAGTTCCGCGAGAGCTATTACGCTTGTTGGCACCGGTGGGTAGTAGTGATTGTGTGTATGCCGAGATCAGGGACATGTTAGCTTTTACGCATGTTGGCACCGGTGGGCAGTGGTTGTTGTGTTTGTATGCCGAGATCAGGCCGTACTAGCTTAAATGCTTGCGTGTGCCGGTGGGCAAATGCCGAGATCAGGACCACATTTATGTGTGTACCGGTGGGCAGTGGTTGTTCGAGTCTAAAAGATTTAAGAGTTTGTTGGAAAGTCTAACTAAGACAAAGAAGTAAAAATCCGGTAAAAATAGAAGGTTCAAATTATGGAGTTTGAAATCTATCTAAAGAATGACGGTAAACGTAAGAAACTGCTGAACAATAAATGAGTAAACAAAGGATTCAAATCCAATTTAGTAAATTAATTACTTAAATTGGAAGTGTGCTTGAATAAAGAATCTAAACTTAAATCGATATAAAAATTGAGAGACTGTAATTGTGCTTTTGATGCATTAATTTTGTCGTTGTCTTAATTATTCTTTTGATGCATTATTTGGTTTGTTTTCCGCTGCACTATATTATTTTTTGAAAATTTCCTACTGGGTTGTGGTTGCTCACCCCTTTTCCTCCCTCTCCCTACAGAGTATGCAGAGACACTAGCTGAAGATAAGAACGTATAATTTATTATGGGGATTTGGGCGTTGGTATTTCAATATTGCTGAATTGTTTTACTTGTAATTGTTGTTTACTTTGATTATAGTTGTAACCATTTGAAATTAGTTTCGTAAAAGTTTTATTTATTTATAGTATTTGTTGGATTTGTTTTAAAAGGAAAAATTTGGACCTACATTAGTGGCGCCGCCGGATTCTGGTCTAGGTTCTAGTGCAAGAAATCGAGGGGTGTCACAGTAATTTATTTATCCATATGTATAAAGAGTTTTGTCACTAAGATTGACAAAGGGGAGATTGTTATAGCATAGCTCGGTTGAACCCACCAAGCGTTGGTATGTCAAGTTTGGTTGTCATATTTTAGTGAATCAAAACTCAATTAAAGAGTCGCTTGATTATGTACTAGAGACAACTTCGTATAGATTAGGCTTGAAAGATTAGGATTATGAGACATACAAATATTACTCGAAGACTTTAAAAATGTGAAGAAGTAACAAGCTACATCGACGACATCATCCTTCCTCTTGAGGTTAGTAATATTGTGACTTGAACTATTTCATTCCTAACATATCTTTCAAGTCATGCTATATTGAAAACATAACTGCGAAGCTATGAATGATTATACTCTAGTAGACATAGTATTAAGGAATTAGAATACGAAGTATAACACTTATCTTTTGAACTTTGTATATAAGACATCGACATAATCGTATGAATGCTATTGTGATTATGTGCATGGGTGTTTTGGGGTAAAAACTGATTCTGCTGTTTTTGATGAATTTGGGTGTGTTGATGAGAAATGAATTCAAACCCTAAACAAATGCACTGCACGGGAGTACTTTTAGATTCGAGAGATCAATCTGTAAGACTCTGGCCTAACCCAAGAAATGGCCGTTCCAGATTCAATTCGGTCACAAAGTGAAGGAGAAGGGTTGACCTTAGGGAGGGAAGCGAAGAAGGTGTTTGAGATCAGAATGTTGAATTATGAAGGTGTGGCTGTTTTATGACTTGTATCAGAATGTGGAACTGGCTCGCAGAATGTAAGCTATCAGTTCTCGGTGTTTTCTAGATACTTGTGTTGATAACACTTCTGTTTTTTTGTATAAATGGGTTAAAATCCTATTTATACAAGTCATGTTCGAACGCATCATCCTTCCTCTTGAGGTTAGTAATATTGACTTGAACTGTTTCATTCCTAACGTATATTTCAAGTCGTGCTATATTGAAAACATAATTGTTCAATCAATGTTAACATACTTTATTTTGTATGTGTTGATCAATATTAGAAATCAAGTTATTTGTGCAACGATTACTTTGAAGATTGATGACTTTAATATTTTTTTTTTCTTCAGGTTTTTGATCTTTGTGATTGTTCCTGCATACTTGGTTCTCTGGGATTCAAACAAGCAGTTTATTTTGATATACAGACTTGTTATAAATATCAAATAAATTGTCTAGTTGCTTCTCCTTGTAGATTTGCTTGGACAGAGCTTATTCACTGAGATAGATTATTTCGATAATCTTTGTCTTGGTTTCATTTTTGACCAAAAGATTTTATATTGATTAAACAAAAGTTCATTTACTCTACTTTATATCTGATCTAAATATTGATTCGGGAAATTAAGTTGGTTGTTGAAACAAATTTAGTTTTTGTTGTTGTTTCGGGTTACGATCCAAAGGAGTTGAGAGCGGAAATCTTCACAGTAGGTGAAATGACTCAAGATTGTGGGCTCTGTCTTGGTTGTAGGTGCAAAGATATTGAAGAAACTGGGAGACTAGGAGTAGTTTACTTCGTTTCAACTATATGAAATTGCGGTTGTCAATTTGTATAGCGGCTTAAATCTGAGAGTATTCAAAACTGGACTAGGTCCCAGGGTTTTTCTGCCAAGCAGTTTTCCTTGTTAACAAAATCTTGTGTGTTGTGTGATTTACTGTACTTCCACATTATATTGTTTATCTTTATAACTAAAATAAATACACTTGTACATTAATCCAATTAGTACGATCCCATAAATTTGTTCGGTCATGAACTTAAACTATATACCAAGTTACATCTTGTTGAAGTAATTCTTTGGTCATTATTGTTTTAAAAGAATTACACGAGGTGTATCTGTGTAGGTTGATACGAAAAAATTGTGGTGTATAGGTACCCTCATCATTTCTCTTTCTACCAATAATCATGTAGTACTCCGACATGAACATATTCTGAGATTTTTTTTTCATTGAATAACGCAATTGGACGTATAAGAATTTTTTTTCACTGATAACACACATGCAATTAGACTCAACTGAGTGGTCTATTCAAAATAAGTAATACATTACACACAATTGTTAAGTAACACTACTTTGTAATATTTAGGATAACCGATGATTTTGTAACTCAAACCTTAATATTGCAATAAAAATAATATCTTGTTATCTAGCGCACGCGTAAAATAAGTAAAATAATAATTCATAAATACAATCCACATGGATATTATTTAGCACGGTAAAACATTACCGATTAGAGTGAGATCGATAAAAGAATAAAACTTATTTCATTCATTAAATCATTATGTTCAGGTAAAATCATCCATAACCAATAAAAGAATTACTTACTCATAGGTTTATCAAAACCCACAGAAGTAGAAAAAGAAGAATGTTTTTAGGATTTCCTCATAAGGAGGGGAGCCCAATGTGCTTGCTCCAGCTGGTGGAGTGTCTTGTGTGTCTTATCTTGTCTGAGAAAACGAGGGTACCCAGTATACCACCGATTCTTTTGTAACCTATATTCGACACACGCCATGTATAATATTAATTGTGTCAACGAATAAAGGTTACATCAACAAGGTGATCTTAGATATAATGATCTACCTTAAGAATACAAAACATATTACAGGGTTCGATCTAAGATGTTGTTAACATACAAATGTAATTACATCAATTATAAAAATAATTATAATGTAATACTAAAGTAAAAACACAGACACACAATATTTTGTTCACGAGGAAAACTGCTTCGCTAGAAAAATCAGGGGACCAGTCCCGTTTCGAGTACTCTCAATATTAAGCCGCTACACAAATGCCTACCAGCAGCCTCGTGTAGTTGAGACAAAATAAACTACCCCTAATTACTCAGTTTTCTCGCTATCCATGCGCCTAAACATAATCCATTGCCAAGTGTTTTTTTACCTTTGTAAATACTGCTGAAATACAATTCCTTTAATACTTCTTACAAATAGCAAAGTTTCAAGTTATTTGCTAACCATTCAAATTCAGTCAAATATCAAAGATATAAGATGATTAGTTCATAGTCAAGGATCTTTAGCTTAGATCAATAATCCAGTGATCTGCCAAATCCGAAACTCTTATATCAAGATCAATCAAGATCATAGTTATCAAAATGATTAATCTCTACAAGTTAAGTTTGCAAGAAAATAACTTGTTGATCTTCACCAGCTTTACCTTTATCAAAGATAAACTTGTTTGTCCTAGACATTCAAGTCAAGCAGATAATTAAGAGAAACACAAAAGAAATCCAAGTATTCAAAGTTTTCAATCTTCTTAATCTTAAATATTAACAACCTACACTTGATTCCACTAATTGATTTATCTCACAGAATGAAGTTTGTTAACATGACAAATGCATAGTTACATTCGACATATCTAGAGTCACTTAGGTATTTTATAATCATATCTTCAAAGCTAGTTTAGGAATATTTTATCTCGTAGATTTTATGTTTGTAGGCTATAAATAGTCATTTCCTTTGTGAAAAAGCGGGGGACAACAACCTCACCAAATATTTCTCTTAGCAATCTGTATGGACTAACTCCAATATACTTTCAAGAGAATAAACTAGACAGTCAGACTCAGTCTTAATAAAAAGTATATCAAAGAGCTATATCTCAATTTCTCGATTCAATCCGCAATCAAAAAAATAGGAATTTGCGAGCCTGATTGAATACAAGAGAAATAACTTGAATGGTACCAAAGACCAATATTCAAGGATCAATCAATTTCAATCAACAACCAAAGGTTGGATTTACCAATTGATCGATTCAACGCACAACCTGTGATATTTCAATTATATAACAAAATATAATGCGAAAAAGAAATAACACAAATACCAGAAGTTTTGTTAACGAGAAAACCGCAAATGCAGAAAAACCCCAGGACCTACTCCAGATTTGAACACCACACTGTATTAAGCCGCTACAGACACTAGCCTACTACAAAGCTAACTTCGGTCTGGACTGTAGTTGAACCCTAATCAATCTCACACTGATTCAAGGTACAGTTGCGTTTCTTACGTCTTTGATCCCAACAGGATACTACGCACTTGATTCCCTTAGATGATCTCACCCACAACTAAGAGTTGCTACGACCAAAAGTCGAAGACTTGATAAACAAATCTGTCTCACACAGAAAAGTCTATTGAATAGATAAATCTGTCTCCCACAGATATACCTACGAGTTTTTGTTCCGTCTTTTGATAAATCAAGGTGAAAAGGAACCAATTTATAACCCATACTTATATTCCCGAAGAACAGCCTAGTATTATCAATCACCTCACAATAATCTTAATTGATTAACGAAACAAGATATTGTGGAATCACAAACGATGAGATGAAGGTGTTTGTGACTAGTTTTCTATCTTTCCTATCGAAGATATAAATCTCAAGCCAATCTTACGATTGTACTCAATCACGATAGAAAATAGCAAGATCAGATCACGCAACTACAGAGAAAATAGTTGGGTCTGGCTTCACAATCCCAATGAAGTCTTTAAGTCGTTAACCTATAGGGTTTCGTGAAAAACCAAAGGTTCAAGGAGAATCGACTCTAGCTTATGCAACTAGTATCACACAGGAGGTGTGGGGATTAAGTTTCCCAGTTGCTAGAGTTCTCCTTTATATAGTCTTCAAATCAGGGTTTGCAATCAATGTTACCTTGGTGACAAAGCATTCAATATTCACCGTTAGATGAAAACCTGATTAGATTGAAGCTAATATCTTTCAACCGTTAGATCGAACTTAGCTTGTTATACACAAATGAAATGCACCTTCATTTAGGTTTGGGTAACCGTACCTAAACGTGTACACTTAGTTGGTTCAACAATAGTTAACCAATGGTTAGCCATATGGGCACTTTCATATCAACCTTATTCATCTTCACCATAACTAGTTCAAGTGACACAAATGAACTAGTTAGAGAGTTGTTCAATTGCTTAGATCTCATAGAAGTATACAAGACACAATCGAAGAAAAATCGATTTTGATTCACTCGAATCAATTCATGAACATTATAGCCACGGTTTTCAAAGATTGCATTCCTTATTATATAAATGTTTTAGTTCATGAACAAACCGATTTTAGAAAGTAACCTTCTTAGGTATGTAAACGGGTACGCATACTTAAGTGACCGGATTGAGTTTGTTTTCACTTCCAAACTCCATCAGAAATTCACGGACGTGAACTTTCCGTCAGTATGCGTACGGTTACGCATACTTACCCGGATTTCCAACAACCGCCAGTACGCGTATGGGTACGCATACTTTAGGTTACCGGTTTTGGACTTTTACACAAATGTGAGAACACACTATGTTTATATCCAAACATGGTTACTTGATCTAAACTCTCATTTCAATCATTGAAACTTTCTTAGAGGATGTTATAATAGTTGTTTTTCACAAACTATTTTCATCAAAGCGATTTTCAAGTTATTGAAATAATCAACATGACTTTCATCACGAGTAAAGATGAACTTGGCTAAAGCAAAAGCTTACGAACACATATTTCGAGAAATAGATAAGCGAGATAAACTCGTCTCGAAATAGCAAATGTGTATATTTGAAGTCTATATAGCAATACGACTTTTGGCTCAAAATAGGAGATAGAATAGATAGACTTTTGAGTGATAGATAAGTTCAAGTCTCCACATACCTTTTGTTGATGAAGTTCCACAGTTCCCTTGAGTAGTTCTTCGTATTCATTCGATGAACGCCGTGGAGTCTAGAGCTCAACTACACTTACTATCCTAGTCCGAGACTTAGCTATAAGTAGACTAGAAATCAATACTTATAGTTTTGGCAACTAAACTTGACAAATAAGCTTGAGATAGCAACGCTTGCGAGTTCGACCGAGCAATGCTCTAACAATCTCCCCCTTCATCAATTTTAGTGACAAAACTATCAATACATATGGAATACAAAATAAATAAAATTTGTAGCTTCTCTTCCAAATGCTTGATCTCCTTGGTTCTTCAACATTACTCGAAATCTTCGTCACTTCCAAGTACTCCAATGATTCCAAATGTGTTCAACTCCGCATCATTGTTGTTGAAGATCCGTAGCTAGAACAATGAGAAAACAATAACTCTCAATCATTGTTATACAGTGTCATAGTATTATTTCACAGCATCAAAGTTTAATTGTATCACAACTTTGACAACAATACTATGGTGATATGTATCACTCCCCCTTAGTCAATACTCCATCTCACATGAAAACCACTCCCCCTTACATAATGATCCGAAAACCATATGTATTTGTAGTGTGAACTACACATTAATTCTCCCCCTTTTTGTCAATAAAATTTGCAAAGGTAGTGGGATCCTAATGAAATTTCCATAGAGACACTTCATGACCAAAAGAAAAGCACATATCAAATTTTTTAGATGCAATCATATAGCCGAAACTAAATGCATTCATCAAGGAGTTTATAAAGATACAAGATAACTCCTATAATATTCCACAGCCGCACTCCCCCACAAAGATTTGGCAATTAAGCACAAGTTCAATTAAGAACTCTCCCCCATATAATGTCATTCTCGAAAGAACAACAAGAGCGACCTTACTTTTACAAGAAAAGAAGGATTTATTTGGACACAACACTAGGATACCTAACAGAAATTCAACTACTGAAACAAATGCAGAATTGAAGTAACACTTACTGGAATTCCAAACTCAATTGCCCAACAGATCGATATAAGTGCAGGGGCAAGAGTTTAGGAATGACTAATGAACCAAAACAATGCCAATAGACTGCCGTAAGTGTTGAAATGTAGCAGTATCTAATGGTTTGGTGAGAATATCAGCCAATTGTTGTTCGGAAGGCACAAATTCCATATTTATGATACCATTTTCATATACATCTCGAATAAAATGGTACCTTATATCAATGTGCTTAGTTCTTGAGTGCTCAACGGGATTCTCCGTGTTTCGAATAGCGCTAGAGTTGTCACAAAAGATCTTTATTATTCCAGTATCAATTCCATAATCAGCAAGCATTTGTTTCATCCAGAGAAGTTGAGTACAAGAGCCTGCAGCAATATATTCTGCCTTACATGTAGACAGGGATTGTGAATTTTGTTTCTTGCTATGCCAAGCCACAAGATTTAATCCTACATAGTAGAAACCCCCTGATGTACTTTTTCTGTCTTCCACACATCCTGCCCAATCAACATCTGAGTCGGCAGAAAGATCAGTGTTAGTATCAAAAGTGTAGGATATACCATACCAGACCGTGTGATTGACATATCGTATGATCCTTTTCGCAGCTGTAAGATGAGATTCCTTCGGATTTTCCTGAAAGCTGGCACATCAACCAATACTAAAAGCAATATCAGGTCTACTAGCTGTAAGATATAAAAGACTACCAATGATATATCAAAAAAGTTTTTGATCCACATTTACTCCTTTCTCATCTCTATGTAATTTACCAGTGGTGGGCATATGTGTCAGTTTTGGAGTTGACTTATCCAGACCGAACCTTGAGACAAGATCCTTAGAATATTTTTCTTGAGATAAGTAAATTCCATCCTTATGTTGCTGAATTTGTAATCCTAAAAAGAACTTTAATTCACCAACATTGCTCATTTCAAATTCTTTGCCAAGAGAGACATGAAAATCTTTTGCAAGTTTCTCAGAAGTTGAACCATAGATGATATCATCTACATAGACTTGAGCAATGACAACATCTTTCCCACTCCATTTGGTAAACAAGGTTTTATCAGCTCCGCCTCTCGAAAAACCTTTCCTAAGAAGAGAAGTAGTTAGTTTTTCGAACCAGGCACGATGTGCTTGTTTTAACGCATATAATGCCTTTTTAAGCTTAAGGACATGATCTGGGAAATCAGGATTTTCAAAACCCTTAGGTTGAGCGACATAGACCTCTTCCTTAAAATTTCCGTTTAGGAATGCGGATTTTATGTCCATTTGAAACAGCTTAACCTTAAGAAAACAAGCATGAGCCAACAATAACCGAATGAACTCAAGGCGTGCCACAGGAGCAAAGGTTTCGTCAAAATCGATACCCTCAATCTGTGAATATCCTTGAGCGACAAGTCTGGCTTTATTTCTTACAATCGTACCAAATTTATCAGACTTATTCTTGAATATCCATTTGGTACCAACAATATTGATATTGGAGGGACAAGGTACTAGTTCCCATACATCTTGTCTTTGAAATTGATTTAACTCTTCATGCATTGCATTCACCCAAAAGGGATCGCTAAGAGCTTCGTCAATATTTCTCGGTTCTACTTGTGAAAGATAACAACCAAAATTGCAAATATTTTGAGGTTGTCCTCTTGTCTTAGCAGTAGAATCTCTTCCTCCAATAATACTGTTGGGATCATGATTCCTTTGAACCCATAGGTGTCATGGAGGGACACGTTCTTGTTCAACATGAGTATCTTGATCAGTGCTCTTCTCCTCGTCACTAGAAATATCAGGATCAGTAACAGTTGGAACGACTTCAACTGATTCTGGGACTTCCTTGACTTTCTCAATTATCTCAGTTGGAGGCAATTCAACAGGAGGATTATCATGATGAAAATTACTAATATCATCAATGATAACATTAGCGGATTCCATCATAACTTGGGTTCTGAGATTAAAAACTCGAAAACCACGACTATCAGAAGCATAACCAAGAAAGATACCTTCATCACTTTTAGTATCAAATTTCCCTCTCTGATCTCGATCTTTTAGAATGTAGCACTTACTTCCGATGTGACGGACAAGAGAATTTTTGCTCCCAACGGGTCGGGTTACGACCCGCTTGGCAAGCTCCGACTCTCTGATACGCCACTCAATTAAAAAAAAAATCATTCATAATCCTGCACACGGTAGAAATTTCATTAGTCTCAAGGTTAGAATTCTATGAGCATATGTCTCATACCATAATACTTATAAAATTCCACAAGAGTTCCAATTTCCAAAAATAAGAGTCGGTCAGCTGCAAAAATAAGAGACGGCCAATTGCCGAAAATAAAATATAGCCAGTTGCTAAAATCAGAGACGGCCAGTTGCCAATGATAACAGGCGGCCATTTGCCGAAAATAACAGAGGGCCAATTGCCCAAAATGACAGACGACCAATTGTCCAAAATAACAGATAGCCAATTGCCGAAAAATAAGAAACGACCAGTTGCCGATTCCAACAATTTATATGGAAAATTGCCAAAAATGGGAGATGGCCAGTTGCCAACTCTAATAATTTACACGGCCAGTTGCCTAACATGAGAGATGGTAACAATCCTCTCTCACTAGGTAGTATGAACAGCTAATATTGCAACTACCTCTTACCAACGATATATTATGCCAAAGTTGCAATCATCTCCGAATAGATGGTGTGAACTGCGAAGCAGCAACCAACCCTTTTCAGATGATATGAACAACCTTGTGGATTTGTGCTGAACCGCATAGCGGCTGCCTACGTACCCTCTCCGTTGCTCGAAGGGATCAAGCACGACCGTAGTTCGTCAGTTATTTATTGAGATAATATGAACTACCCGCAACAGTAGCAATTATCTCTTATCACATATCAAGTAAACTTATTCCACTTGCAGCCCACAAAATGAATTATGAGTAGACCACTACTCTTAGTAAGCCAAAGATACCCGCTACACTTACGTACACAACAAAAACACAACAGATGAACATGGTTATCTCAAATATAAAATTTAACAAGCTATTAAACCATACAGACCTCCAAAACAGAAACATAGTTGCCTAACCTCTAACTATTCTTATGGCTATAGTAATATGAGTAGCAGGCATGCACTAAGAAAAGTCAAAGAAGGCACTATGAAAAATTAAAGAAGTGGGTTTGACGTTCCACCAAAATGTCTAGTACGAGTCTTAGTCCCCTAGGTTCCAATAATCTTAACGAAGAATAGATTCGTATCAACAACAGACTTAAATGTTTTCAATAAGTTGAAAATGACGAGGTTAGTTGACTGCATTTAAGCAAACCTACAAGCATAGTAAGTATAATTATGGAGCGAGAGAGCGCGGCAACATTTACAAGCCGTAATACAAGAATGCCTGAAGTCAGATTACTCTTTATGTATTTTATGTGACCAAAATTCAACCCACATAATTTTATTAGAATATAACCTCACCCATCCATTACTGCCAACTACAGTCCCACCAACAGTTCCATAATTACGCCATAAATTTATATGTATCACCATTTTCTACACATGCCACAACCACGGGATGACACATGAATTCATGACAGACGAATACTTCCATTTCGCGTCAGTACGAACAAACACTCCCAGTGGTTCCTTTCCATTAAGTACAGTAAAAATCGCCAATGATATGTATGTAAAAGTAACACACGTGGCCACCACATAAAGAGACAGTAAACTGCAATAATAAGATATGGACAAAGAGATCATTTTTAATTCAGTCCCAATATCAATAATTCCCAACAATAATCAATATTAACCAGTGTTAAGATACGGCGCAACAGGTTATATTCTTATTATTCTACTTTCTAAAAACCCAAGCTTACCATTAAGAAGTTATCGAATGTACATTGGTGGTAAGCAAGAATCTCATAAGAAGAAACTGATTAAAAATTGTACAACAGTCAATAAAATAGGCATATCTCCTATAAGCTATAACTCGGAATAAAACATCTAATACCAATCCAGAAACATCATTCGCATCACTACATTTCTTAAGTACTTAACCCAAGGCCAATATGGACCTTAAGAGGGTCGGAAATGCTGCCTAGCGAATCCGTCATAAAAACATTTTAACGAATAGTTCAATATAACCCACATCACCAACCCCATATTGCATTGTAGTAGCAGACATCAAATGTTAGCTATAGCTTAGATAAGTCCAACAAACCACCAATCCATAAGAATTGGTAAACCAAAACCCCATTTTTAGCAACTTAACACAACAAGAGAACTATACTGAGAGACACCCAAAACAGCAAAAGCCAAAATAGGCTGACATCCACGATATCAAAACAACTTCAATCACCTTATCTTCCTAGGCTACGATTATAGTGTGAGCTAGAGGTCAAAATTTTTAAAAGCTTAGGAAACAAGCACCCTTCAGAGATTTGGATTGAATTCAAAACCCATAAATATCCAAGACTCCAATCTCTATATCAGGCCATAATCAAAATCTCGTCGACAGTTGACTATTTACACAAACCACATAAACCATAACAGATATCAAAACACCTCTAGATAAACATTGATTTCTCCTAATCAAAGTAGTCAATGAAATTCTATAATAGACAAGAAATGTAATACAACTCCTCATAAAGATGAGTGGGCAGTAAAGGATTCTCGTTTTACAGAATGTAGTCCCAGTTTATTTAAGTTTTTTAGTGTGCAATCTTTCCCGATTGTCTTAAATTTTTACAGTAGCCTAGTAACTCAGAGTACAACAACATATTCAAAAATCAGAATATTTCAACGGTTCATTAAAAAGATATATACCTCACAACCTAACTGCTTTCACCGCCAATATACAAAATTTAGTCAAGATTTTCTCATGATTTGAGGTACCTAAAGTGATTGGAAACTCTTGAATATTATACAGTAAGTTAAATACAAAGTTCTAAATAACATGTTATAAATTTAGCTTTATACGATATACGGATAAATAGAAACTCACTTATTTGTCGATTTTCCAAGGCTGCAATTCAGCAGAATACAATCACAGTAAATTCTTGTACGATCTTTAAGAAGAGAGTCATTGAGGCGATAACGTAAATAATATCCTTTGAAAACCTTCTTCAGTTTCTTGTTCTCACGACAAAGAGGAGTCATAAAATGAACGAAATTTGAAGGACTCATTTTTTTATTTTTCAAAGGATCCAGTAGTTTAGAGTATTCTGAGATATCCTCTTCTACATCTCATTCAAAATCTGAGTCATCATCATCAGAAATTTCATCCAACCGTTTTTGTAGATAAATTTTCCAGTTGTCATCTGTTTCTACATCATTAACAATATTAACTTGTCTAGTAGATTCTCTCGAAATTATTTCATGAATGTCTTCAGATATTGATTCATAGATGCCATCATTTCAAAACTCCTGATACCTTGTTTTACGTTAACTGAATCATTCTCAGATTCTATAAAAACCATTTTTAGATTCTAGTCTTATAGGTTGGATCGCACCAAACACAGATTGTTAGTTCTTTTCGTGTTTGCCCGCTCTGATACCAATTGAAAAGACGAGGGTACCCAAATACACCACAATCTTTTATTTATCAACATATAAGTCCTCTACCGAATGTGACCGTCTATGGACATAGTCGAGACAATACGACAGTTCGGTTCACACTTCATATGATCGTCTATGGATACAAGATCGAGACAATACAACAACAAGATAACTTGTGTGATTGACTATGTATACAAGATCAAGACAATACAACAACAAAGTGTGTTACTTGATAATAGGTTCGGTAGTAACCAAACTCTATAGGATCACTATCAACTATTACGGAGTTAACGTACTTGTGTATTTTACTTAATTATAATACAAATTATAATGCGGAAATCAAAGTAAAAGACACAGCAAGATTTTGTTAACGAGAAAACTGCAAATGCAAAAAAAAAACGGGACCTAGCTAGTCAGTTTTGAATACTCTCAGAATTAAGCCGCTATACAAAATCTAATACCAACTTCGTATAGTTGAGACCAAGCAGACTACCCCTAGCTACTTAGTTCCCTCAGTATCCCTGCGCTTTCGACTTCTAGAGTCACGCGCGTAAATATCAAGTCCTTTAGATCGTATTCCAAACAGCAAAGGAAGAACCTGTTTGGTAACCACTCTAATTAATCTTGCTAAAAGATATTGATGAGTCATTGACAAAGGCTCTTATGTTTAATCTAATACACTCCTTTGTATGGTTAGATCAATCTAACTTTAACTACCGAAATAGTCAAGTATAGATTCACAATCAATCAATATAGATCTCAAAGAGAAATAAAGAGAATGTCGATCTCACGCAACTAATCAATCAGATCTATCAAAGATAAATTGATTCTAGTTGGATCCTAGCCGATCAAGGTTTTTGGATTAAATCCACAAGATACTAAAACTAATAAGAAATCTTCTTCGTCTTCAAAACTTCTTTTATCTTCAACTACCTGCACAACACCACTTGAATCTCTTGTAATCAATCACGCACAGAACAGAGTCTATTAACAATGGATTATCACAAGATGTCTTTAGATCTACAAACAGTTCTGAAAAAGCGGGGGTCTAACAACCTCACCCAATATTTCGCTTAGCAATCTATATGGACTAACTCCAATATACTTTTAAGAGAATCAACTAAACAGTCAGACTCAATCTTAATAAAAAGTATATCAAAGAGTTATATCTCAATTTCTCGATTCAATCCCAACTCGAACAAATAAAAATCTGCGATTCTGATTGAATACAAGAGAAATAAACTTGAACGGTACCAAATACCAATGTTCAAGGATCAATCAATTTCAATCAACAACCAAAGGTTGGATTTACCAATTGATCGATACAAACACACAACCTGTGATATTTCTATTATATAACAAAATATAATGCGGAAAAAAAATAACACAGACACCATAAGTTTTGTTAACGAGGAAACCGCAAATGCAGAAAAACCCCGGGACCTAGTCCAGATTGAACACCACACTGTATTAAGCCGCTACAGACACTAGCCTACTACAAACTAACTTCGGTCTGGACTATAGTTGAACCCCAATCAATCTCACACTGATCCAAGGTACAGTTGCGCTCCTTACGTCTCTGATCCCAACAGGATACTACGCACTTGATTCCCTTAGCTGATCTCACCCACAACTAAGAGTTGCTATGACCCAAAGTCGAAGACTTTAATAAACAAATCTGTATCACACAGAAAAGTCTCCAAGAATAGATAAATCTTTCTCCCACAGAAATACATACGAGTTTTGTTCCGTATTTTGATAAATCAAGGTGAACAGGAACCAATCGATAACCCGGACTTATATTCCCGAAGAACATCCTAGAATTATCAATCACCTCACAATAATCTTAATCGACTAGCGAAACAAGATATTACGGAATCACAAACGATGGGATGAAGATGTTTGTGACTACTTTTCTATCTTGCCTATCGGAGAAATTAATCTCAAGCCAATCTTACGATTGCACTCAATCATGATAGAAACAACAAGATCAGATCACGCAACTACAGAGAAAATAGTTGGGTCTGGATTCACAATCCCAATTAAGTCTTTAAGTCGTTAACCTACAGGGTCTCGGTAGAAACCTAAGGTTAAAGGAGAATCGACTCTAGCTTATACAACTAGTATCACACAGGAGGTGTGGGGATTAAGTTTCCCAGTTGCTAGAGTTCTCCTTTATATAATCTCCAAATCAGGGTTTGCAATCTAAGTTACCTTGGTAACAAAGCATTCAATATTTATCATTAGATGAAAACTTGATTAGATTCAAGCTAATATCTTTCAACCGTTAGATCGAACTTATCTTGTTATACACAATTGAAATATACGTCATTTAGGTTTGAGTAACCGTACCTAAACGTGTACACCTAGTTGGTTCAACAGTAGTTAACCAATGGTTAGACATATGAGCACTTTCATATCAACCTTATTCATCTTCACCGTAACTAGTTCAAATGACTCAAAAGAACTAGTTCGAGAGTTGTTCAATTGCTTAGATCTTATAGAAGTATACAAGACACAATCAAAGCAAAATCGGTTTTGATTCGCTCGAATCGATTCATGAACATTATATCCACGGCTTGCAAATTGCATTCCTTAATATATAAATGTTTTAGTTCATGAACAAACCAATTTTAGAAAGTAACACACTTAAGTATGCGTACGGGTATGCGTACTTAAGTAACCAGATTTGAGTTTGTTTTGGTTTCCAAACTCAGCAGAAATTCACGGACGTGAACTTTCCGCCAGTATGTGTACGGGTACGCATACTTAGGTAACCGAATTGAGTTGGTTTTTATTTCCAAACCCAGCAGAAATTTACGGTCGTGAACTTCCGCTAGTATGCGTACGGGTACGCATACTTACCCATTCTCCATCAACCATTTAGTACACACACAAGTATGCATACATTTGGTTCCCAGTTTTGGACTTATACACTAATGCGCGAACACATTATATGCTTATATCCAAAGATGGTTACATGTTCTAAACTCTTTATTTCAACCATTGAAACATTCTTAGAGGATGTTAAATAGAGGTTATTCACACACTACTTTTCATCAAAGCAATTTTCAAGATATTGAAATAATCAACATGACTTTTGCCACTTGTAAAGATGAACTTGGCCAAAGTGAAAGCTTACCAACACATATTTCGATAAATAGATAAGCAAGATAAACTCGGCTCGAAATAGCAAATGTGTATAATCGAAGTCTATACAGCAATATGACTTTTGTCTCAAGATAGGAGATAGAGTAGATAGACTTTTGAGATATAGATAAGTTCAAGTCTCCAAATACCTTTTTGTTGATGAAGATCCACCAGTTCCTTGAGTAGTTCTTCGTCTTCATTCGATGAACACCGTGGAATCTAGAGCTCAACTACACTTTCTATCCTAGTCCGAGACTTAGCTATAAGTAGACTAGAAATCAAGACTTATAGTTTTGGAAACTAAACTTGACAACAAGCTTGAGATAGCAACGCATGCGAGTTCGACCGAGCAATGCTCTAACAAGTTCTAAAAATCACGTCGATACTTCGATCTAGTTTGAGTGAATCTTATATCAGAAGAGAAGATTCTCAAGAATAAACAAACTAGGTGTAATCAAAGTTTCAACAACCGTTAGTCAATCAAATTAATTGAAAACTAATAACACTGCAATTATCTAGTTTCCAACCAACGGTACTCGTAGAGCTTCTTGATCCCACATAAGTCTTTAAACGAGCGGTCGTAAGGGATTTCACCTAATTAGGATACTTTCCTCTCTGAATAGACGGCTCCACCAGAAACAACAAGAGATGAAGTTTGCATAGCTCTTAGGATAGTATGCTAGAAATGAAAACTTAGGTATTTATAGACCAAGGATGTTTGGACACCAAGGAATTTCCAAAACCGAAAATATTCTCAAGATATGCAATGAATGCCCAAATCTTGAGAATATTAAATATTCTCAAGATATGTTTTCATAATTCTCAATAAATGCTAGTCCAACATATGTTTTCATAATTCTCACTCGAAAATATTCTCAAGATATGTTTTCATAATTCCAATAAATGCTGGTCAATTATTTCCCGAAATATCTCAATAAAAAATCTCCAATCAGTAAATGCACATTACTAATTTTTATTCTCTAGAGCTATGCATTAATTGCTGGTAATTAAAGCATATTGAAAAGATGAGGGTACCCAAATAAACCACAATCTTTAATTTATCCACCTATAAGTCCTCTACCGAAAGTGATTGTTTATAGAATGAGTCGAGACAATACAACAAATCGGTTCACACTTCATGTGATTGTCTATGGATACAAGATCGAGACAATACGACAAGAAGATAACTTTTGTGATTGACTATGGATACAAGATCGAGACAATACAACAACGAAGTTTGATACTTGATAATAGGTTCGGACTTAACCAAACTCTACAGGATCACTATCAAGTATGTATGGAGTTAACGTTTGTGTAATTTAATTTAAATTATAATAACAACAATTATAATTGCGGAAAGGTAAAGTAAATGGCACAGCAAGATTTTGTTAACGAGGAAACCACAAATGCGGAAAAACCCTGGGACCTAGTCCAGAATTGAATACTCTTAGAATTAAGCCGCTATACAAAATCTAAACCAACTTCGTATAGTTGAGACCAAGCAACTCACCATAGTTCACTTAGTTTCCTCAGTATCCCTACGCTTCCGACTTCGATGAGTGCACGCACTGGAAAAATTCCTTTGGATCGTGTTCCAAACAGTAAAGGAACAACAAATCTGTTTGGTAACAACTCTATTGATTCTTTAAGATAAGATATCTCAAGTCATATGCAAAGGTTCTTCCGTTTAAGCTAATAAACTCCTTTGCCTGGTTAGATCAATCCAATCTCTATTACCTAAGTAATAAGATTTGGATTTGTAACAATCAAAATAGATCTCAAGAGAACTATTAGGTGTTACCAATCTCACGCAACTAATCAATCAAATAAATCTGATTCTATTTGGATCCCATCCGATTAAGGTTTGTGCAACACACAAAGATATGAGAAACAATAAGAATTCTTCTTCGTCTTCAAATCTTCTTTAACCTTCAATTAAAACCTGCACAACACCACTTGAATCTCTTGTGATCAATCACGCACAGAGCGGAGTCTGTTAACAATGGATTATAACAAGATGTCTTTAGATCTACAAACAGTTCTAAATATCCCGTCGATACTTTGATCTAGTTTGAGCGAATCTTATATCAGAAGAGAAGATTCTCAAGAATAAACAAACTAGGTGTAATCAAAGTTTCAACAACCGTTAGTCAATCAAATCAATCGAAAACTAATAACACTGCAATTATCTAGTTTCCCACCAATGGTACTCGTAGAGCTTCTTGATCCACAGAAGTCTTTAAACGAGCGGTCGTAAGAGATTTCGCCTAATTAGGGTACTTTTCTCTCTGATTAGACGGCTCCACCAGAAACAACAAAAATATGAAGTTTGCCTGGCTCTTAAGATAGTTTGCTAGAAATGAAAACTTAGGTATTTATAGACCAAGGATGTTTGGACACCAAGGAATTTCCAAAACCGGAAGTATTCTCAAGATATGCAATAAATGCCCATTCGGTTTTCATAATTCCGGTAAATGATTTGTCTAATATTTCCCGAAATCTCTCAATAGAATATCTCCAATTACTAAATGCACATTACTAATTTTTATTCTCTAGAGAAATGCATTTAATTGCTGGTAATTAAAGCATATAAAACTAACAACCTTAATTAAAAGATTCTTAATTTATTTTGGAACAGGATCTCCTTGAGTACTAAGGAATATCTTTGAACTATAAAAGATAAGAGTTATTGTACGTGTTCAAAAAATTTTGACATCTCTTCTTTGTAAATGCTCTTTCATATTTACAATCTTGGAATCGATTATACCACACTTTCAAACAAGTTTAGAATTGGTTCATCTGAATTCAAAGACAATTATGTGATTGGTCAAATACCAAATCACATTTATGGGTTCAATCGGTTCTACAAATCACTGGGATCGGTTATACCCTAATATGGAAGTACTTGTGATCGGTCACACAAGTTACCAGGACCGGTTACCTCAGTTACCAGGATAGATTACATCAATTACCAGGACCAGTTACCATATACACATGATATTAATTGCTTGTGATTGGTCACACCAGTTACTAAGATCGATTACACCCATTACCAGGATCGGTTACACCAATTACAAGGATCGATTACACAACTTCTCTGTGATCGGTCACACCAATTACTAGGATCGGTCACACCAATTAGAATTACCGATCATACCATCTCAGGTGATTACTTAGGATCGGTTACACTAATTAATCAAAACTAGTTATACCAAATCATAATTCAGGCATTGTGATTAGTTTACAAGGATACATAACAAAGTTACGATCGGTTCTACCATCTCACACATATTGGTAATCCAAAGATTTGCAATGAATAGCCGTACCAATAAGCCTAGCGATTTCCCTTTCGATTCATAAAACAAGTTCATGAATATACTTCCTTTAAACAAATGTAAAACATTGTTTCCTAGGATGAAATCTTCACCTTTACCCATACACATAATTACAATAGCATTCAAACGATTATGTCGATGTCATATCTACGAAGTTCAAAAGATAAGCGTTATACTTCGTAGTCTAATTCCTTAATACTATGATCATATGGTCATGTATCACTACTAGAGTAAAATATTCATTCACAGCTTCACAGTTATGTTTTCAATATAGCACGACTTGAAAGATACGTTATGAATGAAACAGTTCAAGTTAATATTACTAACCTCAAGAGGAAGGATGATGTTGTCGTTGTAGCTCGTTACTTCTTCACGTTCTTTAGGTCTTCGAGTAATACTTGTATGTCTCGACATTCCTAGACTTTCTAGTCTAACCTAAACGAAGTTTTATCCAGTACATAATCAAGCGACTCTTAGATGATATTTGACTCACTAAAATATGACAACCATACTTGACATACCAACGCTTGGTGGGTTCAACCGAGCTATGCTATAACACTAAACTCAAGAGGAAGGATGATGTCATCGTTGTAGCTCGTTACTTCTTCACGTTTTTCAGGTCTTCGAGTAATACTTGTATGTCTCAACATTCCTAGACTTTCTAGTCTAACCTAAACGAAGTTTTCTCTAGTACATAATCAAGTGACTCTTAGATGATATTTGACTCACTAAAATATGACAACCAAACTTGACATACCAACGCTTGGTGGGTTCAACCGAGCTATGCTCTAACACATATAAAATCAAAAACCTTAATTAAAAGATTCTTAATTAATTTCGGAACCTGATCACCCTGAGTACCAAAGATTGAACAATAAATGATAAGAGTTACTGCTCGTGTTCAAAGTATGTTGACATCTTTTCACTGCAAATCCTTATTTCATATTTACATAGATTTGCTTCTTGGAATCAGTTATACCACACTTCAAAAAAAGTTTAGAATTGGTTTGCCAGTATTCCAAGACTACTATGTGATTGGTCATACTAAATCACAATGGTTAGTTGTGATCGGTCCTTCCAAGTCACATACATGGCTTCGTATCGGTTATACCGATCACTAGGATCGGTTATACCTAAATATGGTACCTACTTGTGATCGGTCACACCAATTACAAGGGTTGGTTATACCAATTACAAGGATCGGTTCCATATACACATGGTATCTACTTGTGATCGGTCATACCAGTCACTAGGATCGGTTACACCAATTACAAGGATCGGTCACACAACACTTATGATCAGTCATACCAATTACCAGGACCGGTCATACCAAATCATAATTCTAGGCATTGTGATCAGTTATACTAAGATACATAACCTGAGTTAAGATCAGTTCTACCAACTCACACATATTGGTCATCCAAAAATATGCAATGAATAGCCGGACCAATAAACCTATTGATTTCCCTTTCGATTCATGAAACAAGTTCATGAATGTACTTCCTTTAAACAAATGGAAAACATTGTTTCCTAGGATGAAATCTTCACCATAACCCATTCACATAATCATAACACTATATACAAGATTATGTCGATGTCATATCTACGAAGTTCAAAAGATAAGCGTTATATTTCGTAGTCTAATTCCTTAATATTATGATCATACTATTATGATCATGTCACATCACTAGAGTATTATATACAATATGTACAATATATACAGCTTCATAGTTATGTTTTCAATATAGCACGACTTGAAAGATATGTTAGGAATGAAACAGTTCAAGTCAATCTTACTAACCTCAAGTGGAAGGATGATGTCGTCGTTGTAGTTCGTTACTTCTTCGCATTCTTCAGGTCTTCGGAGTAATACTTGTATGTCTCAACATTCCTAGACTTTCTAGTCCAACCTAAACAAAGTTGACTCTAGTATTTAATCAAGTGACTTTAAATGAGTTTTGATACTAAAATATGACAACCAAACTTGACATACCAACGCTTGGTGACTTTAACCGAGCTATACTCTAATAGAATATAACTTGTGAAAATAGGTGGTTCAGTCTTCACTTACCTTTTGTTGAAGAAGTTCTCCAAAAGCTTCGGTTGATCTTCGCCTTCAAATGGTAGAACGCAAATGATCACTGGCTCGTTTCTCAACTACATCTTCTATCCTAGACCGAGACTTAACTAATTGTAGACTAGATATCAAGATATAGTTTTGACAACTAAATTTGCCAACAAGCTTGATATAGCAACACTAGTGAGTTCGACTGAGCAATGCTATAACATAATATAATGCGGAAAAAGAAATAACACAGACACCAGAAGTTTTGTTAACGAGGAAACCGCAAATGCATAAGAACCCTGGAACCTAGTCTAGATTGAACACCAAATGTATTAAGCCGCCACAGACACTAGCCTACTACCAATTAACTTCGGACTGGAATATAGTTGAGCCCTAACCAAGTATCTCATTGATTAAGGTACAGTCACACGCCTTACGCCTCTTGAATCCCAGCAGGACTCCGCGCAATTGATTCCCTTAACTGACGTCACACCAACTAAGAGTTGCTTCAACTAAATTGAAAACTTTAAACCAATCTGCCTCCCACAGATAAAGCTTATATGTGATTTCCTTTACGATCAAAAAATTTGATCAAGGTGATGGAAATCGATAGCAATAGACAAAGTCTAGCTAACCTCAAAATCCGGACTTATGCAACCCGAAGTGCAACCTAAATTATTATTCACCTTACAAGCATAAAACTTTTGGAATCAACAAAATCTGAGACGAAGAGAACTTTGATGATTTCTATTTATCTTGATCAAGTGAGCAGCTTACTAATTGATCAAGATCAGGATACTCGAGTTATCAAGAGAAAGATAACTGAACCCGGCTTCACGAACCCCTATGAAGTCTTTGTAGTCGCTAAACTCTAAAAGGGTTAAGAAGAGGACGATCCTACTTACAACTAGGACACACCAAATTAGTGTCGGGATTTATAAATCCTAGTTGCTTGAAGTTCCCCTTTTATAGACATTCAAAGCATAGGTTGCTTTAGGTTTAAGCTAAGATAGCTTTGGAACCAAGCAATCAATATCCACCGTTAGATGAACCTTTGAATCGGATTTACATAAACAAGATATACACTATGGTTAGGTTAAACAGTAACCGAACCGTGTATAAAAACTATGTTCAAGGTGGTTAGCTGAAACCAGCCGATTTGAACTTATAAGCTTAATATTCATTTTCATGAACACTTAAGACTTTAACCTTGAGTCACAATCATGTGATCAAACAAGTCTAGTGTTTTTAGAGATTTGATCAAATGCTAACTATCTCGTAAAAAAAAAAAATATTGCATTTGAAAATAATCGACATGGTTAGTAGATGTACAAAGTACAAATACCATAACCGTTCGTGAGTCAGGTCAGTCACAGTACGTGTACCGGTTTGTATACTATTAAGCACAACCAAGTTCTAGAGTTCACATAACTATTTAGGTATGCGTACTGGTATGTGTATCTTAAGACTATAACTGGCTCCGGAGTCCACATAAATATTTTGGTATGCGTACCGATATGGATACACAAAACGAGTTCCTGAACACATAATTTTCTGGTACGTGTACCGGTATGGATACCAAACCGGTTCCGTGACCACAATTCCTTTTTAGTTTGCATACGGGTATGCGTACCGATCTTGTTCACGAGTTAACATATTTTTACAGGATGTGCATAAGAATATGCGTACCAAAAATATGCTTGTCGACATATAGCCGCTATGTGTACGAGACATGTAATACGGCTTAAGACTTATAACAGTTTTCCCAGTTTGTAAGATTGATAACACTGTCTTATATCTGAATCTATAGTAGTTCTATATTTTTCTCTAAATTAATTCAAAACATTCCCGAATAACATCAATGACACATATCACTGTTCCAGGCTATCTTCGAATGATAAAACTTGAATCATGATTTTGATTGCAAACAATAAGTTGTCCTTAACCGAAATTCATCAATTATGAACAAATGTTCATTAAGCTTAGTCATTATATTTCGAGAACTAATTACCAAGATAAACTTGACTCGAAATTCTTGTATATGCATGATAGTCTAATTAGTTACGCGACAACGTCTCAAGGATAGAAAAGTGAATATAACTTGAGAAATAGGTGGTTCAGTCTTCGCTTACCTTTTGTTGATGAAGTTCTCCAAAAGCTTCGGTCTATCTTCGCCTTCAAACGGTAAAATGCAATGATGACTGGTTTGTTTCTCAACTATATCTTCTATGCTAGTCCGAGACTTAACTAATTGTAGACTAGAAATAAAGATATAGTTTTGACAACAAGCTTGAGATAGCAACACTTGTAAGTTCGACGAAGCAATGCTCTAACAAAAACAGTAATATGCGACTTCAGAGTATGATTTGGTGAAAGCAGTAGAATCACAAGGAGAGAAGTAATGCGTATATATAGCCATTGATGATACACAACTGGATTTCAAAAGCTATAAAACAATTAATGGAAGTGTTAATTAATAAATTTTGTCGGTGTTTCTCGATTTTCTATTTTCAACGTAATTTTAGAAAATAAAATAAGGAATAAAAAAGATTAAACCACTTGAAATAATTTTGGTCGAATGGTGAGAGCCAGAATATTGCACTCCGACTTATTAGGGGGTGCACATATTTGGAATCTATTTATATTAAACAAGTTATCCAAAACAAAGTGTTAGAGCATTGCTCGGTCGAACTCGCAAGCGTTGCTATCTCAAGCTTGTTTGTCAAGTTTAGTTGCCAAAACTATAAGTCTTGATTTCTAGTCTACTTATATCTAAGTCTCGGACTAGGATAGTAAGTGTAGTTGAGCTCTAGACTACACGGCGTTCATCGAATGAAGATGAAGAACTACTCAAGAGAACTTGTGGAACATCATCAACAAAAGGTATGTGGAGACTTGAACTTATCTATCACTCAAAAGTCTATCTATTCTATCTCCTATTTTGAGACAAAAGTCGTATTGCTATATAGATTTCAATTATACACATTTGATATTTCGAGCCGAGTTTATGTCGCTTATCTATTTCTCGAAATATGTGTTCGTAAGCTTTCACTTTAGCCAAGTTCATCTTTACTCGTGACGAAAGTCATGTTGATTATTTCAATAACTTGAAAATCTCTTTGATGAAAATAGTTTGTGAATAACAACTATTATAACATCCTCTGAGAAAGTTTCAATGATTGAAATGAGAGTTTAGATCAAGTAACCATGTTTGGATATAAACATAGTGTGTTCTCACATTTGTGTAAAAGTCCAAAACCGGGAACCTAAAGTATGCGTACCCGTACACGTACTGGCGGTTGTTGGAAATTCGGGTAAGTATGCGTACCTGTACGCATACTGACGGAAAGTTCACGTTCGTGAATTTCTGCTGGAGTTTGGAAGTGAAAACAAACTCAATCCGGTCAATTAAGTATGCGTACCTGTTTGCATACCTAAGAAGGTTACTTTCTAAAATCGGTTTGTCCATGAACTAAAACATTTATATAATAAGGAATGCAATCTTTGCAAACCATGGCTATAATGTTCATGAATTGATTCGAGTGAATCAAAATCGATTTTGCTTTGATTGTGTCTTGTATACTTCTATGAGATCTAAGAAATTGAACAACTCTCTAACTAGTTCATTTGAGTCACTTGAACTAGTTATGGTGAAGATGAATAAGGTTGATATGAAAGTGCTCATATGGCTAACCATTGGTTAACTATTGTTGAACCAACTAAATGTACACGTTTAGGTACGGTTACCCAAACCTAAATGAAGGTGCATTTCATTTGTGTATAACAAGCTAAGTTCGATCTAACGGTTGAAAGATATTAGCTTGAATCTAATCAGGTTTTCATCTAACGGTGAATATTGAATGCTTTGTTACCAAGGTAACATTGATTGCAAACCCTGATTTGAAGACTATATAAAGGAGAACACTAGCAACTGGGAAACCTAATCCCCACACCTCCTGTGTGATACTAGTTTCATAAGCTAGAGTCGATTCTCCTTTAACCTAAGGTTTTTCATGAAACCCTATAGGTTAACGACTTAAAGACTTCATTGGGATTATGAAGCCAGACCTAACTATTTTCTCTGTAGTTGCGTGATCTGATCTTGCTGTTTTCTATCGTGATTGAGTACAATCGTAAGATTGGCTTGAGATTTATATCTCCGATAGGCAAGATAGAAAACTAGTCACAAACACCTTCGTCTCATCGTTTGTGATTGCACAATATCTTGTTTCGTTAATCGATTAAGATTATTGTGAGGTGACTGATAATACTAGGATGTTCTTCAGGAATATAAGTATGGGTTATCAATTGGTTCCTGTTCACCTTGATTTATCAAAAGACGGAACAAAAACTCGTAGGTATATCTATGGGAGACAAATTTATCTATTCAATAGACTTTTCTTTATGAGACAGATTTGTTTATCAAGTCTTGGACTTTGGGTCATAGCAACTCATAGTTGTGGGTGAGATCAGCTAAGGGAATCAAGTGTGTAGTATCCTGCTGGGATCAGAGACGTAAGGAATGCAACTGTACCTTGAATCTATGTGAGATTGATTAGGGTTCAACTACAGTCCAGACCGAAGTTAGCTTTGTAGTAGGCTAGTGTCTGTAGCGGCTTAATACAGTGTGGTTTTCAAATATGGACTAGGTCCCGGGATTTTTCTGCATTTGTGGTTTCCTCGTTAACAAAACTTCCGGTGTCTGTGTTATTTCTTTTCCGCATTATATTTTGTTATATAATTGAAATATCACAGGTTGTGCGTTGAATCGATCAATTGGTAAATCCAACCTTTGGTTGTTGATTGAAATTGATTGATCCTTGAACATTGGTCTTTGGTACCTTTCAAGTTATTTCTCTTGTATTCAATCAGGCTCGCAAATTCCTATTTGTTTGATTGCGGATTTAATCGAGAAATTGAGATATAACTCTTTGATATACTTTTTATTAAGATTGAGTCTGATTGTCTAGTTGATTCGCTTGAAAGTATATTGGAGTTAGTCCATATAGATTGCTAAGCGAAATATTGGGTGAGGTTGTTGTACCCCCGCTTTTTCAATTGGTATCAGAGAAGGCAAACACATTCAAGACCTTATAAGTCTGTGTTTGTAGCGATCTGACTCTATGGACAGTAAAGTCTCTTTAAACGCTTCCCCAGGATTGAATTATGATCTTAGAGAAAGTTATGAAAAACTTGTTATTCTCCAGAAAAAGTTGGATGAACAAATCCGGATCAACTCTGATCTTGTTGCAGAAATTGTTATGCATAAGGATTTGAAGTCCGTCAAAATTCCTTCAATGGATTTGAATAACTCCTTTAATTTTTCCCTGAAGAATGGTCACAAGTCAGGTGATAAACGAGGTTTAGACTTTGTGAAACCCGATGGGACTAAGAACTACTCATACGAGATTAAAGATGTTGGTCCATGTATGTTCTGTGACTCATACAATCACCTTCAACATACATGTATATCCTTCCGGAAAAGTTTAAAGGTTGCTAGTAATCTTCATAAGAAAGCTGAACAACTGTTTACTTCCCTAAAAAGGTGTACAAAACTAACAAGAAATCCTAAACGGGATAGTAGTGTTAGTATGGGAGCTTTTGCTCTAAAATCAACATCACCCTTTCAATGGTTTCTTGACAGTGGATGTAGCTAACATATGACTGGTGATCTCTCGTGGTTTGTAACTTCAAGCGACTATGAAGGAGGTCCGATAAATTTCGGAGATGGGAGTTGTTGCTACATAAGCAAGAAGAGGACGATCAAACTTCCCGGCGTTCCTAAAATCCATGATGTAGTATACGTTAAAGGTATGACTGCAAACCTTCTTTCTATTAGTCAAATATGTGACAAAGGCCATAGAGTTGTGTTTCAATGCTAATGGATGTGACATTGTAGACAAAACTGGGAAAGTGATTTTTCAGGGAACTCGTGGTAAAAATAACTGTTCTCTTCTTGATACTCAGTTTAGTAACTGTTGCAATTTGACTAAGGTGGAATCTACACATATTTGGCATGAGCGTTTTGGTCACATCAATTATCGTCTTCTAACTAAGATCATTAACAAAGAACTTGTTAAAGGCATTCCCAAAATCAATGCAAAGATTGATGGTGTATGTGGTGCCTGTCAAAAGGGTAAACAAACGAAAGTTCACCATAAATCATTTCGAGATATTCTCACTAAAGCTCCACTTGATTTAATTCATGGTTCTCTTCGGACCTATTCAACAACCTACGGTTGCAGGTAAGAAGTATGCTTTAGTTATGGTAGATGATTACACCAGATTCACTTAGGTAGCATTTCTAGCTCATAAGAATGAAACCCTTGATGAATTCAAGATTATTGTTAATAGAATCCAGAATGAACAAGGTCACAAACTAAAGAAAATTAGAAGCGACTGTGGAACAGAATTCAAAGACACTAAGGTGTTTGAATTTTGTGACTAACTGGGGATTATTCAACAATACTCACCACCCATTACTCCTCAAGCTAATGGAGTTGCAGAAAGAAAAAATAGGCACATTCAGGAAATGGCCAGGGTAATGCTCCATAACAAAAACTTACCTTTAAGGTTTTGGGGGGAAGATGTTTTCACAGCATGTTATTTGATCAACCGTGTCTATCTACGGTCTAAAACCCTAAACACTCCTTATGAGTTGTGGTACGGTATGAAACCCAACTTGCACTATCTCAAAGTGTTCGGATGTAACACTATGTACCTTTTTATCGGGTTTAAGTAAACCTATTAACTAAATTCTACGCTTCGAATGCTTAAGTATTTAACATTTATGTGCCTTTAACAATATTGGGTGCCTTAACGGCAAATGATAGTTTCTAAATAAGGGGTTTATCTTAATCCAAATCATGGGTGCCTTAATGGTAGATATAATTTCCCAAATAGAGAGTTTGTCTTAATCAAAATTATTGGTGCCTTTATAAGTTTGATGCATGATGCACACATGTCCTATTTGGAGACATGCAAGGGCACCTCTATAATTTAGACTAAAAATAAAATCTGAAGGAAAACAAACCAGCTGAGGAGGGGTTTTCACTTACTGATCCCCTTGATTCTTCTTTTTCTTACTCTTTCCGTCTGCGACTTGTTCTTCTGAAAACCTAGAGTTTAAGATTTATTTGAATATGAGATAGGGAGAAGCAAAAACAATAGCTAGAGAAATTATATTAGCTATTGAATCCCAAAAAGATTGGTTTTCTTTTGTCTTCCTATTCTCAAGACTATGAAAATGAAAAGAAAAGAAAGGGGATTTCATTCTCTCATCACAAAAATATTGAAGAAGAAAATCGTTGAAGATGTCTAGCTTGGAGTGGTGTTTGAGTTAGTATTCTTGGAGAGAAAATGCTTATGACCATGAGGTTAGTATGATTTCTACATATGTTGTGTTCCATACAATTTTGATTATTTTTTTTGATGAAATGAGTTGTTATAAATAAAGATGAATTCATGTATATCAAATCAATTCATGAATTCCTTCCTATAATAGTTTGATTTGATATATTTGGAAATTAGGGTTCTTGTTGGGAAATTGGGGATTTGTGTTATTATTCATGTTGTTATACAAATTGATGAAATGGGTATTTTCTAATCATGGTGATTTGTTATAATAATGGTTTGATTGAAACCATTTATCTCATTATCGATTCTTGCTTGAAAATCCCGTATGTCTTGTGCACCCTAGAATGCATAATTTTAGTTTGCTTATATCTTAAGATCTAACCGTTGGAATGGGATAAAATTTTAGTATGTTTCGCTGCATTAGACCATAATACTACTGTCAAAATTTGAGAACGATCAGATGTGGGAAAGAACTAAAAGTCTTGTTAAATTTTAAGAAATTAGAATGTGAAAATCTTCGAAGAGATCTCTTTTTGTGGAAAAAGAAACTTGATGAATCTAAAGCAAGGGTTAATTCTCAACAAAAGAGTTTTGAAGAGAAAGAAGATGCATATCTCTCACGAGAAAAACGCCTTGAGACCGATCTAACTGGTGCTATTGACAAAATCAAGACATTGGAAGAAGAAAATTTGTACTTGAAAAAAATCCAATGATAACACAAATAATTTATCCTCATTGTTAGAAGCATGAAGATATCATGGTGATACACGAGGATTGGGATATAAGGAATCAAGTGCTTCCAACGATAACAATGAGATAAAAAAATTCAAAGCTACAAATTTTTCTCAACCAAAGGCTTCCACTGATGTCAAAAATGATACTATTTCTGGTAAAGAAGAAAAGCCTGTCAAGCCTAAGAATTGTGTTTAACTAGTAGCAATCAAAGAAAACACTTTTGTTAATGTCAAGAAAGAAACAACGTTGAACAAAGATAAGAAGAAGAAAAATCGTCGAGCTCTAAGGAAAGTGGATCCACAAAAAGGTAACATTAAAACTCATACTCCTTATGTTACTAAGCATTGTTATTATTGTGGTATTAAAGGGCACTTGCAATGGGGATGCAATGTTCGTAAGATGCAGGATGCATTTTCTTTTGTATAAACGAATTGGCTAAGTTTGCTCCCCTGTAGTAGGGTAAAAACTGATTCTGCTGAAAATGGTAAATTAGGTGTGCCGTCGAGAAACGAATCTAAACCCTAAACAAATGTACTGCACAGGAGTACTTTATATTTGAGAGATCAATCTGTACAATTCTGGCCTAAACCAAGAAATGGCCGTTCCAGTCTTGCTCGTCACAAAATGAAGGAGAAGGGTTGATCTTAGGGAGGGAAGCGAAGAAGGTGTTGAGATCAGAATGGTTAACTCTGAAGGTGTGGTTGTTTTATGACTTGTAACAAAATGTGGAACTTGCTTGCGGAACGTAAGCTATAAGTTCTTGGTGTTTTCTGGATACTTGTGTTAATGAACCCTTGTTCGTTGAAATAGGCTAAAAACCTATTTATACAAGTCATAGTTTAACGCACCCTGATCGCATAGGAAGTGGAAGTAGTTGAGTGATGGAGAAGTGGGGATCGTGTAAAATGTTGAAAACCACGTCCCTACTATGATGGAAAGACTGGTCGGTTTACACCCACTACTTCTCTGCTGCTACTAACTATCCGCCTTTCCTGACACTTTATCATAATGGGCGTGTTGCATGCCGCACGCTGTAAACCTCCAGACCAATACCCTGATGAACATCCCCCAATTTGTGACATGTTTGATGTCTCGAGTATTTTGTAGAAAATATGCAGCAGGCTGCTGAGTTGGTCTTGCCTGTAAGGCCTAATTATTTTGACCAATCACGCGCAAGCTAGGCGGCGGGCAGTTATATGTGACAAGTCAAGTTGTGAGACTTGCCGCAAAAAATAGCATATAATGCTTTTAGGTCAAATAATTGAATTATTTATGAAATAGATATTTATAAAACATCGTTTGTAATCGATGTATATAAAGCATCGCTTTTAAGCAAGCAGCTCAAAATAATCGATGCTCATGAAACATTGTTGTATAAAGCTCATTTAGATTAGTCGGGAAGCTTAATGTCTTAAAAGGAGCATGACCGGCCATCTTAAGGAAGCTGCCAGGAGCTATTCATGTACATCAAAGATGATCCGGTCAGTCCCTATAGGAGAGTGGTGGTTGGTAACCATTTTGACATCCTATTGGTCGGCCTAAATTAGATCTAGACCAGTTAAATTGGCTAGCCAAATTGGTTGGCTAAGATCATTTGCGACAGTAATGTGCTGCCGTTGAATTACTTAAGACTCTTATGAGTGGCGCGACCAACTAACTTTGGGCAGCCACCATGAGACGTATAGGTAGGCTGAGGATTGGACAACCGGTTCTTATGGAAGAGGGGCTACTGGTGATCACGACGGCATCTCATTGGTTCCTTAAAATCAAATCTAGGCCGGTCAACTCGTCCGGCAAAGTCGGACGGCCATGATTGATTTAAGACTGACCTAGGCAGCCTTAATTCGATTGAGACTTCTTTTCATCCGCGCGGCTGGCCTATTTTGGGCTAGCGTTTTTGGTTGTTGCTAGCAGGCTATGGAAATTCCGATTGGTAGGAATGAAAGTGAGCCCGTCGGTGAGCACATCCGCATCTTGCCGGTTGCTTAAAGTCAGATCTGGGTCGGTCGATTCGACTAGCAAAGTAGGACGGCCGAGATCGTTTTGCGACAGTAATGCGCTGCTGCTAACATAAATTAGGGTTTTGTAAGTGGCGCAACCAACTTACTTTGAGCAATCGGTTTGAGGCTCCGCTTGCAAGATGTAAGGGTTTCGATTGGCTGAAATATGAGTAGGCCCGCCGGTATACACCATGGAGCTTGTCCGGTCGCATCAGGAGGCAGCTAAACTTGACAAATCAGCCGTCCAAAACGTGCGGCTGTGATCATTTTTAAGACTGACATATGCAGCCTATATTCGATTCCTTAAGGAATTAAGTGTGTCGACCAGCCAACTTCCACTTTTAATTAAAAGTGTAGGCTGCGCATTTAGAGCGATTTGATTGGTCGGTGGGAAAGAGGGACCGACATGCAACAATATGGGCATGGCCGGCCGATGGTACGGCGGCGCAAGCTTGGGTGAACCGGCCGGCGAAGTGGCGCGACCGCGTCCCTTTTGCTGCTGCCTTTACTTGCCCCAATTCCTCTTTATTTCTTGTTTTTCGACTTTTGGTAGGATTTTTCTCCTATTAATCCATGGTGGATCAATCTCCTAGCTTACCTAGGTTTGGTCTCGACCAATAGGGTTCGAGATATTGCGCAAGCCGCAAAATCCTAATTTTTGTAAATTGGTAAAATTAGGTTTAAAAAATGAATTTTGCGAGCTGTCACAAAATTAATAAAAATTGATGAATTCTGTGCGTTGGCACAAAATCACTAATTTTATTCTCAGAGAGCAGCGCAGCGTGCTTCCGATTAAGTACTTTCATGCAAATCTTAATCCTGACACTTCGGGAAATTCATGCTACTCAGCTGTGAGCGAACATTAATCGTCATTTCATGTCAATATTAAGAGTTCATATGGGGAACATAGCATAGGAAAAATACTCAGCAAGCCATACATTAGTGAATAATGCGGGCGAGAGATTAATTACTCATTAGGTTCTATACTAGTGAACAATTCATCTAGGAGCTTGAGTTTCAATACAATATGAAGAGCGACATAGGCACTCATCAGATTTTAATATATTCTTCAGACTCCTTGCGGAATATAAACATATCAAGGTCTACTATTTCTGACACCGGGTCAGTTAGACAGACTTTTACAGTTTTCGCCCTAAACTAAAAACCACCATCAACATCCCCGAAAGAACTCAGATCATTATTTTCCTAAGTTTAGGAAACATAATTATTATAATGATAGTTCAAATTTTGTCTACCGCTCGACAAGATCATCTCATAAAAGACCCTATTATAGAAAGAGAGATGACTTTGTAAATGCAAAGACAAGATCTGATGTTCCAAATTGGAGAAAAGATGTTTCTCAAAGTATCCAAAAGGGCAATGGTCCTAATTGTATGAAGGAGAAATCCGCTCCTGCAAAATCCATCCATAAATGGGTCCTTAAGTCCTTCATAGCCAAGAAGGGACCAAAAGTTAGTCATAAGAATGACACTCAATTGATAAATGTTGGTAACAATGTTTTTGAGAGTTTTCTTGAAAGACTAAGGAAAGACATCTTGATGTCTAAAGTCTCTTGTACGAATGAACGTTGTGATAATGACACTCTTCATCACAAGTCAAAGAAGAAAAACAAGAGATGGAACAAGAGTAAGCAAACCAAGCAATAGGTCAAGAGTGATTCTGTCTTAGTCCCTTGTGACAAAGAAGACAAGGCTCAAATAAACACAACCTAGTTGTGTTGGAATGTCCATGCTCACCTTTGTGCTCAATATTTTGAAAGGTGATAAAGCACATGGAATAATGAGCACATGACCTCTCGGTTATTATATGACTAATTAACATCTTTAGGGAGATTTCTTTTCTTCTATACTCATACCCTCTATCTATATTTGAGCTTTTGATAGAAACGGTAATTTTAAGTTTATGATGTTGATATCTACAGGTCATATATGTGTATCTCTTGTTTTTACGGTTAAAACGAGCAAAAAATCACTAAATTCGGACATTGTATGCAAAAGTTATGTCAAAAACAGTTTAGTGTTGTGATCCATCACAAGTAACTACTGTAACTGGTCCTAGTGATTGGTGTGATTGGTCCATACGAAGGAGTGTAAAACTGTTTTACCCATAACTTCTTCGGCCGAACTCGGAATGACCTCATTCTTTTTGCGTTGGTTTCGTAATTCAATTTCCTACAAGATTGAGGTAATTGCAATACTTGATTTTCTGTTGAATATTTATGGTGTATTGCATTTGAGTTTATGAGATAAACCATTGTGTTTCAGTCTCATATATTGGCTCACTTCCTTATGGTTAGTGACTTTTGAGTATAGACGATCTTTGGATCATATATTCGTGATTGATATATAAAAATAATAAGAAAGTTGTGATGTTTTAGCTCATATGTAAGTCACATATACTATTGTTTGTTTTTATTATATAAACTAAATATTTGGTATACATATGAGTACTCTGGATTTATGAGATGTTTGGTTTCGGTTTTCATTAACCTTAATATTCGATCTCATATGATGGAACCCTTATGGTTTGTGTGACTTTTTGATTTAGCGGGATTAAGTTCTAGCCCATGTTGGTCGGCTGTATCAAAGGATCATAAGGTGTTCTGATTGAAACTCATATGTAAAAAGTCACAATGTGTTGAATCAATTTGTGTTTACATGAGTTGTGTTTAGCATAAACATATGTGTTTCGGGTTTTCAACTTTTGTTATTGGCACGCATTAGTTAAAACCGCTTCAACCTTTCTCTTGTAAAGGTAGCTCTTGTTGTTGTTCTTTTGTTCTTACAAGAGGATGACAACATACTGGGGGAGGGTTCTAACTTGAACTTTCGCTTAATGATATATATTTCTGGGGAGAAGAGGATGGGAATCTGAGGTAACAAATTTGTTAGTTAATCATTTTCCTGTTTAAGAAAAGCCTGCTTATATTGCATATATTTTGCTTTTGCTTAACAAAATTTCGGTACAATTGATATATATTCCATTATGTGTGTATGGATGTGTGTGTGTGTGTGTTTGTGTGTTTGTGTGTGTGTGTTTGTGTGTGATTCAATTGTTTCCGGTTAAGAAAAACTGTGTCAATTTATTTGGCTTATTGTTTGATATCTTCTTTATTGATTGGTATCAAGTGTTTTTGCTTAACGAAATTTCGGTGCAACTACGGTGCTATAATGTCTTAGATTGTTTCAATTGCTTCCGGTTAAGAAAATAATTGTGCAAGTCAATTTATTTTGGTTTGTATGTATTGTTTATGGCTTTAACAAAATACGGGATCATTTGTTTAGTTCAATTTGATTCCGGATAAGAGAAACTAAGTTAATTCTGATCTTAGTTAGACTTATCAAATTAAAGAATTCGGTTATTCAAGTCTAATCGAATGCTTTGACAAGAAATACTAGTTAACTAACCTAGTACTTGTCTTGTCTAAAGTGAAAGGTCTAAGTTATTGTTTGAATAATTAGAACCTGATGAGAGAAATAAAGTTAATTCTGATCTTTATTTTGGTCTTATCGAAATAAGCGATTGTATGTTTACAATCGGTTTAACAAGAGAACTAAGTTTCTTAGTCAATTTGTTAAACTATTAGGGAAAATTGCTTCGGGCAATTGTTTCCTTGATAACATATTAAAACTAAATTACTTGTAATTTCGGTTTTAATATTGGTTATCTAAAGTGGTATGTGAAACCTTCGTGCTTAACTCTTATAGGTTGTACAAGTCTTTTAGATTTGTAAGATCCTTTCGGTTTGACCTTTATTTGCTTGAACCTTTGTCATTTTGTGACAAAAAGGGGGAGAAATATATGGAGTAAACAAGTGATTTGCAATCACTAAGGAAAGGACAATTGTGCTTAAACGTTATATCTAACGAAAGAGTAAAGCATTGACTAAGGGGGAGAAACATATCATATTGCTATGTAGTTATCTTAACTACAAAAGGGGAATAACAAAGATGTTCGGATTGAATATCTACCTATCTTACCTTTAGGGGGAGTATAAGCTTTGTTATTCAGATGTCAACAACGGCATTTATTAATTGAATATATGCAGGTTATTGTGCTGTTGAAACTTGGAATCAAGCGTATGTATAATGAATTCTTGTAATTTTTTTATCCATATGTATTAAGAGTTTTGTCACTAAAATTGACAAAGGGGGAGATTGTTAGAGCATAGCTCGGTTGAACCCACCAAGCGTTGGTATGTAAAGTTTGGTTGTCATATTTTAGTGAATCAAAACTCATCTAAGAGTCGCTTGATTATGTACTAGAGACAACTTCGTATAGGTTAGACTAGAAAGTGTAGGAATATGAGACATATAAGTATTACTCGAAGACCTGAAGAACGTGAAGAAGTAACGAGCTACAACGACGACATCATCCTTCCTCTTGAGGTTAGTAATATTAACTTGAACTATTTCATTCATAACGTATCTTTCAAGTCGTGCTATATTGAAAACATAACTGTGAAGCTGTGAATGAATATTTTACTCTAGTAGTGATACATGACCATATGATCATAGTATTAAGGAATTAGACTACGAAGTATAACGCTTATCTTTTGAACTTCGTAGATATGACATCGACATAATCGTTTGAATGCTATTGTAATTATGTGTATGGGTAAAGGTGAAGATTTCATCCTGGGAAACAATGTTTACATTTTTTTAAAGGAAGTACATTCATGAATTTGTTTTATGAATCGAAAGGGAAATCGTTAGGTTTATTGGTATTGTTATTCATTGCATATCTTTGGATTACCAATATGTGTGAGTTAGTAGAACCGGTCATAATTTGTTATGTATCTTGGTATAACTAATCACAATACCTGACATATGATTTGGTATGACTAGTTTTTATTAATTAGTTTAACGATCCTAAGTAATCACCTGAGATGGTATGATCGATATTTGTAATTGGTGTGACCGATCCTAGTAATTGGTGTGACCGATCAAAGAAGAGTTGTGTAATCGATCCTTGTAATTGGTTTAATCGGTCCTAGTAATTGGTGTGACCGATCCTGGTAATTGGTGTAACCGGTCCTAGTGACTAGTGTGACCAATCACAAGCAATACCATGTGTATATGGTAACCGGTCCTGGTAATTGATGTAACCGATCCTGGTAACTGATGTAATCGGTCCTGGTAACTTGTGTGACCGATCACAAGTGTTCTATATAACCGATCCCAGTGATTGGTAGAACTGATTGAACCATGGATGTGATCTGATATTTGATCAATCACATAGTTGTCTTGGAATACAGATGAACCAATTCTAAACTTGTTTGGAAGTGTGGTATAATCGATTCCAAGATTGTAAATATGAAAGATGATTTACAAAGAAAAGATGTCAACATACTTTGACAACGAAAAATAACTCTTATCTTTTATTGTTCTAAGTTATTCCTTAATTACTAAAGGAGATCCCGGTCCGAAATAAATTAAGAATCTTTTCATTAAGGTTGTTAGTTTTATATGCTTGAATTACCAGCAATTAAATGCATATCTCTAGAGAATAAAAATTAGTAATGTGCATTTACTAATTGGAGATTTTGAATTGAGAGATTTCGGAAAATATTGGACAAACCATTCCCAGGAATTATGAAAACCGATTTGGGTATTTATTGCATATCTTAAGAATATTTCGGTTTTGGAAATTTCTTGGTGTCCAAACATCCATGGTCTATAAATACCAAAGTTTGTATTTCTTGCAAACTATCCCAAGAGCCAGGAAAACTTTATCTTTTTGTTTTTTCTGGTTGAGCCGTTTACCCTAAGAGGAAAGTACCCTAATTAGGCGAAATCTCTTACGACCGCTCGTTTAAAGACTTTTGTGGGATCAAGAAGCTCTACGAGTACCATTTGTTGAAAACTAGATAATTGCAGTTTATTAGTTTTCGATTGATTTTATTGACTAACTGTTATTAAACTTTGATTGCACCTAGTTTGTTTATTCTTGAGAATCTTCTATTCTTATATAAGATTCACTCAAACTAGATCGAAGTGTCGACGGGATCTTTAGAACTGTTTGTAGATCTAAAGACATCTTGTGATAATCCATTGTTAACAGACTCCGTTTTGTGCATGATTGATCACAAGAGATTCAAGTAGTGTTGTGCAAGTTTAATTGAAGATTAAAGAAGATTTGAAGACGAAGAAGATTTCTTATTGGTTTCTCATATCTTTGTGTAGCACAAACCTTGATCGGCTGGGATCCAACTATAATCGGATTTATGTGATTGATTAGTTGCGTGAGATCTGTAACGCCTAATAGTTCTCTTAAGATCTATTTTGATTATTCCAAATCAGAATCTTATTACTTAGGTAATAAAGATTGGATTGATCTAACTAGGAAAAAGAGTTTATTTGTTTAAATAGAAGATCCTTTGCATATGACTTGAGATATCTTTATCTGGAAAAATCAATAGAGTTGTTACCAAACAGATTTGTTGTTCCTTTACTGTTTGGAATACGATCCAAAGGAATTGTTCCAGTGCGTGCACTTATTGAATGTCGGAAGCGTAAGGATACTGAAGAAACGAAGTGAACTAGGTTTAGTTGCTTGGTCTCAACTATACGAAGTTGGTTTAGATTTTGTATAACGGCTTAATTTTGAGAGTATTCAATTTTGGACTAGGTCCCGGGGTTTTTCTGCATTTGCGGTTTCCTCGTTAACAAAATCTTGTTGTGTCATTTATTTTTCCTTTCCGCAATTATAATTGTTGTTATTATAATTTAAAGTAAATTACACAAACGTTAACTTCGTATTACTGGATAGTGATCCTATAGAGTTTGGTTAAGTCCGAACCTATTATCAAGTAATCACACTTTGATTGTTGTATTGTCTCGATCTCGTATCCATAGACAATCACACAAAGTGTGAATACCGATTTGTCGTATTGTCTCGACTTTGTCCATAGACAATCACTTTCGGTAAGAGGACTTATAGGTGAATAATTTAAAGATTGTGGTGTATTTGGGTACCCTCGTCTTTTCAAGTACATATTACCATATGATAGATTAACTCTGTCATGTCACGACTCCACATCACTTTGTGCATTTCGCTGGGAGCTAAATTGGGTACAACAAGTTTTCCAAAGAACTTGAGATGTTCTGGAATATCACTAATACAAAGGTTGTTCCCTCTCCAGCTTTTTCCACCAAGAACCTCTGCAATATGCTCTTTGTTGAAATCATTACTTCGAGGAAGAAATGCATTTTCAGGATTGCAACCAAGGAGATAGGCAATAACATTTTTATTTACTTCAAAGCATCATCTCCGGATCATAAGGTAAAACTTACATCTTTGAGCATCCATAGCATACATATTACCATAAAATTCCCTAACAAGACTAGGAGACCCCGTATAGTTACCGGTGTTAATGTCACCCCAGTCGTCACGGCTGTGATACAGACTTACATATTCTGGAAGATCATGTACAAATTTATTCTCATCAATAATCTTCTTATTATAAAGTGAAACATATTTATCAAAACACTCTTGATTGACAAAATAAAGTTCAGAGTTGATATCGAAAATCATAGTTGACAGAGAATCAATTGTTTTATCAGAGAAAGTTAAATTTGGTGTATCTCTTCTATGGGTTTGATTCGAACCTCTCCTCTAGCGAAATTCCTATTTTGCATGTTGCTAGACTTTTTGTAAGAACTTGTAAATTCGAACAAGAGTAGAATAAACTTACAATCGGAATTGTCTGTTGATGTTCAAACTACACCTTTTGAAGTGAAGTTGATGAAAACTGAAAGTACCATTTGAAGATTGAGTGGGATTGAAACAAATTTTTGTTTCGAATTCAAGAGAGAATCAAAATTCTTGGTATTTGATTTTGAACCAACTTTCTCTCTTTCTTCCGGACTGTTCGAAGAAGAGATAATAAGAGAAGATTTTTCACTCTTCGTTATTATCACCGAACTATGTGTCGGTTCCAATTCGGTTTCACATGGGTCGATTTTAGAGTTAGATCATGGATCCTAAACCCATTCTTCAAATGGACTTGTTAGCCCATTTTCGAAACAACTCATGGACTTTGTATATTCAATGAGAATTTTGGATAGTTCATCATTGTTACCCATTTGTTTTTCTCGAGAAATCGTATCTGTATATAATACATTCTTGTTTATACAAATTTTAGAGTTGATATCAATTGTATTTGGACAAGAATCCAAATTGATGGTATCAAGAGAAAAATTCATGCATTAGTCATGTAGATATTGACTTCTTTCAGACATTGGTTCTGTAAGGGATTGTTTTATAGATTCAAGTTCCAAAAAAAAATTATCCACCTCATCTTGTAATTGCTGACTATCACTGAGAATTTTACAGGTCTTCTTAAAAGACTCTTCTTCCTTCAACTCATAGAGTTCAAGTTCTAAAGATAAATCACTGATTTGTTTTTCAATTTCAGGGAACTCAATGAGGTTTCGACTCATTTGCCTTTAGGATCTTCAGTGAGTCTGAGATACAATTGACACTCTTCTAAAGACCAAATTTCTTTGGATCGTAGAGACTCAACAATTTCATTGTTTGTGTTTTCTTCAACCATTCATCTAATCTTAATAAAACGTTAACTAAATCATCCATTGGATTCAATTCTTATAGGTTGGATCGCACCAAACACAGATTGTTAGATCTTTTAGTGTTTGCCTGCTCTGATACCAATTGAAAAGACGAGGGTACCCAAATACACCACAATCTTTAAATTATCCACTTATAACTCCTCTTACCGAAAGTGATTGTCTATGGACAAATTCGAGACAATACGACAAATCGGTATTCACACTTTGTGTGATTGTCTATGGATACGAGATCGAGACAATACAACTACCAAAGTGTGATTACTTGATAATAGGTTCGGATTTAAACAAACTCTATAGGATCACTATCAAGGAAAGAAGAGTTAACGTTTGTGTATTTTACTTCTAATTATAATAAACAATTATAATTGCGGAAATAGAAAAGTAAAAGACACAACAAGATTTAGTTAACGAGGAAACCGCAAATGCAGAAAACCCCCGGGACCAAGTCCAGAATTGAATACTCTCAGAATTAAGCCGCTATACAAAATCTAAACCAACTTCGTATAGTTGAGACCAAGCAACTAACCCTAGTTCACTTAGTTTCTTCAGTATCCCTGCGCTTCCGACTTCGATAAGTGCACGCACTGGAACAATTCCTTTGCATCGTATTCCAAACAGTAAAGGAACAACAAATCTTCTCGGTAACAACTCTCTTGATTCTTTAAGATAAAGATATCTCAAGTCATATGCAAAGGCTCTTCCGTTTAATATAATAAATTCCTTTGCCCGGTTAGATCAATCTATCCAATAACTACCGAAGCAGTCAAGTTTAGATTTGCAATCAATCAATATAGATTCCAACAAGAAACTATAGGGTGATGCCGATCTCACACAACTAATCAATCGAATAAATCCGATTCTAGTTGGATCCCAGCCGATCAAGGTTTGTGCTACACAAAGATATGAGAAACCAATAATAAATCTTCTTCGTCTTCAAATCTTCTTTAATCTTCGATAAAAACCTGCACAACACCACTTGAATCTCTTATGATCAATCACACACATAACGGAGTCTGTTAACAATGGATTATCATAAGATGTCTTTACAAACAGTTCTAAAGATCCCGTCGATACTTCAATCTAGTTTGAGTGAATCTTATATCAGAAGAGAAGATTCTCAAGTATAAACAAACTAGGTGCAATCAAAGTTCAACAACCTTTAGTCAATCAAATTAATCGAAAACTAATACACAGCAATTATCTAGTTTCCCACCAACGGTAATCGTAAATCTTAATTCTTGATCCCACATAAGTCTTTAAACGAGCGGTCGTAAGAGATTTCTCCTAATTATGGTACTTTCCTCTCCGAATAGACGGCTCCACCAGAAACAACAAAAAGATGAAGTTTGCCTGGCTCTTAGGATAGTTTGCTACAAATGCAAACTTAGGTATTTATAGACCAAGGATGTTTGGACACCAAGGAATTTCCAAAACCGAAAGTATACTCAAGATATGCAATAAATGCCCATTCAGTTTTCATAATTCCAGGAAATGCTTTGTCCAATATTTTTCGAAATCTCTCAATAGAAAATCTCCAATTAGTAAATGCACAATACTAATTTTTATTCTCTAGAGATATGCATTTAATTGCTGGTAATTAAAGCATATAAAACTAACAACCTTAATTAAAAGATTCGTAATTTATTTCGGAACGGGATCTCCTTGAGTAATTAAGGAATATCTTTGAACAATAAAAGATAAGAGTTATTGTTCGTGTTCAAAGTATGTTGACATCTTTTCTTTGTAAATCATCTTTCATATTTATAATCTTGGAATCGATTATACCATACTTCCAAACAAGTTTAGAATGGGTTCATCTGTATTCCAAGACAACTATGTGATTTATCAAATATCAGATCACATCCATGGTTCAATCAGTTCTACCAATCACTGGGATCGGTTATATAGAACACTTGTGATCGGTCACACAAGTTACCAGGACCGATTACTGATGTAATTTTAGATAGTGGTAAGAATGAGTTCGTAAGACTTGTGAAAGCTAGATTAATTTAAACTAAAAGTAGAGAAAATTTTAATCCAAATTTGTTTTTTTTAGAGTGAAAATAACCAAGACACTAGATTCCACTATTACACATGAATAAATGATGATAAAGATTCCAAAACTCTAATTATTTTTAAAATTTCTTTTTCTTAATTCACAAATTATCAAGCATATTCTCAAACATTAATTGTATCCCTTAAGCATAGATTATCTAACCAAAGCATAACCTATCTAATTGAATCACAACTAATTAGGAAAAATTATGCAAACAATTAAAATTCTACAAAGTAGTGATTGAGTGAATTATAAAATACAAATTAGAGAAAAATAGAATAGTTACCAATTATTCATGCATAAATAGCTTCCTCCGTGCCTTGATTACGCGAGAATTAGCTCATCATTATCATGGAAACATGCTCAAAATTCATCTTTATTAATGCTCGAAAATGGTTCACAAATGATGAAATAGGAGAAAAATTGATAAAAACCGGGTTTGTAACACTTTTGTTCGTTACAAACCGAGCTGTTACAGAGAACGATAAAAATGAAGTGTTGTTGACACTGTCGCAATACGACCCACAAACAGTTGTCGTTGTCACTGTTGAAAAACGACGTTCTGCGTGCGTCCAATGTTCTTCGTGTTCTTCACAGCAGCAGAAAATGGAGTTTTTCTGCCACTTGATTTCTCGACTCTCTGGTTCTTCCTAACTGCTCCCAACTCTCTACTACCCTTCCTTGTACCTGTAGAAATCTATTTATACTCCTAATCCTCATTTAATCCGGCCATATCTCCCAAATAATCTTCATTTATCAATATTATTCTCCACGGCTAAAATTTCCATTTTTTGATCTTCCACGCGTTCTCAGCTGTCAAACTTCGTTATTTATCTTCTTCGTGAATCTTTGTAGTGCAACACACTCGAAACTCATGCATTACATGCCTCAAACTCGTGTCAAATTCACTTGAACCCGTGAAAACTTGTGTCCACTGTTTTGGATTGAAACACGTAATTAAGCCAAATTTGATCGGAAACAACACCCATACCAGCTTTCTATAGTCATATCACGTCTACCCATTAAGTTTCAGGGATTTAATCTCACTAAATCACGTCCAAAAATCCAACAGAAAATTCTGCAGAAAAATGAATTTTTTTTCCCGCCAAAAATATTTTTCAAACGATGAAGGTGAAGTGCCCTGAATCCAAAACGCGTGTGCCTTTAGCAGCTCGGTTGCCTTGGGGGTGCCCTTATCCATTTTTAGGGTGCCTTTAGTAATTTTGGTGGGTGCCTTTAACACTTCTTTCTGGGGTTTTTCCAACACTTTTTCGGGATTCTTCCGGTGTATTTCTGGGGTGCTTCCGGTGCATTTCTGGGGTGCCTTTAGTACTCTATCCTGGGGTGTAAAGCACCACTTTACGAGCCAATTTCGTCGCAAGAGCTTATTTCTCTAAAAATACCTACAAAGACATAAAACACCATAATAAGTACAAAAATGGGTACTAAAAATATATACAATAGAGATGAAAATAGACACATAAATGCGTCTATCAATTACATCAGTTACCAGGATCGGTTACATCAATTACCAGGACCGGTTACCATATACACATGGTATTGCTTGTGATTGGTCACACTAGTCACTAGGACCGGTTACACTAATTACCAGGATCGGTCACACCAATTACTAGGACCGATTAAACCAATTACAAGGATCGATTACACAACTCTTCTTTGATCGGTCACACCAATTACTAGGATCGGTCACACCAATTACAAATATCGATCATACCATCTCAGGTGATTACTTAGGATCGTTAAACTAATTAATAAAAACTAGTCATACCAAATCATATGTCAGGTATTGTGATTAGTTATACCAAGATACATAACAAATTATGATCGGTTCTACTAACTCACACATATTGGTAATCCAAAGATATGCAATGAATAACAATACCAATAAGCCTAGCGATTTCCCTTTCGATTCATAAAACAAGTTCATGAATGTACTTCCTTTAAAAAAATGTAAGCATTGTTTCCCAGGATGAAATCTTCACCTTTACCCATACACATAATCATAACAACATTCATAAGATTATGTCGATATCATATCTACGAAGTTCAAAAGATAAGCGTTATACTTCGTAGTCTAATTCCTTAATACTATGATCATATGATCACGTCTCACTACTAGAGTAAATTATTCATGCACAGCTTCGCAGTTATGTTTTCAATATAGCACGACTTGAAAGATACGTTAGGAATGAAATAGTTCAAGTCAATATTACTAACCTCAAGAGGAAGGGTGATGTCGTCGTAGTAGCTCGTTACTTCATCACGTTCTTCAGGTCTTCGAGTAATACTTGTATGTCTCGATATTCCTAGACTTTCTAGTCTAACCTATACGAAGTTGTCTCTAGTACATAATCAAGCGACTCTTAGATGAGTTTTGATTCACTACAATATGGCAACCAAACTTGACATACCAACGCTTGGTGGATTCAACCGAGCAATGCTCTAACAACTTGGTCTCAACTATACGAAGTTGGCTTTAATCTTTATATAGCGGCCTAATTCCTAGAATTCAAAACGACAAGGTCCCTGGGATTTTCTGCATTCGCAGTTTCCTCGTTAACAAAATCTTGTTGTGTGGATTACATTTACATTCCACAATTACAATTGTTTTATTATAATTGAAAGTAAATACACTAGTACGTTAATCCAAGACACTTGTTTGTGATCCTATAGTATACCGGTTTAATACCGTAACTATTATCGAGTGTATACCTTGTTGTTGTATTGTCTCAACTTTGTCCATAGACGATCACACTTGGTATCATACTTATTGGTTGAAACGAAAAGATTGTGGTATACTTGGGGTACCCTCGTCATTTCAAATTAGGTAACGGTTTTACACCACCCAATAAGTAACAATTATGTGGCCATTCTCCTTTTGTACGTAACAAACTTCAAAGTTTGACAATTGGTGATGGTTTTTGGATTTTCGGAATCAATATTTTGAAGGGTATAAAACTATTTTACTCCGATTCGCACAAATATTTTAATCATGGTATTTATATATGTTGATTTTTAGTTTCTATGTAATCCCGGTATCAGACCCACATGTTAGTGTCATTATTTCTAACATTTTTGTTGGGTTTTCTAATTAAGACTTCTTACATAGTGAAAAAAATATATGGGGTATTACCGTAACAGGTTAGCTTCGTTACCTAACTTTTCTACTCAAGATGATGCACATTGTTAACACGATGGATACAGTTTGAGATTCGAGAGTTTAAGCCAAAAAATGCATTCATCGACATTCAATGATCAATTCTTTTTCAGAATGGAGAATCAATAAAATTTGATAAACGGTCCCAATACCCGATGCATGGATATCGTGATAGGTGAAAGGAATCCTTTGGAAATTCATCTATCTAGTTTTTACATATATACAAACAGAATATCAACTACAAAATCAAAGTCAACCATGTACTTCAAATTTAAAGAAGAATTCAATTCAAACTTTAATATCTTTCGACGTTATTGTTTATAACCATTAGAGATAATACAATATGCTCAGTCATGTCTAAATACAACGATTTAGTGTATTACAATATTTTCATGATTCAAAAGGTGTTGTTGTAATACAATGGTAAAGTTATTAGGTGATGATTCCAATGATTCGAGTTCGAAACTCGCCAGAACCAACCGAATTCTTTGCCGATCAAAATAATAATAATATGCATTCAGTAGCTCAATCAACCAGATTCAACTAATTTGTTGTACATGAAAATGTGTTTAAACTAGAACTGTGATTGGTCGGTTCCGGTTCAGATATCATGAGAACCGGAATCAGAACCAATTATTTGAGTTAATTGAGTTCAATTACTAACGGTCCCGGATCCAAAATTAGTGCAATTGGAACCGATAACATACCTGAATTTCTGTCGAATCCGCTGATTGTAATAACAAATTAATCTTATATTAGTTTTAAAATTAATAGTTTAAACCAAAACTTACCTAAAATTAGCCATATATCTGAATACTCGGTATCTAGTAGTACCCAACGCCAATAGCTAATGGTTCCTAAGCGGTTTTACCAGTCATGTATTGAAAATGCCAAAGGTCCAATATTAAGGACTAAAACCGAATTATTCTGTTTCGGTTTCGTTTCGGGTATCCCCAATAATTTAAATCAGGTATAGGGACTTAATTATTCGGTTCAGGTTCAGTTTCGGATATCTCCCGTAATTCAAACATCTAATATGTGTGAACCAATTGGATGGAAAATGACAATGCTTTGATTAAACAAATAATCTCAATTTTGGTCACTGTCACCTTTAGCACCTTATCATACGATACCGATACTCTTAAAAAAGTTAGAGCAGCGCTATTCTGCATGACGTTGGGGGATGGCTTTCCGCTCAAGCGACTTCTAAGACGTTAGATCAGATATGCCCCACATCTAAAATCCAAATCTGGAAGCCATGAATCCTTTAGCACCCATGGTGGATCCTGGACTGAAAGCGCATAACCAGAAGGAAAGCAACACCTCGTGAAGAAAGTATATATCATTAAAAACCGGATTTTTTTAGGGAAGATATAGAAAGTTTAATCCAATGATCCAACGCCTTTGAAGCCGCTCGAAGGGGAGGGCATCACTCAAAGTCGTACCAAATAGGCAATGGCATTTGTCCAAAGGTCGTACCGGATATCCAATTTGACCCATTGATAAAGGACCTAGATATCTTCTGATAATAGTTGTCACCAATCAGCTACGGGTATAATCGGAATAAGAGTTAGGAATTGCCTTGAAATTTGGTTGACGTTCTAAAAGAAGTTTTAGAAAGAGATTGTTCTTTCTTCTTTAGTAATCAGTAATAATCGGTTTAAATGGAAAACAAAAAAAATTAATGGAAATCTGAGAGATTTTAAAGGCATGAGTTATTTTCATTAAGTCATACAGTAAGATTGAGAGCTATATATCGCTAGAGAGAGAAAAGAGGCACTGAAAAATGCTTCCCTTCTAAGAGCTTGTTCAAACCCTCTGGTGTTAATTTAAGTAGGTGGGTAGGAAAGAAATCCTTCCATTAATTCGAACCAAAATAAAAACTCTTGAAATTTTTAGGTTTGAATTGAAGAAGCAACCCATCTTCACCAACCAAAATACAGAGACAAATTGGAAAGAGAACAGAGTATGTTCACAAAGAAATGTATATAAAAATGGAGAAAAAGAGAGGAATAATATATCTTTTACCGACAAAACTTAATATCCTACTTTCATGGAAGAGATAAGATCATCATCATCATCAGTGATCTAAGAAGAAAAATAAGCAAACCTTTCTTCTGGTACGAGGAAACAAGTCTTAAAGAAGTTAAAAATATATATTAAAGGTTTCTCTAATGGAGACTACTTTAGATCTTAATGATTCTTCAAGGCAGACTTCCTTGGAGGATGTAGAAATAATAGAAGAAGTAGAGAAAGGAAAAGGGATTGGATCAGTTTCAAATTCAAGTTCTTCGTCAGTATCACAAGAAGATGAAAGTCTGAAGAGAAAAAGTAGTAAGATCTTTGGTTTCTCCGTAACCCATGATTGTTCTTCTACAGAGATTTGTGAACCTATGATTACTAGACAGTTTTTCCCAATGGAAGAATCAGATAATAGTAATACAATAACTGGTGCGCCCACTGGAGGAGGAGGTGGTGGATTTAATACTTCTTCTTCTTCTACTAGTTTTCCAAGAGCTCATTGGGTTGGTGTAAAATTCTGTCAAACTGAACCAGTTGGAGCTTCAAAAACATCAATGGAGGTTATATCACAACAACCCTTGAAGAAAAGTAGAAGAGGGCCAAGGTCTAGAAGCTCTCAGTACAGAGGTGTCACTTTTTACAGAAGAACTGGTCGTTGGGAGTCTCATATTTGGTTAGAGTTCTTTCTCTTTCACCCACTCTCTCTACCATTCATCTTTTTGTTAGATTTTTAATCCTCTCTTTTTGTTTCTGCTTTCATTTGATTCAGGGATTGCGGGAAGCAAGTTTATCTGGGTAAAAATCAAAGCCTTTTTAAAGTTAAACTCTGTTTTCAAAACATTTTTTATTTGGGTTTGATCAGAATTTACATTTTTGCTGATTGGTTCGTTTGATATTATTAGGTGGATTTGATACCGCGCATGCTGCAGCTCGGTGGGTTAAACTTAAACCTGAACCAAACCATAATTCTCTGATATTCTTGTGAAAACAGTTTTTCTGATCCTTATTTTATTGTATCTGTTTTGTGTTTTAGTGCTTATGACAGAGCAGCAATCAAATTCAGGGGAGTTGAAGCAGATATAAATTTCACTCTTACTGACTACGAAGATGATTTAAAACAGGTATATCTCAGTCAGAGATTACAATATTCAAACTCTGAAAATCCATGTGAAATTAACATTAATTAATTGTTTTGCATTACTACAGATGACTAATTTAACCAAGGAAGAATTTGTTCATGTACTTCGCCGACAAAGTACTGGATTTCCAAGAGGAAGTTCCAAATACAGAGGAGTTACATTGCACAAATGTGGGAGATGGGAAGCTAGAATGGGCCAATTCTTAGGCAAAAAGTATGTGTATTTAGGTCTCTTTGATACCGAAGTTGAAGCGGCGAGGTAAATCATCTACTAAACACAAACCATTTTTTCATTGTTATAAGCAAAATAAATTTCTTAAAGCTGTTGCATTTTCTTGCAATAGAGCTTATGATAAAGCTGCCATCAAGTGCAATGGCAAGGAAGCAGTGACCAACTTTGATCCTAGTATATATGACAGTGAACTCAATGCAGGAGCTGGTTAGTATGTGGCTGTAAATATAGTCTTGCTTACAGATTTTGTTATGGTTTCTCTCCCTAAAAAATACTAAAATGTCTTCTGTACTTTTGGAAAATTATACAGGTAGTAACAAGGATCATAGTCTTGATTTGTGTCTCGGCACATCGGCTTCAAAGCTTGAATTCAAGGGCAACCAACCACTTCCAAATTTCCAATCTCAGCCTAATTGGAGTAATAGTAGTAATCGCGGCTTTAAACTTAAGGTATGTTCATCTTACTGATGATTTCATTTTTCTTGTGGAAATAAGTACTAGATAAGAATATTAATGAATAAACATTTCACAGCTACAAGATGAACAGTTTAGAAACAACAACAACAAAAACAACAACCCATACTTTCAAACATCTACCAATGAGTTAAGCAGATATGAGCAGCTCAGAGGTATCGGCGAAAACCCGATATTTCATCATCTACAACAACCATCACATCCTCAAAATTATCAGGTGTGTATAAGCAATGAGGTTTCTAAATCATGAGTAGAATTTAGATATTGAACAAAAATCAGTCCAACTTATTTCTGTTCTCATCAAATTTTTGTTGTTGCTGTTTCAGTTATCAAGTAGCAGTACAAGTAGTGGGAGTAATGGAGGTAGTAGAGTCAATGTAGATGCAATTGAGCAACTACAAAGAAGGCAGCAATGGAGTTCATCATCAACTTCAAACAAAAGTAGTAATAATAATAGTAATGGATGGCCTTGTTATATATCACCATCACAGCCAATGTTTGCAACCACTGCAGCAGCAGCAGCATCATCAGGATTCCCATCACAAGTCATTAAAACTCCAAGTTGGTTTCCAAAGATCAATGGATTCCAATCACTTAAGAGACCCACTTGAGATCAACTATGATCATTCCTTTTAGTTTCTCTCATGTGACCACATATATGTGGGTCTTGTAATTTCTAAAACATGAATCTTGCTTTAAGCTTTCTCCTTGGCTTATAACAACAATGGATCCTCAATGATTATGTAAAGAAGACCTTTGGGTCAATGACAACAGAAAAATAACATGAAATTGTTGGGAGAGATATTCTGGGTTAACATTTTTTACCTGATTTCATTTCTGTTTTTGTTGGTATGGTCTTCATGAGTCAATGCTGGTTGACTACTGGTCAATTTTTTATTTTATTTTTATTTAAAGCAAACGATTCGTTGAGATTGTACTACAAGACTTGATGAGATGGGGAGGGGTCACAGAGGAGGAGGAGATTGATTGAACAAGAAAGCACTTAAAAGTTACCCTATTAAAGGTATTCTAGGCACTCATTTATATTTCCTATTTATGGTTTTATTTCTATTTATAGTTAAAAAGTTCTAATTTCTGTATTTCCATTTCTTCACACTCAAAAGAAGAAAAATCTAAATATTTACCAAATTTCCTAATAAAGTAATAACAATAAAAATTAGAAGAAAATAACAAAAGTAAAACTTGTGAACAAAGTTAGATGGTGGAAGGTGAGGTGCAAAAATCATAAATAAACAAAAAATCAGTTCACAACTGGCTAACAATGTTAATGTAGATGATTTAATGAAAGTCAGATTTTTCAGACATTATTGATTGATGTCATTGAGAGGGACTTGATAATCTTTGCTTTCAATACACATACCCACCACTACACCCTCTTTTTTATGTGCTTTGATAATGAGAGGAGTAGTAATGGAAGTTCAAATATGGGTAATGAGTAATATAAACACTCACCACAAATGTAACCTAATTAGGGAAACCCCCATAATTAGGGTTTTTATTTATAGTCTTCTAATGAATACATACTAGAAACTCATTAGGTTTTCTTTGTTCATATTGAATTGACCTTTCACCTTTTCTAACCAACAAAATCAATTCCACACCATACCTACTGCTCATGCGGTGACTAGGTAGAAATTTCCGCGGAGTGTCGAGTAGTAGATTTTTGTAGCACGTTTGGATACCATAAACAAAAGTCGGAAGCAGAGATATTTTGCTTTATAAAAACTCGATTTTTCTGCTCCTAAAAGTATTTCTAAAATTTTACACCCGAACAAATTTCTTGCCTTTTCACTTATAGAAGTCAAAAAGTTACTTCTTGATGTGTATTCAAACGCGTGTTCCATAATTAGAAGCAGAAGTTGCATTCAGAAGGCAGAATAAAAAAGATTTTGTTTCATGATATTAACTTTTCCTTTTGTTTCTTGAATTTTGGTTCTTTAACTTTAACTTTTTTCAATTTAATTAAGTCGACAAATTAGTTCTTAAGTCGTCTACAAACACATAAAATTCGTCTCTCTACATGGCGAGCAAAATATTGAAGTCCAGGTTGAAGATTCTTCGTATTCGTAACAAAGGTCCACCTAAAAGGATGGAGATCAGAGGCGGAGCCGGCCCATTGCAAATATGTACACTTGCACTCCAGCCAGCAGGTTCCAAAGCCTGTTTTTGGACCCAAATAAAGGTACAAGGCTATTACAAGCCTAATTCTACTACTTTGCACCCGTAAAAAAAACATTTCACGCTCCAAAGCAAATTTTAGCACCCGAACCTTGAAATTTTGGCTTCGCCTCTGATGGAGATACCTTGGGGCCTCATAATATTTGATAGATAAAAGAGAGGTAGCAAGATGAAAAATGTTTTAGAAAAAATAACACGTAATTAGAGTGTGAACAGAAAACTAGTTGTTGTAAAAAGAGATACTTTTGGATGCAAATCAAAAGTTCCTAAAAGAGGAAATAGTTTTATATGGTTTTCTGGTCCACTATTAACTTTTAACCAAATATGCAATTAAATGAACGACACAAAGAAAAAGCTTGTTAAGATGTCCCCAAAATCGAGCTCCTTTTCGATATGGTATTATTTAGTGGTCCATCTGTATTATTTTTTGTTTTCCTCTTCTCTTCTCTTCTCTTCTCTTCTAAACTTCTCAATTGGCAATTAACTGGGTCAGTCTGGTCCTGAATTATATAGTAGAGTCTGTTTTCATGACACCACCTAACTCAATACATTACACTTACAAAAACAATACCAATGATGTAGAGATATAGAGAAAGACAGATGAGAAGCAACTTTTTCCTTAGGACCACCACAATCCTCTTAAAATCATACACTCTCTTAGATCCTTTGCTTTATACCAGATCTATTAAACTCTGCTACCTAAGATGGCCACCAACATCTCTCTCAGCTCACAGCAACCTTTCCTTTACTTCTTCTCTCCTCTCCTACCTTTGAGTTGTTTTGGTTTAGAGCATTCAAACCTCTCAATTAAAGATGTAACCCACTTGTATCCCAATTTCCCCATGTAACATTAAGGTAAATATTATTTGACTTTATTGCTGGAACCGTACTAAAACACAAGCCATCTTGCAAATCCCCGCCACGATTACAAATCCCCACCACGATGCAAGTGAGATTTGAACTCCAGAATCCGTACAAATCTTTTGGTTCAACTGGAATGTGCATGAAACTCAAACAAATTTCTAAAGTGTAGTTGGTGTAGAAGTACCTACTGATTTTTCATTCTTTATAGACTTACTATTTAGTACCTCATGAATTTGATTCCATTAAAAGAAATAGAGTGAGTATCAAAATTTTCCTTTTTAGGACATTGCTTAAACGGCAGGGAAAGGGTGTTATTAATAAAGTGGAAAAAGGAACAGAGATGTGGGAAACTTGTCTGTGATTGTGAAAATGATCAAAGACCTGGATTTGTTGTCCTAGAATTGGCCCATGTTAGTTGTCCTAGTTCTAGAATTTTCCAACTTTAACCTCTCTATCTATATCTATTGTTCATTTGCCTACTATTTCATCCTCAACCCTATCGATGCATCTATCATCTATATTTACTTGTAAATGACACTACGTATGTAATCTATGACTCGGGTGTTAAATGATCACCTAATTTCGAGCATGAATTACATCCCAATTTTCTAGTCTGGTGGGGTCAAGGTGAAAGATAAGTCTGATCGTTTAAAAGAGCTTCTTCTTCACGGGAACAACTGTCCATGATTTGATTGAATAATTCATCTGACAGTCTCTGAATATTCCAATACTCGAGTGAGTAAGAGACCATCTTCCCGCCATCTCATTTGTAGCTCGGATTTTCTTTTTTGCTATGGATTTTTTCGTTTTTACCCGAGAAAGGAGTACTACGTTCGTTTCAAAAAGATTGGTTTGTTTTATGTACAAATTACATACCTATCTTTTTGAAAATGAGGAAGTACAAATCAACTCCCTTTAGTCTGTTCAAAAATAACTCAATACAAAATACGCCTTATACATATAAGATGTAGTGTGATCCAATAGCAAACCATGATATAATACAAAAAATGCAGGTATAAATTATTAACGATCAATAAGGTTACATGGGCGAGAGCCAGGAGCCAAGGATTAAAAGACTAGTCTTTTGAACAGAAACACGTAATCTGCTTTCGTTATGAACAATTACATCGCATTATCCTCCCCTTTAGAAAGCTGGGGAGTGGTGATTTTCTCAACTACAAATTTCCATATATTCACAAGAAGATTAATAAAGAGAAACTACTTCAGGTTTTTTGAGTGTATACTACACGGAAAAATAAAAATACCACGGCATGCAGTTGAAACAGCAGCACAGCCGAAGATTCGTTCCCTAAGTGCAACATTTGACCTCTCCAGCTGACCCTGATTCTTAACACCCTTTTGTCATGCAGCCTGCATTTGGTTAGGGTGCCTCAGCCTTAACCCAACATCAGCTTCTTGCCCCTGTTGCAATAACCCAGAATCTTGCTGACTTGATTCTGCTGTTTCGGAGACGATCTCAGCCTCATTTCTCTTTAGTATCTTGTCTTCACCAAAGTTGTGCAATCTTCGTCCGATTAAGTAACGGTCATCCCTTATAGAATTATGGAGATTTGTGAACCAGAGGTGAAATCTTTTAGCACAGAAAAATATCACGCTAAAGCTAAGGGAGCCCACCCAAGCAAACCGGTAGACAGCTGAGTTAACAATCAACGAATACCCTAGGACAGGGAAAAACCCTCTTGCAAATACGTACGGAACACAGAGCGCTGTCAACAACTTCATTACTATTGGGATCACTATCTCCTGCAAAACCCAGAGCCCCCTCAGCCGTGAAAAACCATCATCTCTCACCCTCTCAAACTTTAGTCGCCAACTTTCATCAACCAGAGGTGTCATGTGATCCAGCATAACCTGTTTCAATACAGAAAAATTGCCGTGCATATCGACTCAGTCAATTGGGTTTCCTTTACAAGATGTACTGCGTGAAGTCACTGGCTATGTTTGTAAGAGAAGTTTATGAGGTAAGCCATTTCGCAAGAGAAGTTTATGGAGTAAGCCAAAGACCAGCCTGAACCTATAATCGGCATGCTGGGCCCTAGCCGACTGTAAACTGGAACAACCTCAGGTACCCAGTGAAACGGTCATATTCTAACATGAGCATAACTAGGTAACTCTTGATTTGTTCATTTCTAGGATATTAATCTTGCATTTTTTCATCTAAACTTAGTGTATGCGAAGATTATGAGCATCTTAAGAGGAATAAAAACCCCATAAACTAGGCAATCTTATTTTGTGCCACACGTAATAAACACAGAACATGCATGATTCAAAATACGAGAGAACGCCTACCAGTCTAGTCCAGATTTTGAGAAAGATAAGCCCCAGTGCCCAGTCCTGATACAGGAGGAAAACTGGACTTTCATCCACAGGAACCCGCATTGGAACAATCACCACAAGCTCAAAGAGCAGCCCAATCATCACGGGGATAATAAAGATCTGAAAACATATTGAAGGACAAGATAAAAGGATCTAAAAACAAAAGATACGAGTACCCATAACATGAAGAAATGAAAAACGATGCAATAAAGATATCTGCCACGAAGAAAAACTGCCTACCCATATTGACAGAAGTGCAGAACTCTTCAGGCCTATACTGCCCCACTTCAGAATTTGAGTCAACAAAATCTTTGCTCTACCTGTCTTTACGTGCTCAATACAATACCTTGCTCCAGCCAAAAGAGTCCAGATGACATAGCTTCCAATAATGAATGCATAAAGATCTATTAAAAACAGTTGGAACTGGTTATTTTCAGCTTGGAATAATGGAAAATGTGAAAGCAAGAATAGTTTTACAACCATGTTACCATTGCACTTGATTCCATGAGTGATTGGCAGACGAGGGATGGCATTAAATAATGTGCGTCCAAGAGAGATAGGTACAACTATCAGTGCAGAGTTGAAAAGAAGCAGACTCATCCATGCCAACACCAACAACAAAACAATGCGAAGTACAAAACCATATCTGCAAGTATTAAATTCAAAAATTAGAGCAGATAGCAAAGCATTATAGTTCATAAATACAGCATATTCCTATAAATGCCCTGACGCAAGATACTCACACAGGATCTGCTTGTTCATCACTGTCATACTCTTCTGCAACATCAGAGTTCCTCAATGCATGAGGGGCTCTGTTTCGATCTTCAGCAGCTACAAGTGCTACCAAAGCACGATCATGCTGACCAACTCTGTGTCGGTTCACATCACGCAATCTATCATTCCTTTCTACATTTCCTGCTTCCTGTCCACCATTATCTTCAGATTTGGGTAGTAAGAAATCTGTTAAGCCAAGTGCCCAGCCAACTGCTTTAAACCAATGGCGGAGCAGCGCTTTAACTGTTGCACGCAACTTAAAATGCTCAATAGCAAAAGGAATGCAGATTTGCACCAGAAGCATATCCGCGGGAATCTCAGTAAATGGATCAGATACCCTGCAATATGCAAATAGTTCTAAAATGATAAAAACTTCATTGTAACGCTACACTAGAGGCGACATAAATAATGCTTGGAACATCTTACAATATATCCAGCGGAAACATAGAGGGCACCAAACGCATGGCAAGTTTCACTGGTAAAAATACCAGCATCACAATTAAGCTTCCGTAAACAGCAACCGACAATAAAACCCGGCGAGCATGCTTCTGTACAGGGTCATCAATAAGATCCCTAAATGGATTGTAGTTTGGATCAGCTGGGTCCCGTAGGAAGTATAGAACTCCAGTTCGTAATACCTGTCAGAAACACGTGATAGTAAAAAGTCAATAAAGATCACACTGGCAGCTACTAATCATTATAAATTCACATGTCAGTGAGGGCAAAAAAGAATAGTATGTAATACCCCTCGAAGAAGGCTGACAAATATGCTTATTTGTAGCATGTACACAATTCCGACAACCCAATGTACCAAAGAGCTTGCCAGGGGAGAGATTGAGAAGAATTCCACCCGTTGAGAGATAGTCTTCCCCAGCATCTTTACCGTACAAATATCCAACCACCATCCACACATTAGAGGAAATACCCCAAGTTCAATTACCAGAAGAAAAGCGACTTTTACCATAGTGAGTAAATGTCTCATTGCAGCCAAGAATTGCCTGATAAGGGAGGGAACTGCCTCTATCATAGAAGCCATACCATAAAATCTTCCCAAGGTCAATGGCTCGCCGCGAGTATAACGAATCAAAGCAATGCACCCAAGGTAGAAAAAAACCAGATAGAAAATAAACATGTAACCAATGGCCAGCGTAGTAACATCGGAAAGGCTTGAGATCCCACCAGATGCCCCTTTTAAAAGATTGGCTGAAAGTGGTTTCCCTATATTGTTTGAGACTTCTTCAAGCTCAGTTGTGTTTGTATTCAGTGTTTCTGTAACCACTTCCATGACAAGGTTAAACAGACTGCGTTTCTCAATGTCAGATGTCATATTTGTCATCGCATTTAACGCATTCTTCAATGTGATATTTGCTAAAGAGAGGGCTGACTCCGTCAATGGCATGACCGTTGGACCAGAAGCTTCTGAGGAAATCCAAGATATGTAGTGAAGGATGACCCGGCCCAATGAAAAAGGAACGAAAATGACAACACCGAGAAATATCATATTGCTTGCTAGAACCTGCGCCAGAATATCACACTATAAATCTAATGATCTACCAATTTCAAATCAAACATGATTTTGTATGGCAGTAATATATAACTCAAGCAAGGAAGTCAAAATATACAATTGGTAACATCGACATAATTAGAGTTTAGGTATTTAGTGAAAAGGAAACTAGACTTACAGTAAATGCATTTTCAACCAAATGAAAAACAGGCCCTTGCATACCCACAAGTTCATCGAAGGGTACATCTTCTGCCCCATCAGCATCATCTAGACCGTCAAACATCTGTTCAACATGTGCTTCAAGGCGCGCTGCCTGCAGTTCCAACCTGGCAGCAACATTCTCTGCATTTCTCCTGATAATTTGACCAGGTCCAGCAATCCCTTGCCCTCCAGCAGCATCTTCATCAATCCCATCAACAACAGGGATTCTATTAGGTGGGACAGGAGGTCTTCTTGCGGCACGAAGACCATTTCTTTCACCTTCATCTTCTCTCTCAACATCCTGCCCTCCAAGTTCTCTTATATGTTTAAAATAATCTCGTAAAGAAGTGGCACCCAGAAAAATGAAAACTATACTAGCAGAAAGCAGAAACCCATGCAAACAATCTGTAAGAACCACTGTAGTAGATAAATGACTCATAAATAGTCTCTGGGCTTCACCAAGGCTCCTAACAAAAGCCAGTCGCCATATCCAAAACGTAATGAAGGGTATTATGAGGAGCCAGACAAAAAGCACAAACGCAAGTCGCAGAAAGAACTGCATCACATGGCCTGTTTTCATTGCCATCCCAACCACAAACTCCTGGAAAGGAAGTCTAGCGGGAGCATTCTCAGCGTAAACAGGAGAGAACGAAAAAGGATGTTTACACACCTGCATCACGTATTAGGTAATTAATCTAAGTAGCAAAATAAAAATAAAAAAGCAAATCGTAATTCACAGAAAAACTAGAACATAAGTAGAACGAAATGCAATAATGGTAGTGGTAAATCAGTTTAATCTTAGCAGCTAATCAAAATTCTATAGTTCCATACATATTGTGCACGTCATGCTAAATCCTAACTGGATACTCTTAATCAGTACACCGCTCCACTAAAAATTTCAAGGTCATTGTTGACATAATTAACAAATGCAGATAGTTGGGATTCTGCAGGTACATTTGATTTCCAGTTTTCATTACCCTGGATCAAAGTAAAAAAATCTACTCTTATCTTCTTTAAATTTTCCAGACTAGTACCGTACCTGAATTCGGTTAAGGGCGGGTAATTTCCATACCCACTTATTCAAGGTCACAGATTTCAAATTCTTAAATTTCCTAAAACCCTAAAACTTACACCAATTTCATGAATTATTCATAAAAATAAAACCTAATTCAAACATCAAATCGAGGAAAGAGATAGAAATGTTCCAAACCTCACATTGACGAGCATTGCTGTGATTAAGCCACTGTAATAAACAATCTTGATGAACAAACTTAATACTCCCACTACAAGCACAAGGATATCTTAAAGGATTATCAGTTTCCCCAGGGTTTCGACAAATTCTACACACATCTTCATCATCATCATCATCATCAATATATCCATCAGGCATATTCCCACTAGTAGAAGAAGTAGTTTCCGCCGTCGTCGTCGTAGTCTCTTCTGTTGTGATTGTAGAATTACAAGAAGAAGAAGAGGAACCTTCGATTCCCTCTGCTTCGTTTCCTCCTAAGAAAATGCCATTACTTTCCCTCTTCTCTTCTTCTTCGTTAGATTTCGATTGATCAATTGCAATCTCCATTTCCAACAAATTAGGATTTTCAATTGCAAAATTGAATTGATTGTTTAAATTTGAATCGAAATTTCGATGTGATGACGAGTCGAGGTTGGCAAAAAGACTGTGATTTGTCTTGGTGACTTTCCGGAGAAAAAAAGGAGAGAAAAACAAGAAACCTGAGAGAAGAGAGATTTTCCAGCCAAAATAAGCTTTTAAGCGGCACCGGGCTTTTACTACGGGCTTTATATGCAAAATTGGTTGGGGTGCCGAAGGATAACCGTTGGCGGTATCCCAACATGTTTCTACTTTTTCCGAAAGCAACATCATTACTCCAATAGCCAGGAGCTAGACTTGGATAAATCTGGAAGAAAAAAAGTTGCCAAAGCAACATCTAACATTACTCCAATGTTATTGATCAAAAAAAAAAAAAAAAAAACATTACTCTAATGTCATGTATCATACAAGCAGTAACGATTGAGAATACAATGGCTCTAATCTGGGGACAATAATACGACTTTTTTCCATACCAAAGCAACCATCCACCGAAGTCGTAACAACATACGACAATTATAAGATCCGCAAAATAACTAGGTTAGCGATAAAGATCAGGTAATCCAGATCATCCTGGGTCATTTCACTTCTCAATACTCGGCCCCAAATACAATAATTGATAAAGAGTTGTTTGAGGAAATCACACCAAGATTAACATCAACACAATATGACATACACTCGGCGGAAGTAACAGTGAAGGAAATCAAGCAAGCTCTTTCTCCATTAATTCTGAAAATGCTCCAGGACCATACGGCTGATGTGAGTTTTAAAGTGGTAAGTAAGGTTGTCGTTCACTCGGACT